>JAANYP010001887.1:118129-140354 GCA_020465985.1 Centrapalus pauciflorus | reverse complement strand
GATGCAAGAAGAGGTATATGTTAAGTAGCCTCCGGATTTTGAAAATGAACATCATCCAGTTTTGTCTATTAGTTGGAAAAAGCACGATATGGACTAAAACAAGCCCCCAGAGCCTGGTTTGACACTCTTACTGATTTCCTTATGAGTAATGGATATTCTATAGGTAAAGTGGATACTACATTGTTCATAAAGAAAGTGAAATATGATATTATGCTTCTTCAAATCTATGTGGATGACATTATATTTGGTTCTACTAATGAACAACTATGCAAGGATTTTTCACTGCTCATGAAATCTAAGTATGAATTGAGCATGATGGGTGAACTAACTTTCTTTCTAGGATTACAGGTTAAACAAACCTCAAATGGAATTTTTATAAATCAAAGAAAGTACACATTAGCTCTCTTGAAAAAGTTTAAAATTGATCAATGTTCTCCCATAAAAACCCCAATGGAAACCAATGTTAAATTGGATGTTAATACGTGTGGCAAGCCTGTTTCTGTAACAGCTTACAGAGGTATGATTGGAAGCTTGCTATATCTAGCTACCAGCAGACCAGATTTAATGTTTGCTACCTGGTTTATGTGCTAGGTTTCAAGTTGATCCAAAAGAATCACATCTAGCTACTGTGAAAAGAATCTTAATTTACCTAAAGGGTACACCAGGCTTGGTTCTTTGGTATCATAAAAGATTCTAGCCTTGATATATTTGGTTACACAGATTCAAATTTTGCAGGTTACAAGCTAAATAGAAAAAGCACAATAGGTGGGTGTCAAATCCTTGGTGGAAAGTTGATCAATTGGTGCAGCAAGAAGCAAAACTCTATGTCCACTTCTACTGATGAAGGTGACTATATTGCTTCTGGAAGCTGCTGTGGAACAGATCCTATGGATGCAACATCAACTTAAGGATTATGGTCTAGTATAGGAAAACTCTAAAATGTGTGACAATACCAGTGTCATAGCCATCTCCAACAACCTTGTCTTCCACTGCAGAACCAAGCATATTGAGGTCAGACATCACTTCATAAGGGATCACTTCAAAAAAGTAATGTGAATGTAACTTTTGTTCTTACAGAAGACCAGCTTGGAGATTTTTTCACCAAACCCCTTGATGAAAATAGGTTTAGTTCCCTTGTATGCAAGCTATGAATGTTAAATAAAAGTGACTAAGTGACGTTGATGTTCAAAGGATCAAACTTGACAAACGCTCAAACAACAGCTTTGAAGGAACAGGTGTCACCAGTTCTGTACTTAGCTAGTTCTTTAAGGTTTGAACAGGTTTGACATGTAATAGGTTTGACAGACTAACTGTCATCAAACCTATCTATTGTCTAAACCTGAAACCTGCTCACTCTGTATTCTGTCATACAAGGCAAGCCTTGTGTTCTGTTTAGTTATTGAATAGGTTTATGATTAAAACCTGTCCTTGAATAACTGCACAGGTTTCATAAATAGGTTACAGACTGATCACGGGTTTGAGTAACAACTTTGAACATTCACCTTTAATAACATTACTTCACATTAAAGTTATATAAATTATGTATTTATTTATCTTAATTACCTGCGGATAATGTGTGTTACGTGTTTAAGCGGAGAAAAGTGTCAAGTTGGTCTGACAAACGTGCTGACGTGGTAACTGTTCCACTCCGTTATTCATCACATTTCAAATCAACCGCCCTTTTCTCTCTCCCACTATCTCATATTCAAAATCCTATAAACACCCACTATCATTGTTTCATCTTCTTCTTCCCTACTGCGACCATACATATATCCATACTCTCTGAAAAACCCTAACTATCGTCAAAAGGCTTAGTGTTTCTGATTTGTGCATTCTCATCAACTTCAACAATGGCTTCCCATAATCCCTTTGTTCTTGCATTTTTAGGAGATGATGTTGTGAAACAACCCTCTGTCACCACCACACTCACCATCCAATCCACCAACTACGTGGAAAATTTACCCTTACCTAAAAACTATGTTGGAAAAGCTTATGAACCATGGTTGAATTCATGAAAGCTCACCCCCTTCACTATGCCATGACAGCCACTCCTGGTATCATAGACCAAGAAATGGTCTATGAATTCTGGTACACCAATTCATATGATTCTACAACTAAGACCATTCGAGGGACCATACTCAACAACACTCAGGTTGTTGAGATCAATGTTGATCTACTACAGGCTGTACTTCATCTTCCTGTAGCTGAAAAGTAGTATAATCTGACGAGTCGTCGTTGTGGCCCATAGAAATAACCTTAAATCTAACTATTAGCGTAGAGAAGTAAGGGTCGAATCCGCAGGGAGCTTGTAGGTTTATTAGGGTTAAATAGCTAGTTTCTTTAGTTTATTAAAAGCGATTAAATTGTGAATTGCATGATTTATTTGGAATAATGATTACGACTAGATTATAACTAAGACAATAGAAAGAAACTAATGAATTGATTAACAAGCAATTTAAAAGAAAACCATTCGCGGAATCACTACGACATAAGTTATTATCCAATTGAATCTCATGTAACGATCACATAGTCATAACCAATTACTTAATCATATTACTTGTAAATAATTAAACCAATAAATCTCGGCATAGCACATGCAACATTCATTACTTGTCTTAATCCCTAAACTAATGGACTCGACACAACTAATAATATGACTATGAACTATCTTGCTTTTACCAATCAAACCATTTACTCATAATAATAACCAAATGTACATCATTTGCATCACACATAATATTCAAATATCCAAACACATCAATACATAAGCAAAGATTCAAAAGGGTAAAACTTAGTGTTAGATCCTCCGCAAATGGCTATGGTGTTTAGCCGCTCATCGTGCGCTCTTCACCGGGAAAGGTTGGAGACATCATCATATGCTCGAATGGGTGCAATCCACCATCTTCGTAATTGGATTGTGAATCAACTCCGGCAGGGCTTCGTCGCTTTTTTCAACACTCCGGGACCCTAAAAACGATTGCCAACGATCTATATTTATAAAGGATGTGAAAATTAGGGTTTTGGGCTCCAAAATGGGTCTGCAGGATTATTACGCCACAAGGACGTAGCCCTGCGCCCCCCTGCGCCCGGGGTACGGCCAGCCTGCGCTGGAACTGATCTTGAACTCGAAATTTACTGTTTTGGAGCGTGGGGGGGGGGGGGGGGTCGTAGCCCTACTTCCTGACCTGCTCGTTTTGCGCTGAATTTTCTTGTGGTGCTTTGAAATGACTTCCGGGCCCAGAAACACAAATATGAGGTAAAAGTATGATAGTTACGACGTATATGTGCATATATGAGCCTTTGAAACAAGTGAAAACACGTAACAATACAGTCTTATCAAGCCTCCCTAACTTAACTCTTGATCGTCCCTAAGCAAGCCTTAGAATCAGAACTAACAATGTACCGACTGTATTACCATTGTGTTCAGTGTGTCTAGGTTAAGTTAGCTTTCGCAATAATGCATTAAGATTTTTTATGTAAGCTAAATAACATTTTCGGTTAAAACAGATTTTCTCGAAGTTATTATGATGTATCTCACTCTTGGAAATTACCCTTTTAGCTCAATGTTAAAAACTTAAAACATGTGGGTCTTTTGACCATCTTTTCCCTCTATGCATGTATACGATAAATACTACTTTTGATTACCATGATTTAAATATATATATATATATATATATATATATATATATATATATATATATATATATATATATTCTTTTTAGCTTGAGTTATTGTCATAGCTTTTCTAGTTGGTCCATGTAGCAGGATTTGGGTCAATCACTCCCAAACTAGATGGTTTTAGGGGATTAGACATGAAAGGTACCCTGTAGGATTTAAATACCCGAACCAACTAGGCTACCCTTGAATCTTTTGAGGCTAAAAATATGATTAAGTTCTCCCCCTTATTGCATGAATTTTCCAAAATCTTTTGACACTTTATTTTCATTTAAGCTCAAATGTATTGACGGGCCGTCGTTGTGACCCAACGATTTAGTCCTTAAATCCACTATTTAGCTAGAGAAGTAAGGGTCGAATCCACAGGGAGTGTGGTCATAATTAGGGTTTGGCTATTAGCCTTATAAGTTTATTGAAAGCACTTAAATTGTGAATTTGTGGATTTGAATGATTTGTTTAGAGTAATGATTTGCTATCCCTTTGTAACTAAAATTAATGGCAAAATAACTAACGTAGTAGATAAACGATCAAGAGATGAATAACCATTCGCGGGATCACCACGACATAAGTATTACTCACTATAATTTAATGCAACGATCACATAGACATAATCAATTGAGCGACCAAATTAATCAATCATGTTTTAACCAATAACTCTCGGCATAGCGTATGCAATATTAATATTTGTTTTTAATCGCTAAGCTAATGGACCCGACACAAATAATAGTACCACAATAAACTATCTTGCTTTTACCAGTCAAAACATACAATCATAATCATAGCCGAATGCTTATCATTTGCATACACATAATAGATCTCATACAATACAAATACATCAAAGCATGAAAAATTAAAGTACAGTAAACTTAGCTGTAGATCCTTCGCAAACGGCTAATGGGATTAGCCGCTCATCGTATGCTCTTCAACAATGTAGATCTGAGTCATGGCGTAGCTTGCGAATCACCGTCTTCGTTCTCGTATCGTAGATCCCCTCCGGCTCGGCACACTTTCACACACGTCCGGACTCTCTCCAAGGCTGCCCCTCGACTTGTATTTATAGAGAGGTCGAGATTAGGGTTCCACAGGCCGTAAAACGCGTTTTCGCGCTGCTCTAGCCCAGGCCTGCGCCCCCCGTGCGCCCGGATGCGGCTAGGGTTTAGCTGGCATGCGCTGGAACGTATCTGGACAGTTGGGACTCTTTGTGGAGCGCAGCGTGGCGTAGGCCTGTGCCCCCTTCGGCTCGGTTTGCTCTGAATTCTCTCGAATTCCTTCTTTTTAATATATTGTCCCTGAAATACAAACTTGGAGTAATAATAAGGATTTTACGAAGTATCGGTGCTTAAGATGATCATAAAACGACTCTGAATCCATATAAATTATAGACTCATCAAATCTCCCCAACTTAACTCATGGTCGTCCCCAAACAAGATTTTGGAATCAGAACTAACTATGTAACGAGCATGTATTAGCAGTGACTCTAGGATTTTTATGTTAAACTAGCCTTCGTACTAATGCATTAAAATTCTTAACATGTAAATCGAAGACGTTTTCAGTTAAAATATACTTCCCTTAGAATTTATATAATGTATATCACTTTTTGAAAATATCATTTTAGCTCAAGGTTACGATACTTAAAACATCTGGGTCTTTCGACCATCTTTCCTCTTTGCATGTTTACGACAAATTTTTCTTTTTAACACCATGCTTCTATCTATTTCCTGATAACACTAGCCAATTCCCTCGTACATTAATTTTCTATTTATCATCATGTTCCACGGCCTGATCGGCGAACAAGAATCAAATGGGGAAGAAATGACAAACTATATAAACCTTATAAATTCTAAAAAGGACTCGACTAAGAATTAGAATAAATGAAAATTACGATAAAGAAATTAAATTCATAACAAACAAAAATAAAATAAAAGACAGAATAGTAAAAAATAAGGAAGGATAGTACCCGATCATTCAAATGGAGGAGGCGGCGGAGGAGGACCGAAGACGCTGTTGAAGAAGTCGGTATACGGATTCTGGCCGGAGGTGAACTATGCAGTCGGCGGAACTAAGTGAGGAGGCATCGGGTCTGGGAGGTCCTGCCTGCCATGCGCCGGATAGCGCTGATAAGTATCTACGGCAGGGTTATAGGCCTGGTAATCGGGAATCGGGTAATCCTCATAGGACTGATATGGCATACCGGATACAGAGTCCTGGTGATGTCGGACTCTCTCCCATTATGCCCAGTCATTGTGCTGGTAATAGGCATTTTGATATGTCAGGGCTCTCTGCCCATCCTGCAGCTGATCTACCCGACCCGCTAAGTGATCGACCCTATCATAAATATGGGTCATACGCCCGTTCATCTCATCTAATCTCTGGGTCAGATCCTCTTGGAACTCACCCTGACCCACTGCTATATCCTCTATCCGCCTCATCATGTGGTCAAAATCAAAATCGTCATTAGCTCGACTGCGCGAGATAGACGCTCATATGTTCGGCTCTTCGTGCTAAACTTCCGCGTCATTAGCGGCCTTCTCCTCTCATCTTTGTTGGGAATTCGTATCGTTTTTCATAAAAACATAAACATTAATCACATTAAATGCATAACGGAAGCTTTTTTAAAATTACGAATTCCGTACACGGATTATCAAGTAAAACATAAGATAAGTAAACGAGAAAGTAATAAAAATCCATACCTTTGTATTCAATGACATGAATACACGAACATGATGCTTTCGGTATCCACTGGTGATGACACGATCGAGCGGCGCCAGATACGCAATCAAACACATGAAGATAGGGAAAACCAAACGCGGTGGTGTGTTTGGTACGGCTGAAGCACCACACACACACATACACCTTATGTGTGTGTGCGCCGTGAATGCTTACCTCACAAAACCCTCCATGTTATGTGCATATATATATATCACCACATATATATCTATCTAGCCGTATGTTTATATATATATATATATATATATATATATATATATATATATATATATATATATATATATATATATTATTAGTTAAGAGTTTAGTTTTAATGAAACTCTAATATATTAATATAATATATATCTTAATAATTATCTTTATTATTTAAACCTTATATAATTATCTCTATAATTATATACCCTTTAAATAATATTTATCTTTTATACATTATCTAATAATTTATAAATGACTAGATAATTATTTATAATTATCTCTTATTTATTTGTTTATAATTATCCATCCAATTATCTAAGATGATAATACTAATTCAAATAAATGCATCTTTTATTTAATATCCAATACTAAATAAAAGACTAGATAATTATGTATTATCATCCAATGACAATTAAATCAATACAATATTTAATATTGCAGTTTTAGTCCCCGTACTTTGAGATATAATTTATCACACATTAATTTAATCTCAACGATCATTTCATGTCATAAACAATATCCAATATTATTTATTCAATAGTTTAATTGCATCTGCTAAGTTGTGCTCATCGGTGTGACCCTCAAGTGTTTTATTAAATCAGTCATGGTGCAGTAGTAATGTCAGCTTTACACACCATACACTAACATACTCCCACTTGTGTAACACGACATACTGTCCTGCAGCATGCGCCTAAAGGAGGTCATGGCTAGACACTTTAGCCAACCAATGTCATAAAAACTCTGACTCCCATTCGGGCGTTCTTGTTGAAACAGCCTTCCAAAAAGTAGGTTATATCCCATGCATCGTGATATTTCAATGTGAAAGCTAGGCATGGATTAGATCAACCATAGCAAACACGATTATGTTTCTCGACTCCCTGATCTAATACTGAACTGTAACAGACAGAGTACAACACATCAGTTCTGTCCGAGCATGGCCATGCATTTCTATCAGTATCGATCGTCGAGGGGCCCAGACATATCTCTTCTTAGTTAAAAGAAGGTGTAAATCCCATATTGAATATCTAGGCCTCCAGCACGACTCCCGCTGCAACCATCCTCGAACCGTTATGATCACCCAGTTACAGATGACGTTAGCTTAGGCCAAATGTACAGCAGCACCCGCACTAAAGTACGTACACATCTCAGGTACTAAGGATTACCTTTTTGAGACGACTCATGACTATGATCCACAAAGTGGTCTCAATCAGTGGGTCAATCCAATATTTGTTTGCAACAAAAACCTATGAATTCGGTCCAACCTTTGCTATATTCATCACCCATGAATATCAACCAAAAACCACAGTAGCTTTTTAATCCTCGTTGTGGTTCCCACGACAACAAACAGCTATGGAATAGTTTTAGAATAACTTCAAATTTATTCTTAGATTTCTAAAACATGTAAAATAGAACGACATTAAAGATATCATGTTCATCTCCTTTATCTAAATAAACACAACATGACTTCCATCAATTTAATGCTACTGTTTCTTTATCAAATGTAACGGTAATACGATCTATCGAAAAATTAATTTCAGACGTGATCTTAGTGGGAGTGTTCTGTAGTTAACTGACTTAACTTCCATTACCGTTTATCTTTGAAAACTTACACTAGTTCTTTATTACAACTTATTGTAATATTATTCAGACCCATTCTGAATCTCCTTACAAATTTATATCCATTATCTTTAGAGGAACTGGTAAATCACTCATAAAGACACCAGGATTAAAATTTAGGAGCTCTAGCAATTAATTGCTACTAGTGGTACGTTTAGATGTTTAGTCCTGAATTTGACAGTATGCGGTTTATCTATATCTAAACAAGATATCTTTAATAACATTGTGTTCAACATTTGTGATATGTATCCATAACCACCAGAACCTGGTTATCGACAACATTTTGTTGTGGTGTTCCGTCAAGTTTGTAGACGAGTGTTTAAACAAGTCAAAGGCTACTACTTGACTAACCATACACAAGTTGTATACATTTCACATGTAATTTTATAAAATGCGATTACTTCTTGTCTAAACAATCCTGACTTCTCAAGTCTAATTGTTTCTAACAAGTAAAGTGAATTAAGTTTCATGTAACTCATTTACATTTAATTCTGCATTTTATTAGTTTCTATATAATCACGGATTACTATCCAACTCATATAATCTCTTGAACTAACTTTCAAGAGTTAACAAGTTCAATGAAACTGCATTTGAACACTTGAACAATTTACACAACAACATGGTAACCCTTTTTATCTGAATATGACTACTAGCTTGTCCATTATACCATTGACAAGTTACTATTCAAGCTCCACTTGAATCAATGGTCTATAATCATGGTTTAGTAATCTTAAACAATATCAATTTCAAGCAATAAATTTTCAACTCCAAAAATTTATTTATTTATCCCAAAAATATTTGCAAGAAATTAACAAAGTTGTTTACTACACCACGATAAACTATTGATGACATGAAAAATAGTGTCCAGCAGAGTATGCTCTAAGATGTCTCTATGCTCCCACTGATTATGTAATCTCTTTTCACTTCATTTTTGTCATTGCAGACATTATGCATAAAACTTTGTTCAATTGGGTATCACATATCCAAGAACAATAGAAGTGACTGAATCAGATACACGAAGTCTCAATGCGGTCAACCTTGACCGTTTCCAAGTACTTGGGACAATTCCTTTCCCAGTGCCCAGTTTCCTAGCACTCAAAGAATTTGTCATCCTTGGAATTGACTTCTCTGGTTCTAGGTTTTAGCTACTTGTTAGCTTTAACCTCCACCTTGGAAACTTACTTTCCCTTCCGTCTCTTTCCCTATCTACTCTCCTTAATCATTCCCTCGGCAGTCTATAGCATCTGATGCAGCCCACTGATCATCTTCTCCATGCATGTTGTAACAAATTACGAATTGCTAAAATTCCTTCAATAAGGAATTGAGAATTAGATTCGTGGTCATGTCGTGTGTCACGGGATACCCAAGTCTGCTAAGATGATCCAGATAACCTTTCATCTTCAGCACATGGGGTGTAACAGTTGTTCCTTGTGCCATTCTGCAGGAGCTCAGAGGCCTAGTCGTATATGTTTCTTAGTCCGAGCCTGAGTCTGGAACATATCCTTTAGCTGGCGATACATCTGGCAAGCTGAGACGTCCATAAGGTTAGTCCGTAGCTAAGATGTCATGGTCGCTAGCATTAGGCAGGCAACATCGACCGAATCCTCAGAGTGCTTCTTGTGGAGATTTCTCTCATCAACTGTAGCAGTCTCTGCAGGTCAGGTCCTGGTGCCCTTTCCAGAACACACGAATTTCGCTCTGTACTCAAAACATTAGTCAGATCTTATTCCCAGTTCAGGAAATTGCTTCTTTTGAGCTTTTCATTTCCCGAATGGTCCTCAAAGTAGCAACATGTGCTTTTGGGGAGGATTTTCAATTGGGGGAAGGATATTGACGTGATCATTGTTGTTGTTACTGTTATTGTCATTGTTATTATTAAACCGCTTCTACCTCTTTCTTTTTCAACCATCTTAAACAATTTTTCAAAAATTAGTATTTGATTAACCATTAATAAATCAATAACCCAAAATTTAGAAAATCATTTATTAATCCTAAGAACCATTTTACTTATTCATGCTCCCAACGGAGGCTGAACCTACATGAATAAGCTACTCAGGCAGGCAACTTATTACCAATTACAACCCCCTTGCAACTCTTAGATCTTATGAGATTTTCAATTTCTTAAATTGATCATGTTTAATCTCATCCACACCTTGGGCAACAGTCTTACTGAGGAACCACCACTGACACACACCATATAACAACTACAAGTCACTGGCCCAAGTCTCACTTAGGACCCACAGTGCTTACCGCACAGCTCTCCGAGTTTGCGGCGTAAGCACCCCAACGAAGGCTGAACCTACTTACGACGACCGGTCACCGTGAGTGCCACTATATGGACGGTGTGCTGTGTCAGATTTTTAATTTGGGTTTATAACTTGTCTCTTACCAAGAACTAGTGGCCAGTCAGGTTAGTCCGCGGGCAGGATCCTTTCGTTTCTAAACCTTTCGGAAATTCCACAGCCCGAGCAAGACTGTACTAGACACCACCTATTCTGGTAATCAATCCAGTTAATGTACCAGTTTTAAGAATTTCAACTCTTTGATCATATGACATTTTAAAAATAAATCTCATTTTATTTGAAAAACTAATTTCATAAAAATGTCCTATCTAACACCTGACAAAATAATTAAAGATTGCAATTTAAACTTCCTTTTAAATACTTTAATTTTTCATCAAAAATGATTGTAGTTTTAATTTCTTTATTTATCTACTTTGTCACCACAACCACCCAGATATAAATAATGCATAAAGAAATAAAACATACAACCACATAGTGACATAGCCTTGCCGAAACTAAATTGGTTTCCGAGAGTCATACGGACAAACCAATTAGGTCAAAACCTAAGGGACAAAATCAGCACACAAGGCAAGAAGGATAAACTCTTTCAGCTCCCACTAGCCTCAGCATCCGATGATGTCTCCGAGCGTCCTTGATGGATGACCTACTTCTTGATGGGCATCTTCGCCAAGATTTTTTACATAATTTTTAATCTAAATACATTTGCCTATTTTCTAACCTATTACAGATTACATAATAAAACCCAGGACAATGGCATGCAGGCCTTCCAAAAATATAACCAATAATAAAATAGCAAATATCACGATTAAATAAACAACCATCTAAACAAAAGGGGTCTCAAGGCTCGGCTATATCACAAACATAAATAAAGCAGTAAAGCTTGTAAATAATCCAAAATTCATTTTCATGTTGACATGAAAATAATTCCAAAACCAATTAATCCACCATTAATTGAAGTAAATATGTCCAATATCGTTCTTATATTAAACACGGTTCGAAAACTCGAAATTCAGGAACACTTTCCAAAAATAGAAACTTTTTCCTGAAAATTTAAATTCAATTCCATCTTTGCATTATCTTTGGATACATAACTATACTTTCTCTTAAAATATTCAATTAACAATTCAAACACCTTTGAAATTTAAACTTACTATTTTAAGAAACTTTTAATAAACAACCTTTAATAAATATAGTTATTATTTTCAAATATATTGATAAATAAACTTGCTTCAGATAATTATCAATTAACTATTGTTCAATTGAAACACTTTTCAAAATAAACAAACTATATTTAAAATGTCAATTTTCTAAATGAACAATTTTACCAATAAAATATGTCTTTTAAAATATTTAATGAAAATTGACCATCTTTAAATAACACCAAAAACTTTTCTTTATGGTTTTAAACAATTTCTACCAAAACGTTAATGTCGAGATCAAATCTCAATACATTAAACCATGACCGAGCATGAAACTCAAAGTCACGATTTCGTCAATTTGAAAATAGAATCCTTAAATTAAACTCCCTTTAATTTAATAATGCATTTTATGGAACTAAATATTAAATGCATAAATTAAATCTAGTTTATAAATTAAAATTACCATTAATTTTAATTTCTACATTAAAACTTAACTTTTAATTACAACCGATTTAATTTAAACGACAAATTACCGGAAAACGGAAACGAACCAACTTAGTTAACCGACTCATACTCGGGTTCAATAACCCATATGAACCGAGAACAAGTAGGTATTAAACTCTTTGACGGCTGAAATTAATCGAAGTCATTAATCAACTCACTTTGATTATTTCGATTTCCATATTCCAATTAATCGTTTAATTATCGAATAGAATAATATTTAAACCGATTTGCGAATTTTATAAAACAAACTAATAAAGTCTCCACTTTAATTTTATAAAATTGAAAACATATTTACATATATTCTGTCACAAATGTCTAAATATTAACAACCAAACACTTTTGATTTATTCATTCCATTTTAATGCATTTAATTTAATCGATCGAGTTTAAACGTGAATTAAACGACATGAAGGAATAGACTATCAATGACTTCGGCTACCACATCATAACCGAGAGGTCATGGGTCTCGACCCATGGCCGAAATCTCTAGGTTTGATTTCGCGATCCGAAACGTTTAATTTTCGACTTTAATCAATTAAACACTTTAAAACAATCAAACATCAACTAAATAAAATGAACTAAGGTTTCAAAATCCCGAGTTCCGAAAAACTCCAAGGTTGGCCGAGAATCACCATGGGGTTTCCAAAACCTTTGGTCGATTTTCTCCAAGCCAAATCAAAACCTTAAACGTTTAATTATCGATTTCGATCGTTTAAACACTTTTAATTATTAAAAATCAAAACTTTAAAAATGTTGGATATAAATACTTGAATAATACTATCATTATGTTACTTGACCTGGCTCTGATACCACTGTTGGGAATTCGTATCGTTTTTTATAAAAACATAAACATTAATCACATTAAATGCACAACGGAAGCTTTTTTAAAATTACGAATTCTGTACACGGATCATCAAGTAAAACATAAGATAAGTAAACGAGAAAGCAATAAAAATCCATACCTTTGTATTCAATGACAAGAATACACGAACAGGATGCTTTCGGTATCCACCAGTGATGACACGATCGAGCGATGCAAGATACACAATAAAACACACGAAGAACGGGAAAACCAAACGCGGTGGTGTGTTTGGTACGGCTGAAGCACCACACACACATACACCTTATGTGTGTGTGTACTGTTGGTACACCCTGTGTGACGATAGCAATCTAAGCAATCTAACATTTTGGTGAAGTAATATTCAAAGTATTGAGAATTAACGAGTGTTTGATATATATGTTTATATTTGTTTGACAGTTATTGATTGTATGTTTGAACTTGATGTAACGTATTTCAAGAAGTTCAAACATAAAGTTCAAAGATAATTTCAAGCATAAGCTGAAAACATAAGTTTCTACACTAAGTTAATTATTTGAAAGAGTAAATTCGAATTCTCAAAGGACTAAGATTCGAATCTAGGTCAGATTCGAATAAGTCAATTAGGCAGATTCGAATGTGTTTTGAGGCAGATTCGAGAGTGTCAGTGAGGACAAACTCGAATGGGCCTTGGGCCGGATTCGAGTTTGGCCTATGACAGACTCGAATTAGCCTCTATAATTAGGGATAGACTCGAAATATTATCAGACTTTTTGCAGAGTTTGAGAGTGATTAAGCAAAGAGCGATTTCGAGTTTATCATCAGTGTTAGCATTGTTTCGGAGAGAATCTTCTAGTAGGTGCGTTCTTGTGTAGTTCGTACAGCTCGTTGATAGTCTCCGTGTTCCTGGTGAGTGTTGTTACCGTCTACCCGTTAACGAGGATTCCGCACTCGTTGACGGTTCCGCGTCTAGATAGATCTGTGTTAGGTAGACCTTACAAGAGAATATCAGAAACATCCTGCCGTGATCAAGTAGAAGTGCGCAGAGATGATGATGATGATAATGAAGATGACAATGGCAATGATCCCAGTACTCAAAGACAGAATGAGCCAGTAGATTTTTATGCTGCTCAGGATGCTCACAAAGACAGAATGAGCCAGTAGATTTTTCTGCTGCTCAGGATGCTCAGACTCAGGGGGAGCCGAGTCAATCAGGAGCTGGAGCTGGAGTAGGGGAGGCTTGTTCATCAAAGGTCTCAGAAAGTCAAGTGCGTGAGATAATTGACGCGTTGATGGATATTGATGAAGAGCCATTAGATTTGGAATTTGATTTTGAAGATGATGTAGAGGATTTGGAAGAGGGAGAGTTTGTGCCAGAAGATGTAGCTGACTGGAGATCTGATGAGGAGGTTATGATAGGTGAGGACGATAATGTAAACGAAGTAATCATTCAATCCCAGCCTGTCACAGAATTATATGAGCATACTGAACAACATGTAATTGACATCGATGACATCAAAGTGGCTTCGGTAGATGATTCAGAAATGCAAGAGGCTGAAAGAGAGCCGACCAGAGCTGAATTGCTAAATCTTTGGTTCCGCAAGGAAGAAAAGAAGACTGAGCCAAAAATAAAGAAGTCGATGAGGATTCCAGGTGCAGAGAACTTCTCTGGAGGTATTATTAGCTGGTTCTTCGACAGGGAACTGCAGCTTTTTATTCTAAAGAGAAGAGATGGTCTCCAATACCTAAGGCGCAAACTTAAAGTGTTCCATACATTGCCGAAGGTAGAGGTGAAAGAGCTTGCATGGAAAGAGTTAATCAATATCGGAAATGATCCCTATGCTAAAGTGATCGCTAAGATAGTCAGACGAGAAGGGAGATCTGGTAGGTTTGAGAGACTCAAACCAAACTCAGGAAAAAGAGTCGAGGATACTTCAAGGATAGATCCTCATACAGGACGACCATGGGCAAAAATGGTTTACAATCCTGTCAAATGCTTAAGAAGGGTGCCAATGAAGAAGATGCCTCAAGATATTTTGAGCAACATGAAATGGTGGTACCTTGATAATGAAACTCCTGAAGCCATCATGGAGGATCAAGACGACAAAGTTCTTTTGAGAGTGTATGATCCTCTGCATCTAATGAATCTGTCAAAGGAAGATCTGAAGAAGCTTCATGGCCAACATATCTTCTTTCATGAAGGATGGATATCGGAAGCCAGAAAGTTCCAAAAAGTTGTCAGAGTATGTATAGATGCTGGTATATTCGCAGGTAGTAGTATATATAATTCTATTACTTAATCAAGATGTAAATAGTTAGAAGCTATCGTCAAGGGGGAGTCTGTTGGTACACCCTGTGTGACGATAGCAGTCTAAGTGATCGAACATTTTGGTTTAAGTAATATTCAAAGTATTGAGAATTAACAAGTGTTTGATATATATGTTTATATATGTTTGACAGTTATTGATTGTATGTTTGAACTTGATGTAACGTATTACATGAAGTTCAAAGATAATTTCAAGCATAAGCTGAAAACATAAGTTTCTACACTAAGTTAATTATTTGAAAGAGTAAATTCGAATTCTCAAAGGACTAGGATTCGAATCTAGGTCAGATTCGAATAAGTCAATGAGGCAGATTCGAATGTGTTATGAGGCAGATTCGAGAATGTCAGTGAGGACAAACTCGAATGGGCCTTGGGCTGGATTCGAGTTTGGCTGTTGGGAAATCGTTTAAGTACATTCAAGCTGTTAGTTAGACTTCTCAGACTGTTAGTAGATTTTTCATGTAAATACGAAGTTCATGCTGCTAGTTGAAGAAACTCGAGCTGCTAGTGTAAAAGTTCAAGCTGCCAGAGCAAAACAACTCAAGCTGCTCAGTTCATGCTGTCAAGAGATTCAAGCTGCTCAACAGTTTCATAAACAGAAAGTGCTGATTTTCAGGAAAGATATCTACACGAAGATTCCAGCATATCTACTATCAGAGAAGTCATAGTCCTTCAAGGAAACAAGTCCAAAAAGCAATATAAATACAGAGAATAGGTCATTCTATTGTATAGAAGTTTTCTGCATATTTTGAGTCTGTAATTGCTATGTTGATTAAGTTTTCATAAGCCTCTAAGGTTGTAAAACCCTAAGAACAGTCTGTGTTCTTCGTCTAATCAAAACAGATTAGAGGTGATTGTAATCATTGAATTCAGCAATACAAACAGTCTTGATTACTTCTTATGTTTTATGCTTCATTTGTTCTGAAAGTTTTTGTTAAAATAATTAAGTGTTATTCCGCAAACTTCTTAATTAAACTTTGATTCAAAGCAAGATTATTGATTTATACTCTGATAAATTTCAAATCAGTTAATCTTGGTTATTCAGTTTTAGATCCTGACAAGTGGTATCAGAGCCACAGGTCGTTCTTTGTTTTTCAAAGTCGAAAACTTTCTTTAAATTTTTAAATTCTTTACAATGGAATTTGAAAATAGCAGCAGTGGATCTGGGCAAGGACTCAAAGTGCCTATGCTCAAGCCCACTGAGTTTGAGATGTGGAAACTCAGGATTCAACAGCATAATTAAATTCATTGATTATGTGCCATATGGAAGCTGTTTGAATTTCCTCCATTGTAGTAGATCCAGAAACTCTGATGATGAGAGAAAACCAGCAAAACTCCTCCAAAAAAACTGACACATGAAAGGCAAAGCTAAGAACATGAAATGAAAGTTGAAAGCACTCACAATTATTACAATACATTCCATAATGCATTATCAAAAACATCAGTTCAAAAAGTTTTATACTGCTCACTCTCTTTGGAATGCCTTAGAGAAGAGGTTTGCTAGTAATGCCAGTACCAAGAGAAATCAAAAGGACCTCTTGAAACAGCAGTATGAAAACTTTTCTGGTGGCAAGAATGAAAACCTCACTCAAATCTTTGACAGGTTCAACAAACTGATAAGTGAACTGAAAAGTGCAAAGGTCAATCTGGATCAAGATGAAGTCAACAGAAAGTTTCTCAGATCTCTTGGAGAAGAATGGAAAGTCTATGCTGCACAGTGGAGAACAAAAGACACTCTTGATGAGATAGAATTGGATGATCTATATAACAGTTTAAGAGTGTTTGAGACTGAGATTGATGCTAAAAAGAAATCCTTTTCTTATAATCACAACACTGCTCTTCTGTCTTCTAAAAAATCTAATAACTGTGATTCTTTTTCAGGAGGTGATGGCAATTCTGCTGAAACTCACTATGAGGCTTTTGTTGCCAATGATGGATTATTTGCTTTAAATGTTGAAGACTTGGAACAAATTCATCCAGATGATCTTGAAGAGATGGATTTAAAGTGGCAACATGCAATGCTGACCATGAGAGCCAAAAGATTTCTGAAAAGAACTAGTAGGGCCAACTTTCAAGCCAAGACAGAAGGCAAACCATCTTTTGATAAATCAAAAGTGGAATGCTATAAATGCCATAAGCTTGGTCACTTTGCCAGAGAATGTAGATCTCAAGGTCAACAGCCATCAAGGACTTCACAGCCCATCCAAGCGTCCTCATCAACAGCACTTGTCTCTCAAGAAGACAATGTGTTTGACTGGAGTGATCAGACAGAGGAAGAATTTCAAAATCAAGCACTTATGGCAGAAACATCAAATGTCTCCTCCACTGAACTACCATTTGAGGTAAATTCTAAACTCTGCTCTCAATCATGCAAAAATATGGTTAAAAAGTACAGAGATCATAATGAGAGCATGTGCAAAACTCTAGCTAAGATGGAAGAAAGGAGATATGAATATATGCAAGCCATAGAAGATCTGGAAAAACAGATCAATGATTATAAGGATAATGAGATTCAAATGGGGTATGATAGAACCGATCATGAATGGGAGAAAAAGGAACTCAATAAGAAAATAGAATCTCTGAATAAAAAGGTAGAAGAGACTGAACAGAAGGTGTTAGAGGCTAATAAGAAACTAGAATCTGTTAACATAGATCTAGGTAACTTCAAGTTGGCAAATCAAAAGCTAGAACACCTAATGGAAGTACAATTTAAAGACAGGGTGAAATCTCAGATTAATCCCAAAGAAGGTATAGGATATAGAGCCACTCCTCCTCCATACAACAACAAGTACATACACCCAATGAGTGAGGTTGCTGATAGACTTGTCAATGAACCACTAGATGAGTCTATGACTATTGTAGATCCTATCCTTGATAACAGTCCTGAATTAAAAGAAGATAAGAGTCAAAATAGAGACTGTGACACAAAGAGTGCACCCATAGAAGTCCAAGTTCCCAGTAAGAAAGGAAAAGAGAAGATGAGTGTATGCAATGCTACTCCACAAGTTTCTGTACATTCTAACTGTAACACTGCATCTTCATCAAAAGGAACTAAAAGAGGTAAAACTGTTTCTATCTGCACATGACAAAAGCATGGTGTTCAAAAGTTTCCTAAACAACAGCAGGTAAGAGGAAACCAGAGAAACAAGAACCAGAAATTGACAGAAAAGTCTGGTGTTCAAATTCAAACTGTCAAAAGATGCTTTCACTGTGGAAGGAAGAATCACTTAGCCAAGGATTGTTTTTACAAACCAGTTGTTGCAAAACAGACTGTGCATCACACAAAATCAAATCCTAATCAGGCAAAGCACTCAAAAGTGAAACCTTCCACAGCAGCTCCAAAGAAAACAGTTGATCACAGATTCTCAAAAGTTAATAAAAAACAATCCACACATCAAAAACAAGTTTTGGCAAAGCCTAAATCAAGTTTTAAACAAATATGGTGTGTCAAGGACAAATCTGTTGCTCAAACTGCTAATGCAAAAGATCAGACTGCTAAGTCAAAATCTGATGCTGTTAGTGCAAAAACTGAAACTGTTAGCACTACAAACACAGCTCAAGCTGCTGGGCATCAAACTGGAGCTGCTAGTGAATCATCTGAGACTGTCAGAAGAAAAGATGATCAAAATAGTTGGATACCTCATATTATCACTAAATACTCTCCAAAGACTCCATCAGTAGATCTCACCAAATATAAGAAGTCAAAAACAGTTTTTAGTTATGTCAATGTACAAGGCCAACCCAAAACCAATTTGGTTTGTGTTTACTCCACTACTAACTAAGCTGTTATTTGTGCAGGGCAACCACAGGTCTCCTCATAGATCAAGATGGCATCTGGACAGTGGATGCTCTAGGCACATGACAGGCAATTCTGAATGCTTGTCAATTTTCAAAGGTTTTGATGGAGGTTATGTTGCATTTGGAGGCAACTCAAAGGGAGGTAAGGTTACAGGTAAAGGTACTGTTAATGCAGGCAACATGACATTCCATGATGTTCTGTATGTTGAACAGCTTAAGTACAATTTATTGAGTGTCTCTCAAATCTGTGACAAACAAAACATTGTTCTGTTCACAGATTCTGAGTGCATTGTTCTTTCGAAGGATTTCAAAATTCCTGAAAATCTTGTTTTACTTAGAACACCAAGAAAGGACAATGTTTACTGCCTGGACACAGCTCTCTTGACTAAATCAAATACTTTAAGCTGTTTAATATCCAAAGCATCATCAAATGAGTCTGCTCTTTTGCATAGAAGGATGTGTCACATGAACTTCAAGTCCATGAATGATTTAGTTAAAAAGAATCTGGTAAGAGGATTACCACAAAAGGAGTTCATTTGTGATGATCATTGTGTAACATGTCTTAAAGGTAAGCAACACAAAACTTCTCATAAGGCCAAAGAAGTAAATTCAATCTCATCTGTTCTTCAGTTGTTACATATGGATCTATTTGGTCCAACATCTGTTTTGAGTTTGAATAAAAGGGCATACTGTTTAGTCATTGTTGATGATTTCACCAGATTTACTTGGGTTTACTTTTTTTAGGTCCAAAGATGAAACTGCTGAGCTAGTTAAGTCTTTTATCCTTAAGATAGAAAACCAATCCAATTCCAAAGTTAAGGTGATAAGATCAGACAATGGAACTGAATTTAAAAATCAAATTCTAAACAGTTTTTGTGAGTCCAAAGGCATTGCAAGACAATATAGTGCACCAAGAACACCACAGCAAAATGGTGTAGCTGAAAGAAAGAATAGAACATTAATTGAGGCTGCTAGAACAATGCTAGCTGATTCAAATCTGCCAATGACTTTCTGGGCAGAAGCTGTTAATACAGCCTGTTATGTTCTAAATAGGGTTCAAGTTGTTCAATCACAAGGGAAAACTCCCTATGAGTTATTCCATAACAGAAGTCCCTTAATTGCTTTCTTCAAGCCTTTTGGATGCCCATGTACTATTCTTCACACTAAGACTCACTTAGGAAAGTTTGAAAGTAAAGCTGAAGAAGGATTCTTTGTAGGATACTCAACTCAAAGCAAAGCCTATAGAGTAGACAACAGTGTGTCTAAAACAATTGAAGAAAGTGCCAATGTTGAATTTAATGAAAATACTGCTAATATCAAAGGCACTGGTCCTGATTGGTTGTTTGATTTAGATTCACTAACACATTCTCTGAGCTTTGTTGAGTATACTGCAGAAGCTGATGCATACAGGGTTGAAGCTGCTAACACAAATTCTCATGCTGCCAATACAATTTCTCATGCTGTTGGCACAAAGTCTCAGACTGCTGCAGATTCAACAAGTTGGGATGATTTCTCCACTCTACCACTTCTGTCTTGTGATCCTCCAGGGGTCCTGAATGATACAAATCCAGACACTGAAGTGCCACTCCAAAGTTCTGAAAGAACAGCTCCAACACAACAGGAAACAGTCCCAGATTCAAGTCAAGTTGTTTCAGAAACTGAACCATTCACTGGTTCTGATGGAGATGATACAAACCTTGGAACTTCCATTCAAACAGAGAGAGAGCCCACACTAAGAGTTCACAAGTATCACCCTCTCATCAAATACTGGGTGATCCAAGCACTCCTGTTCAAACAAGGAAAATGGTTCAAAATGAGACTGCTGCTGCTGAACAAGCAGTTCCAGAATTCAGTCTAGCTGCTTTTGAACATGCCTATTTCATGTCTCAATTGGAACCTAAAAAGGCATCAGAAGCATTAAAAGATTCATCCTGGATTGAAGCTATGCAAGAAGAGCTTTTACAGTTCAAAATTCAGAATGTATGGACTCTGGTGGATCTTCCTAAAGGTAAGAGAGCAATAGGTACAAGATGGGTGTTCAGAAACAAGAAGGATGAGAGAGGGATAGTCATCAAGAACAAAGCAAGACTAGTAGCACAAGGGTACACTCAAGAAGAAGGAATAGATTATGATGATGTCTTTGCTCCAGTAGCAAGACTTGAAGCCATCAGACTGTTTCTAGCATATGCAAGTTTCAAAGGATTTAAAGTGTATCAAATGGATGTTAAGTCTGCTTTCCTGTATGGGACAATTGAAGAGGAAGTGTATGTGTGTCAACCTCCTGGTTTTGAAGACTACAAGTATCCAGACAAGGTGTACAAGCTAGACAAAGCTCTCTATGGTCTTCACCAAGCCCCCAGAGCATGGTATGACACACTGTCATCATATCTTCTACAAAATGGATTCAAGAGAGGCACTCTGGACAAAACACTTTTCACTAAATCCATCAAAGCTGAGATTCTTCTTGTCCAAATCTATGTTGATGACATCATCTTTGGCTCAACTAATGATAGTTTGTGCAAAGAATTTGAGGCCCTAATGCACAAAAAGTTTCAAATGAGTTCAATGGGGGAACTCACATTCTTTCTAGGGCTGCAGGTTACACAGAAGCCTACTGGTCTATTCATAAGTCAATCAAAGTATGTCAAAGACATACTGGAAAAGTTTGGCTATCAAGACACAAAGGTTGCAAGCACTCCAATGGATCCTCATAAACAGCTCCATACAGACAAAGATGGCATAGATGTGGATATTCATCTATACAGATCTCTTATAGGATCTCTCATGTATCTAACATCTTCAAGACCTGATATTATGTTTGCTGTCTGTGTGTGTGCTAGGTTTCAATGCTCTCCAAAGGATTCTCACTTGGTTGCTGTTAAGAGAATCTTTAGATATCTTAAAGGCCCACCACATTTAGGTCTATGGTATCCTAAAGACTCTCCTTTTGAACTAACTGCTTATTCTGACAGTGACTATGGTGGATGCAACATTGACAGAAAATCCACAACTGGTGGATGTCAGTACTTAGGAGCAAGACTGGTCTCTTGGCAATGCAAAAAGCAAACAACTGTCTCCACATCATCCACTGAAGCAGAATACGTAGCAGCTGCAAGCTGCTGCT
>JAANYP010001887.1:0-115479 GCA_020465985.1 Centrapalus pauciflorus | reverse complement strand
AGACCAGCTTGGACTGGTTATTGCAAATAGGGGGAGATTGTTAGGCACAAAAAAAGGCCTCAGTCAAACCTGTTCTACATCTGAGGGGGAGATTTATAATCAAACCTGTTGATGCATTTGAAGG
Organism: Centrapalus pauciflorus; assembly: GCA_020465985.1. Classification (NCBI taxonomy): domain Eukaryota; kingdom Viridiplantae; phylum Streptophyta; class Magnoliopsida; order Asterales; family Asteraceae; genus Centrapalus; species Centrapalus pauciflorus. Next base: position 115,355 of record JAANYP010001887.1, on the reverse strand, counting down.
TTGAATTTAAGGCCTGTTATATGCCTTATTGAAACCTGAAAATGATTTGCAATATCAGTCTAAAGCTGTTCTATATGTTGCATGTGTTGCAACTTAGACAGTTTGTCCAAGCTGCTCTATCTGCTGAACAGGCTGGACATAAACTGTCTACGCTGCTCTACACTGTTGAGCAGCTTGGGCATTTTTAAAGTGTTCTGTTCTTTGTGAAAAGAACCTGTTCTTTGTGAACAGGCTAAACACTTTATGGAATTTGTTTCCAAGTCATCATGTATTGTTTTTAACTACCAGATCAGTTTACACAGTTGAAGACAAAGTGGAAAGCAGAACCGCTCAGCCTGCCCAAGCTGTTCTGTTACATGAAGACAAACGGATATTTGAAAAAGGGTGACAGACCTTTTTCTAATATCAAAATAGGCCTTTACAAGGAAGAAAGACGCAAAGTTGACATTCCTAAATTAGTTAAAGGCAATGCAACAGTAGACAAAGTGAAAAGACAAAAGTTCTGCACATGTGAAGACAAGTCTGCTTTTTAGAAAAGTGCAGAAAAGGTTATGTTGTCTTTTCAACAAGACTTCTCCTTTTTCATTTCGTCCAATGAAGATGTTTCTCTTAGATCCTCTGAATGGGTATAAAAGGAAGCTTCTAAGGACAGAAAGATGTGTGAAGAAAGCTAAGTGCTGAAACCAAGAGTGAACGTGCAAGTGTGATTTTCATGCATGCAAGCCTTCTGTGTAAACCAGCATCTGTGTGTCTAAGCTGTTTTACATAAGCTGTTCCTTTAAGTCTTGTAAACACAGTGAGTGCTTCTTAGTGAGTGTATTCATTGTATTCTAGTTTGAGTTTGTCTTAGACTAGTGAACATACTGTTGTATCTGTCATCTCAGCTTGAACTATTCCGCATTCAAGCTTGTTTGTAATTAACAAATTGTTGATAATACATACAAACATTGAGAAAAGAGTGTGTAGTTTTTAAATTGCTGTATTCACCCCCCCTCTACAGCTTATAACTATATACTTTGGGAACCTCTCGGGACCTACACATTCTTCTATGCCAAAGAGCAGACTCATTTGATGATGCTTTGGAAATCAAACAGCTTAAAGTACTTGATTTGGATAAAAGATCTTTGTCCAAACAGTAGACATTGTCCTTTCTTGGTGTTCTAAGTAAAACAAGATTTTCAGGGATTTTGAAATCCTTTGAAAGAACAATGCACTCAGAATCTTTGAAGACAACAATATTTTGTTTATCACAGATTTAAGACACACTTAATAAGTTGTACTTCAATTGTTCAACATACAAAACATCATTAAAAAGCATATTGCCTACTTTTACAGTACCCTTACCTGTAACCTTACCTCCATTGGAATTTCATCTAAATGCAACAAAACCTCCTTCAAAGCCTTTGAAATTTGACAAGCATTCAGAATTGCCTGTCATGTGCCTAGAGCATCCACTGTCCAAATTCCATATTGTTTTATGTGGTGACCTGTGGTTGCCCTGCACAAACGAAAAGCTTAGTTAGTAGTGGAGTAAACCCAAATGTAACATCCACGGATTTAAATTGTTATAATTGAAGTTTATTAAGTTAAATTTGTAATTTAAGTTGAATTATGAAAATTGGTACGAGATTTGGATTAATTAAAAAGTTTATTGTATTGATTGGAAATTTAGTAATTTCAATTTATTTAAGTGAAAATAATTATTTAAGTATTAAGGATAATAAAATAAAAGATAGAAATCTTTTATTTTATAAATCAGTATTTAATGGAACCGGTTAATTTGAGGGACTAAAAGTGACAAAATTGGAAAATTGGAATAAAAGGGAATGAAAGACTCATTTTGTCTTTCATTGTCAAAAATCACTTTCTCTCTCTAAACCTCTATCTCTCTCGGCTCTCTCTCTCTAAGATTAAAGATCATCCAAGCTTGGATTTAGAAGCTGGAAATCTGGATTAAGGTTGTTTGGGAGGAACTATATCGTCTACAATCATCAAATTAAGGTAAACAATCTTTAAAAAAAATTAATTAATTAATTATTCGAATTTAGAAGTATTTTGTTCGGTTTTGTTATGCACCGAAAATTTGATTTAGAGATTCAAACGTGGATGCATGTATGATGTTATTGTAGATTAGTTTAAATCTAGTATATATGATGCTATGTACAAAATTTCAGCATCTGATTCAAGCTAAAAGTATGGATTTGAGGATTTTGTGTGTGTTTTAGTGTGTGTGCTCGATGGATGATGAAAAGGGTTAAAAAGGATGTAAATTGGTATGAAAGTATGATAATGCTAGTGTTAAAGTGGTTGATATTAAGTGTATTTTAGTTGGTATAATTTATTTCATGTATTGAATAAGTATGGAAATGACTTAGAATTAAATCTGGAAATTTTATAAACTGCAAGAACAAACTCGAAGGATACAGACTTAGAACAAATTCGAATGGGGTGGGATCCGAATTCGGATCCGAGATGAACTCGGATCTGGTCCGAATTCGGATGAGGCCCGGATTTCTGGAAAATTAATATATCAAAATATTTCTAAGTATTGGAACTTAGATGGGGGTCCGAATTCGGTTATGGACCAAATTCGGATGGGCCCGAACTTGTAATATAATCTGAAATGGCTTATGATCCGAAATGTGAACAATCAAAAATGGCAAAAATATTCTAAGTGTTTGAATTTCGGATGTGGTCCGAATTCGGATATGGTCCGAAGTTAGCATGTGGTTCGAATCTAATATATGGTTCGAATCTAGTATGCTTCGAATTTGTGTTGGTCCTAAATGGGTAAATGGTTCGAATTTACAAAGGGTCCGAACTGGGACTTATATATACGTGAACCGAATTGAGAAATATGTGGGATCCGAACTGGGGTCCGAATTCGGGTGGGGTCCGAATTCGGACATAGATCCGAAATTGGGACCAAATTTTGCAAGAATTATAAAATTAAGTTTTATGAGATTAAACAAGTTATTGACACGATGTGTTGTTACAACTGAATTAACAGGTCCCTTGTGGTGTTGTTCAACCCACAGTGGGGTACTTTGTGGATCCGGTTGAAATTCCGAGGAGAAATAATATTGCTAAAAGATTAATAACGCACCCACTGTGAGTACCTTTGATTTTAGCATGTTTACATCTGCTTTATGTTTGCTAGGCCTGCTGAGGCATGTTGTTTCACTTTCGTTTGGCACTCTACTAACATGCGTATATATATTGATGCACATTCACATTTGTTTCATGTCCTTTCTTTTGTTGTGCATCCTGTTGATGTTGATGGACCTGTGTGGTCGCATCTGTACTCTGATGTTACTGTGCTATATGAGCCAAGAGTTTGACACCTCTATGGCCAGGATAGACAGTATGACATCCCCGATGGTATGTTTGCCTCAGTATGGTGGATTTCTTAATGCCGAGTGTCAACTCGAAGAGGCTGCAGGCCTAGGTTTGCGTACCTTGGGTGCGTGTGGAGTATACGGTATGTGTTACCGCGGTTACTCTGGGTGGCATCATAAAGATTTGTTGAATGCGTAAAATCATATGGTATTCACTAAGCAATCGCTTACCCTTTTAGTTGTTGAATTTTTGCAGGAAAAGGGAAGTCTACTGCAGGACCTTTTCGTTAGGCTATATGAGAAGATTTGGAAGATATCTGTTATCTTAATCGGTATTTATGTTGTGGAACAAATGTTAAAATATGTTTGGGATGATTGTAATAATTGTATTTGGATTTGTAGACCTAGATATGGTACCTTGTAGCACCATAGGGTGTTGGATACTTTTGCACTAATTTTATTTTATGTTTTTAATGCTTCCGCACTAAAATCTAGGTTATTAGATCGTTATGTATTGTATGATGGTGATTAAATCCTGGGAGTATGTAATTGGTGGTTGTTGTGGCAAGGGTGTCACACGAGATGGTATCAGAGCAGTAGTTTGAGATTCAAGTGTCCGTGAGGTCTTGATCTCAAACATTAAGTGATGATATGTAGTGAATTTAGGAAATGATCTGAACTAAGATAGGCTATGATCTAGTATTCATAAGAGACTGACTATCATACGGGACCATTAGGTGGTGTCTTTAAATAAATGACATGTTACTAAACAAGTTATATATTTTGTATTTCAGAACATGTCTGGAGGAGGAATGACACCAGAAGAGACGAGAGAAATGATGCTAGCCATGATGGCTGAGCAAAATCGAATGATACAAGACCAGTTTCGGGCTCGAGATGAGGCCGAAGCTAAACGAAGAGAAGATAAGAGGAAGAATAAGGAAAGAGAGAGAAACAATGACGAACAAGATGACAATATTGGTTCATCTAATAAGCCCAGAAGTTGTCGGTTTAAGGATTTTAAGGGAAATGGAGCAGTCGAGTTTAATGGACTGGGTGATGCTGTTGCTGCTCTAGAATGGATAACTGCCACAGAACGGACATTCCGAATCAGCGATTGTGCTGAGAAGGACATGTCCGTTTCGCTACTGCCATGTTCACCAAAGACGCAATAATGTGGTGGAACTCGATGGTGAATGCATTAACAATGGAGAAGGTTGCTGTAATGACATGGGCTGAGTTTACCGAAATCTTCACTCAGCAATACTGCCCGGCCGATGAGCGCCAAAGGCTTGAGGCAAAATTTATGACGCTAATTCAGGGGACTAAGTCTGTGTCCCAGTACGCTGTAGAATTCACGAGGCTGAGTTTGTTCGCGCCTCATCAAGTGGATACCGAGGAGAGGAAAGTGACCCGATTCGAGGTAGGTCTTGATTTGGAAATCCGAAGAGTGATGAGCAACGTACGTTACCCCACGTTTGCCAGTCTGCTGGAAGCTGCCAGAAATGTAGAACAAATCCTGATTATGTCAGGATATGTGATGGGGTCTGCTGGTGATGCTTCAACTAACCCAACTCAGCCTTCACCACCGAAACGACAACGTGAAAGAGACTACTCCGGTTCTGTACGATCATCGCAGTACTCGCCGCAACAGTCATTCCGTCGACAGTCTAGTCCTTCGGGTCGTGCTCGAGCGTATTCTATCAACACTGAGCCACAGTACTGCAATAAATGCCATTTGGAACATTTCGGCAAGTGTACCAAGGGGCGTGCATGTTTTTGCTGTGGAGAATTGGGTCACTACCAAAATGAATGTCCAAGGAAGGGAGATGCTTGCCATAAGTGTGGTGTATGGGGACACTACAGTAGGAATTGCAAAAGGAACGATCCAACAGCTGCTGCTCCATTTACAACACGATCATCGGGAGGTTCAAGTGGTGGTTCAGTCAACCGCCGGAACCAGTCACAAAGGGGACAGGTTAGTGCATTTCAGATTACCGCGGAAGAAGCTAGGGAAAACCCGGAGATGGATGCGGGTACGTTTATAAGTTAAATTTTTGCTTGCAGTAGTAATGTTTAATTCTGATATCAATAGGTCTTTTGTGTCTACTGTTTTGTGCAACGAATAGTCATGACACTGTTTAAGTTACTTGCTATAATTGACATAGAAACTACTAGTAACACTCTAGCCGAATTAGATTACTTATATCGTAACTGCACTTTAGAAATTGAAGATGTAGTCTTCGATTTGGATCATACTCCGATAGCATTTAGTGAATGTAACATGATAAATGTAGAGGATGTCGACATTATGAATAAGAATGACAAATGTCAAAGAAGAACTGATGTTTGTTATAATTGTGGAAAAATGGGTCATTTTAGAAGAGTACTTTAAGATTCTATACGTAACCTCATTAAAGTTTTATGATTCTAAAGATAACATGAACATGAGTATTAGGAAAAGTTGTTACTATTGTAAGTAAGATGATGATTGTGAATAAGAATACGTTAATGTATGAATAAGCTAAAATGGATTTTGAAATTCTGAATTGGAAAAGATGTTTTGAATATCGTGAGAATATTTTGTAATTGGAATCAAAGAACTTGTTTCAATATTGATATATATATACGAACATTATATGAGGAAACTAGTCTAGAAATTTTGGGGAAAGTATACGAGGGTATAATAATACAAGACTGGTGTTCATATGATATGAGATTTGGAATGTACAATGTGAAATATAAGTAAAATATGTATTAGAGTTGTAATTAATTAGAAAGGAAATATGATGATACATGAGGATAGTATATTTATTGATATGGTAATTGATCAATAAGAAGGTTAAAGAGACTTTGGATAATGATGAAAATTTGCTTATACAGTAAAGAAAGGTCTAATACTACGATTCGGAATCTAAGGGAGATTCGGAGGTGGTCATGAGTTTTGTTTAAATTTTTGGTGTCGATTAAATAAATTGTAACTACTGCATTGGTGCAATCAATGTTAGTACCTTAGTCTAAGTTGTTGGTTGTGATAAGTGTTGAAATTGATTAATAACACATTAGTTAAAGTAAATCATGTGTATCATAATTATACTTTAGGAGTCGAAGAAGTAAGTTTATATTCTGGGGTTTTCCCAATAACTTACTGTTCATATTGTCATGCATATAACGAAATATAAGTGAGATGCGGCACAAACATGAATACGAGTAAAACTTGTCGGCAACCGATAGAAAATCAGAATGAATGGACTATTTTCATATTGGTATATATGACAATATAATGTATTTTGGATTTAGGTAAAAGCTGAAAAGATCAATGGATTAGATAGGAATTTCATATAACACTAGTTATCATGATAAAGTAAAGAAGGCGATGTTTAAAGTTTCGCACGCAAAGAAAAGTAGAAGTCCTACATGTTGGAAAGAAATCGAAGGAAACTCTGATGGTTATGTCCGTAATATCACAAAAAGATGTTACTATGGTGATAGTAATAAACCGATCAGTTATAAGACAAATAATTGAGTGTAGTTGAAAGTATCACCGATAAGGATTGAAACCGGATCTGTAAAAAGGGTACAAGTTGACACCGGGATGTGTTGGCACAACTAGAATAATAGAAAAGTTAGGAATCAGTTGAGTCATTTGGAATTTTTCCTAAGGAAGTATTGAATTAACACATGGTGTTTCATGTGGAAAGCTGTATGAAATCCTCACAACTGGTGATGAAAATTGGCTGATTGTATCAAATTAGAATTCGAGAAAGGTTAGTATATGTTGAGAAACATGTATGTGTTTTGAATACTAACATCAGAAATTAAGGATCAAAAAGATTAAACTAGGGTTAATACGTTGGAAGCATCACAAAGGAGTAAACCATGCTTGGGAGACAAAAGCAGAGATGTTGAAGAAGTATCCAAAATTGTTCGAATCCGAGTAACTTCGAGGACGAAGTTGAGCGTGGTGGAGCCCATGCTGTAACATCCTCGGATTTAAATTGTTATAATTGAAGTTTATTAAGTTAAATTTGTAATTTAAGTTGAATTATGAAAATTGGTATGGGATTTGGATTAATTAAAAAGTTTATTGTATTGATTGGAAATTTAGTAATTTCAATTTATTTAAGTGAAAATAATTATTTAAGTATTAAGGATAATAAAATAAAAGATAGAAATCTTTTATTTTATAAATCAGTATTTAATGGAACCGGTTAATTTGAGGGACTAAAAGTGACAAAATTGGAAAATTGGAATAAAAGGGAATGAAAGACTCATTTTGTCTTTCATTGTCAAAAATCACTTTCTCTCTCTAAACCTCTATCTCTCTCGGCTCTCTCTCTCTAAGATTAAAGATCATCCAAGCTTGGATTTAGAAGCTGGAAATCTGGATTATGGTTGTTTGGGAGGAACTATATCGTCTACAATCATCAAATTAAGGTAAACAATCTTTAAAAAAAAAATTAATTAATTATTCGAATTTAGAAGTATTTTGTTCGGTTTTGTTATGAACCGAAAATTTGATTTAGAGATTCAAACGTGGATGCATGTATGATGTTATTGTAGATTAGTTTAAATCTAGTATATATGATGCTATGTACAAAATTTCAGCATCTGATTCAAGCTAAAAGTATGGATTTGAGGATTTTGTGTGTGTTTTAGTGTGTGTGCTCGATGGATGATGAAAAGGGTTAAAAAGGATGTAAATTGGTATGAAAGTATGATAATGCTAGTGTTAAAGTGGTTGAAATTAAGTGTATTTTAGTTGGTATAATTTATTTCATGTATTGAATAAGTATGGAAATGACTTAGAATTAAATCTGGAAATTTTATAAACTGCAAGAACAAACTCGAAGGATACAGACTTAGAACAAATTCGAATGGGGTGGGATCCGAATTCGGATCCGAGATGAACTCGGATCTGGTCCGAATTTGGATGAGGCCCGGATTTCTGGAAAATTAATATATCAAAATATTTCTAAGTATTGGAACTTAGATGGGGGTCCGAATTCGGTTATGGACCAAATTCGGATGGGCCCGAACTTGTAATATAATCCGAAATGGCTTATGATCCGAAATGTGAACAATCAAAAATGGCAAAAATATTCTAAGTGTTTGAATTTCGGATGTGGTCCGAATTCGGTTGGGGACCGAATTCGGATATGGTCCGAAGTTAGCATGTGGTTCGAATCTAATATATGGTTCGAATCTAGTATGCTTCGAATTTGTGTTGGTCCTAAATGGGTAAATGGTTCGAATTTACAAAGGGTCCGAATTGGGACTTATATATACGTGAACCGAATTGAGAAATATGTGGGATCCGAACTGGGGTCCGAATTCGCGTGGGGTCCGAATTCGGACATAGATCCGAAATTGGGACCAAATTTTGCAAGAATTATAAAATTAAGTTTTATGAGATTAAACAAGTTATTGACACGATGTGTTGTTACAACTGAATTAACAGGTCCCTTGTGGTGTTGTTTAACCCACAGTGGGGTACTTTGTGGATCCGGTTGAAATTCCGAGGAGAAATAATATTGCTAAAAGATTAATAACGCACCCACTGTGAGTACCTTTGATTTTAGCATGTTTACATCTGCTTTATGTTCGCTAGGCCTGCTGAGGCATGTTGTTTCACTTTCGTTTGGCACTCTACTAACATGCGTATATATATTGATGCACATTCACATTTGTTGCATGTCCTTTCTTTTGTTGTGCATCCTGTTGATGTTGATGGACCTGTGTGGTCGCATCTGTACTCTGATGTTACTGTGCTATATGAGCCAAGAGTTTGACACCTCTATGGCCAGGATAGACAGTATGACATCCCCGATGGTATGTTTGCCTCAGTATGGTGGATTTCTTAATGCCGAGTGTCAACTCGAAAAGGCTGCGGGCCTAGGTTTGCGTACCTTGGGTGCGTGTGGAGTATACGGTATGTGTTACCGCGGTTACTCTGGGTGGCATCATAAAGATTTGTTGAATGCGTAAAATCATATGGTATTCACTAAGCAATCGCTTACCCTTTTAGTTGTTGAATTTTTGCAGGAAAGGGGAAGTCTACTGCTGGACCTTTTCGTTAGGCTATATGAGAAGATTTGGAAGATATCTGTTATCTTAATCGGTATTTATGTTGTGGAACAAATGTTAAAATATGTTTGGGATGATTGTAATAATTGTATTTGGATTTGTAGACCTAGATATGGTACCTTGTAGCACCATAGGGTGTTGGATACTTTTGCACTAATTTTATTTTATGTTTTTAATGCTTCCGCACTAAAATTTAGGTTATTAGATCGTTATGTATTGTATGATGGTGATTAAATCCTGGTAGTATGTAATTGGTGGTTGTTGTGGCAAGGGTGTCACACCAAACCAAGTTGGTTTTGGGTTGTCCTTGTGCATTAACATAACTAAACACTGTCTTTGATTTCTTATACTTAGTGAGATCTACTGATGGATTCTGTGGAGAGTACTTAGTTATCACATGAGGTATCCAGGTGTTTTGTCCATCCTTTTGAATAACAGTCTCAGATGATCCATTACCAGTCCCAATTTTGAGCCTAGCAGTCTGAACTGAGTCTGTAGTGCTAATAGCTTGAGAATTTGCACTAGCAGTCTCAACTTTAGGCTTGGTAGTTTCAACATTTGTATCAACGGGTTCACCTGAGTTTTTACCTTTAACACACCGTATTTGTTTAAAATTTAATTTTGGTTTAGCTAAAACTTGTTTTTGGTGTGTGGACTGTTTCTTATTTACTTTTGAGAACCTGTGATCAACTGTTTTCTTTGGAACTGATGCAGTAGGAAGTTTGGCCTTTGAATTTTTTGAATTTTGAGAATGTGTCTTTTTATGAATCACAGTCTGTTTTGCAACAGATGGTTTATAAAAGCAATCCCTGGCCAAGTTATTTTTCCTGCCACAATGGAAGCATTTTTTGACTGTTTGGATTGGAGAACCAGTTTTATTGGACAATATCTGGTTCTTGTTCCTTTGATTTCCCCTTACCTGCTGTTGTTTGGGAAACTTTTGGACATCATGCTTTTGGCATGTGCAGATTGGAACATTACCCTTTTTATTATTCTTTGATGAAGATGCAGTGTTACAGTTAGAAGGTACAAAAACCTGTGGAGCAGCATTGCATACACTCATCTTCTCCTTTTCTTTCTTATTGGGGATTTGGATTGCTATAGGTGCACTCATTGTTTTGTGTTCTTTCTCAACTTCTGTGCACTCACATTCTCTATTTTGAATCAGATCTTCTTTAGATTCAGGACTGTTTTTAAGGATAGGATCTACAGTGGTCATACACTCATCTAATGGTTCATTAACCAGCCTATCAGCAACTTCACTCATTGGATGAATGTATTTGTTGTTGTATGGAGGTGGAGTGGCTCTGTATCCTATACCTTCTTTGGGATTGAGCTGAGATTTTACCCTATCTTTAAATTGGACTTCCATTAGGTGTTCCAGCTTTTGATTTGCCAATTTAAAGTTTCCTAGATCTATATTGACAGATTCTAGTTTCTTATTAGCCTCTAACACCTTTTGTTCAGCCTCATCTAATTTTTTATTTAGGGATTCTATTTTCTTATTCAGCTCCTTTTTCTCCCACTCATGATATGTTCTATCATGTCCCATTTGAATCTCATTATCCTTATAGTCATTGATATGTTTTTCAAGATCTTCTATGGCCTGCATGTATTCATATCTCCTTTCTTCCATCTTAGCTAGAGTTTTACACATGCTCTCATTATGATCTCTGTACTTTTTAACCATATTTTTGCATGTTTGAGAGCAGAGTTTAGAATTTACCTCAGATGGTAGTTCAGTGGAGGTGACATTTGATGTTTCTGCCATTAGAGCTTGATTTTGAAACTCTTCCTCTGTCTGATCACTCCAGTCAAACACATTGTCTTCTTGAGAGACAAGTGCTTGTGATGATGAAGCCTGATTAGTCTGTTGAGGTCTTGATGGCTGTTGACCTTGAGATCTGCATTCTCTGGCAAAGTGGCCAAGCTTGTGACATTTAAAACACTCAACTTTTGACTTATCAAAAGCTGGTTTGCCTTCTGCTCTGGCTTGAAAGTTGGATCTGCCAGTTCTTTTCAGATCCTTTTGGCCCTCATGGTCAGCATTGCATGTTGCCATTTCAGATCCATCTCTTCTAGGTCATCTGGATGAATCTGTTCTAGATCTTCAGCATTTAGAGCAAACAGTCCATCATTGGCAACAAAAGCTTCAGTAGAGTTACCATCACCACCTGAAAAAGAATCACTGCAATTAGATTTTTCAGATGACAGTGGAGCAGTGTTGTGATTATAAGAAAAAGATTTCTTTTTAATGTCAATCTCAGTTTTAAACACTCTCAGACTGTTGTACAGATCATCTAGTTCTATTTCATCAAGAGTGTCTTTTGTTCTCCATTGAGCAGCATAGACTGTCCACTCTTCACCAAGAGATCTAAGGAATTTTTTGTCGACTTCATCTTGATCCAGGTTGACTTTTGCGCTCTCCAATTCACTTATCAGTTTGTTAAACCTGTCAAAGATTTGAGTAAGCTTTTCATTCTTGCCACTAGAAAAGTTCTCATACTGCTGTTTCATGAGATCTTTTTGATTTCTCTTGGTACTGGCATTCCCAACAAATCTTTTCTCTAAAGCAATCCAAAGAGAATGAGCAGCATAAAACTTTTTAAACTGATGTTGATAAGCATTAGGAATGGCTATTTGTAGAAGTGTAAAAGCTTTCACTTCATTCATTCTAGCCTTTCTTTCAAGTTCAGTTTTTGGAGGAGTTTTGATGGGTTTGCCCTCAACATCAAGTTCAGGATCAACTGCAGGAGGAAATTCAACAGCTTCCCATATGGCATAATCAATGAATTGAATATGCTGTTGAATCCTGAGTTTCCACATCTCAAACTCAGTGGGCTTGAGCATAGGCACTTTGAGTCCTTGCCCAGATCCACTACTGCTATTATCAAATTCCATGGCAGAAAAATAAAAAAAAATGTTAAAAGAAAGCTTTTGACTTTGAAAACAAAGAACAACCTGTGGCTCTGATACCACTTGTCATGATCTGAATGTTACTACCTAAGATTAACTGATTTGAATTGATCAGAGTATAAACCAATAATCTTGTCTTGAATCAAAGTCCAATTAAGAAGTTTGCGGAATAACACTTAATTGTTTTAAGAAAAACTTTCAGAATCAATAACAATTAAATATAATTGAATAAACAAAATTGCTTGTATTGCTGAACTCAATGATTACAATCACCTCTAATCTGTTTGATTAGACGAAGAACACAAATTGTTCTTAGGGTTTTACAACCTTAGAGGCTTATGAAAACTTAAACAAAAAGCAATTACAAACTTGAACGTGCAGAAACTTGTTGCAATAGAAAAACCTATTCTATGTATTTATAATGCTTTCTGATTTGTTTCCTTGAAGGACTCTGACTTCTCTGATAGTAGATATGCTGGAATCTTCGTGTAAATATCTCTTCCTGAATATCAGCACTTTCTGTTTATGAAACTGTTGAGCAGCTTGAATCGCTGAGCAGCTTGAATGAATTTACTCTGGCAGCTTGAATGAATTTACTCTGGCAGCTTGAACTTTTATACTAGCAGCTCGAACATTTTCAACTAACAGCATGAACTTTGTACTTACACTGGAAAATCTACTAACAGTTTGAGAAATCTAACTAACAGCTTGAACTACTTATAATATTTCCCAACACACGGTTTTTTAACGTGACGGAAGACATATTTTGTACTAGTGCTAATTCCAAACTGCCAATGACCTTTTGGGCAGAAGCAGTCAATACAGCTCTTTATGTTCTGAATAGGGTTCAGGTTGTTCAATCACAAGGAAAAACTCCATATGAGTTATTCCATCATAGAGTCCCCTTAATAGTCTTTCTAAAGTCTTTTGGCTGTTCCTGCACCATTCTTCACACTAAGACTCACTTAGGAAAGTTTGAAAGCAAGGCTAAAGAAGGTTTCTTTGTAGGATACTCCACACAAAGCAAAGCCCATAGAGTATATAACAGTGTGTCTAAAACCATTGAAGAAAGTGCCAATGTTGAATTCAATGAAAACACTGCAAATGTCAAAGGCACTGGTCCTGATTGGTTGTTTGATTTAGATTCACTAACTAATTCTCTGAGCTTTGTTGAGTATAATGCAGAAACTGGTGAAAACAGGGTTGAAGCTGCCAACACAAATTCTCATGCTGGTAGCACAAATGATCAAGCTGTTGGTACAAAGATTCAGACTGTTGCAGATTCTGGTCAATGGGATGAGTATACGGTCATACCACTTATATCTTGTGACCCACCAGGAGTACTAGATGAACAACATGATTCAAATCCAAACTATGAAGTGCCAATCCCAAGTCCTAAGGGAACAGCTCCATCACAAAGGGAAACAGTCCCAGATTCAAGTCAAGTTGTTCCTGAAGCTGATCCATCAAGTGGTCCTGATGGAGATGATACAAATCTAGGATCCTCTTTTCAGACAGACAGAGAGCCAACACTCAGAGTTCACAAGTATCATACTCTCAATCAGATAATGGGTGATCCACGCACTCCTCTGCAAACAAGGACAATGGTTCACAAAGAATCTACTGATGCTGAATCAGCAGTGCCAGAATTCAGTCTAGCTGCCTTTGAACATGCTTGTTTCATGTCACAGTTAGAACCAAAGAAGGCATCAGAGGCTTTGAAAGATCCATATTGGATTGAGGCAATGCAGGAAGAACTACTATAATTTAAGATTCAGAATGTATGGACTCTAGTTGATCTTCTAAAGGCAAGAGAGCAATTGGTACACGATGGGTTTTCAGAAACAAGAAGGATGAGAGAGGGATAGTCATCAAGAACAAAGCAATATTGGTAGCACAGGGATACACTCAAGAAGAAGGAATAGACTATGATGATGTCTTTGCTCCAGTGGCACAAGCCATCAGACTGTTCCTAGCCTATGCAAGCTTCAAAGGATTTAAAGTGTATCAAATGGATGTGAAGTCTGCTTTCCTATATGGCACAATTGAAGAAGAGGTCTATGTGTGTCAACATCCTGGATTTGAGGACTACAAGTATCCAGACAGAGTCTACAAGTTAGACAAAGCCCTTTATGGACTCCACCAAGCTCCTAGAGCATGTTATGACACTCTGTCATCATACCTTCTATAGAATGGATTCAAGAGAGGTACACTGGACAAAACTTTGTTCACAAAGTCCATCAAATCTGAGATTCTGCTTGTTCAGATATACGTTAATGATATTATCTTTGGGTCTACTAATGACAGTCTGTGCAAGGAGTTTGAGGCATTGATGCACAAAAAGTTCCAAATGAGTTCAATGGGGGAACTCACTTTTTTTCTAGGATTCCAGGTTAAGCAAAAGCCTACAGGGCTATTTATAAGTCAATCAAAGTATGTTAAAGACATACTGGAAAAGTTTGGTTACAAAGATACCAAAGTTGCAAGTACTCCAATGAACACTCACAAGCAGCTTCATACGGACAAAGATGGAATAGTGTGGACATTCATCTATACAGATCCCTTATAGGATCTTTTATGTATCTAACATCTTCTAGACCTGATATTATGTTTGCTGTTTGTGTTTGTGCCAGGTTTCAATGTTCTCCAAAGGACTCCCATCTGGTTGCTGTTAAGAGAATCTTTAGATATCTCAAAGGCCAACCACATTTGGGCCTCTGGTATCCAAAAGACTCTCCTCTTGAATTAACAGCGTATTCTGACAGTGACTATGGAGGATGCAACATTGACAGAAAATCCACAACTGGTGGATGTCAATATTTGGGAGCAAGATTAGTCTCTTGGCAGTGCAAAAAGCGAACAACTGTCTCCACTTCATCTACTGAAGCAGAATATGTAGCAGTTGCAAGTTGCTGCTCCCAAGTGATATGGATTCAGAATCAACTGAGAGACAATGGAATGAATTTCCTATCCACTCCCATTTACATTGACAAGTCAAGTGCAATTAGCATTGTACAAATTCCAGTGAAATTTCCCAAAACCAAGCATATAGACATTAGATTTCATTTTATAAGGGACTGTAATGAGAAGAAATTAATCCAAGTTACCAAAATTCATACTGATGATCAGTTAGCTGATCTATTTACAAAACCATTTGATGTAGGAAGATTCACCTTCCTAGTATCAAATATTGGCATGGTTAATATGGACTAATTTGTTTTTCTTTATTCTCTCTTATTTTATGAAAACTATATCTATTACATACGCTTGATTAAGGGGGAGTCACTGTTTCATTAGCAATTGCTTAATTTTCAACTAACAGCTTGAGTATTTTCTCAAGCTGCTAGTTCATTTTCTCGGACTGTTAGTTGTTTCACTTGATCTGTCAAAGTGTGCAGGGTAATTTGGTAACTTCCATAAGTGTGTGCGCGGGTTTAGATATTTTCGAAATCTTTAAAGGTTCCAGTTTCGTTCTATTGTAACTACCAGTTGCAAAATATCTTCCACACCCTTTCTTCGATTCTCTGAGCAATTCCCACGCACATCACAGAAACCCTAATTCATCGATCATCAATGGAGTTTGTCAAAGAACACAACTGCCTACCCTACTCTCTCAAACACGATGATCTTGAACCATTCCACGACATGATGGACTTCCTTCGAAGTTCCCATATCCATCATGCCCTCAATATCAATCCCACCATCTACGTCTCCCATATTGAACAGTTCTGGAAACATGCCTCCCTCAAAACCATCAATGGAGTCTCTTCTTTGACATCCAAAATCGATGGCAACACCATTACTGTCACTGAGGAATCCATTCGCCAACATCTGCATCTTCAAGATGCCTCAGGTATAACAGACCTCTCCCTTACTGCCTTACATAATGGTCTTCATACTATTGGATATAGGGGACCTGCTAAATCTTATACTTTCTTTAAAACAAATTTTGCCCCTAAGTGGAAGTATCTTGTCCATATTATTCAGCAATGTATAAGCCCAAAAGAACTGGTTGGTCAGAATTTTCATCAAATATAGCCACTGCCTTAGTGTGTTTATCAACGGGCCAACAGTTTAATTTTTCTAATATGATTTTTCAGGGTATGCTAAGGCATCATGCCCTAAAACATGGGAAATTTTTTATGCATCCTAGATTTTTGGCTGAAATTATTGCAAGAACTTGCAGTAATTTCAATGTACATAAAAGGATTCATGTTTCCCATGGGCACTCTTTACCATCAATAAAACGTCTTCTAAAAACAAGTGCCAATGTTTTGTCTGTTGATGTCCCATTGCCTTCTGCAATGTTGGGCATCATTCCAAGAAACAGAGGAGAGGGTCCTGAGCAGGCTCAGCCTAACATTACTGCTTCACCCCCAGGACCCCAACCCACTCCTCATGATACTTAAATGCCTTCTGTTCCTATTGTTAAACCCACATCCTCACTCATATTATACAAAAGAAAAAGAGGTTCAGGAGCTCCTTCCTCCTCAGCCCTCTTACAAGAGCCAAATATCCCTGTGCAGGAGGACACTTCTGCACAGAATATCCAAAGGGCACCCATTGAGGACACTCTCAACCTCAATTTGGAGGTGGCCATCCCAACAGAGGATGTCCATATGGGTTCTGTGGCTGACACTACTGTTGCATCTGCACAAGAGGCACAGGACAGGGTCAACATCAATAAGACCACACCCATGGCAACAGAAGGTGTGTAAGCACCATCTGGAAGCCCCCAGTACCAAGAACATAGGGGCCCAGAGGTTTCTACTTCTGGTATTCCTGCCAGTGATAGATCACAAGCACCACATTCGTTTGCTGATCTTGAGGCTAGTCTGCAACTTATGCTATTGACGGATCCTCAGCTGCAACCTGTTGTAGCAATGTTGGAATACTATCAGTCCATTTGCTGCACAGGGGGCACAAATCATTTCACTCAGACAGACAGAAGCTGCTCAAAATCAGAGAATAGATTATCTCCATAAATGGTTCACCCTCTGTGGAAATAAGATCATTAAATTAGAGCAACTGATTCGAACCCACTTGGCAAAGGTTGTAGGTCCTACTGACCAAACCAATGCATCCAAAAAAGGGGAGAATCAGGAGATCCCTCCATCAGTCCAAGCAGCACCATCAGTCCAAACAGCTCCTACTCCAACAGTCCAAGATTCTAGGCTAGCAGTCCCAACAGCTGCTCAAGCTGTTAGCCTAGAAACTCAAGCTGCTTCTACAAGAACAACTGGAGTTGTTATCAGAGAAGGAATTCAGGCTCCCATTAGCACAGTTCAAGGTACATCTTCTGCAACCAAGGATAAGGGCAAAGACATTCTCATTGAGTCTCCAAAGCACAAATTTTCATCTAGAGAAGCCCAGATTGCCTATGATGCTGAAATTGCCAGAAAAATAGCAGAAGAACAAGATCAGGCTTTAGACCAGCAAACCCATGCCTCAATGCAAGATGATGAAACCTTAGGTGATTACCTAAGAGGGTTTTTGGTCAAACAGAATGAGAAAAAGCGGAAAATGCCAACAGGGCATTCAAAGGCTGAGCATAGAAAGTTCTTGATCAATTATGCCTTTTGTGCTGGTATTCCAAAGAAGATGGCTCAGTCCATGAGTACAGAGAGGCTGCAAGACATCCATGACAAAGAGATTGAAAAACGTAAGGTAGCCTAAGTCTCCCAAGAAGTCTAAAGTCAACAAGAACCAATTCAAGCTGGTATAAGTAATGCTCAAGCTGGTGTGAGTGATTCTGCTGCTTCTGTTTAAGCTGTTGCTTCTAATCCCCAATCAGATACAATTTCACAGGCAAAGCTTGATCAGGTAAAGAGGGTGCTGTTTGAGCATCAACTTCAGAAAGTGATGGAAATTAAAAAATCCTTAGATCAGCATGACTTCACAAAGCCTCTTATTACTTACTGGTATGCTAAGCCAATGGACAACATTGACTTAAGATATCATTTTGTAGTAAGAAGAGAATCTGGTCCTGAGGAAGAGTATAAGAGCTTAATGCATATAGTCCAAGGGATGACCAGAGATGAGCTTACAAGAATGCATCATGTTGGGTCTGTGACCCAAGTCAGATCCGCTCTTCCACAAGTCAAGCAAGCTATTAAAGATCTGAAAAGCATTTTTGATCCTGAGTCAATAAGGAAAGATATAGAAGATGACAAGGAGATGAAGATTGCACAAATTGATCTGTTTGTCAAATCAAAGACTTACAGACTCAAATTTGCAAATGGATCCGATATGTACTTCAGTTTTGAATTTCATGATCTTCCAAAGGCTTTGTTACTTCAGATGAGCTCTGTGAGAATATATTCTGATAGAGAAGATCTGAAGAAAGAATTTCTGAAGGTAGTCAATCAGGAACTTGCACAGTTGTAAGTTTTTGGAAGCCTTGGTTTGTAAATAACAGTTTTACTTGGTTTTATTTCCTTATTTGTATAGAACTTAAAGTCTTATGTAAAGAATTTAAGTTAGGGGGAGATTGTTGGGAAATATTCTAAGTAGTTCAAGCTGTTAGTTAGATTTCTCAAACTGTTAGTAGATTTTCTGTGTAAGTACAAAGTTCATGCTGTTAGTTGAAAATGTTCGAGCTGCTAGTATAAAAGTTCAAGCTGCCAGAGTAAATTCATTCAAGCTGCTTTGTTCAAGCTGCTCAGCGATTCAAGCTGCTCAACAGTTTCATAAACAGAAAGTGCTGATATTCAAGAAGAGATATTTACACGAAGATTCCAGCATATCTACTATCAGAGAAGTCAGAGTCCT
Source organism: Centrapalus pauciflorus (assembly GCA_020465985.1). Lineage (NCBI taxonomy): Eukaryota > Viridiplantae > Streptophyta > Magnoliopsida > Asterales > Asteraceae > Centrapalus > Centrapalus pauciflorus. The sequence goes on along the minus strand of JAANYP010001887.1, from coordinate 96,243 downwards.
TCAAGGAAACAAATCAGAAAGCATTATAAATACATAGAATAGGTTTTTCTATTGCAACAAGTTTATGCACGTTCAAGTTTGTAATTGCTTTTTATTTAAGTTTTCATAAGCCTCTAAGGTTGTAAACCCTAAGAACAATTTGTGTTCTTCGTCTAATCAAATAGATTAGAGGTGATTGTAATCATTGGGTTCAACAATACAAGCAATTTTGTTTATTCAATTATATTTATTTGTTATTGATTCTGAAAGTTTTTCTTAAAACAATTAAGTGTTATTCCGCAAACTTCTTAATTGGACTTTGATTCAATACAAGATTATTGGTTTATACTCTGATCAATTCAAATAAGTTAATCTTAGGTAGCAACATTCAGTCCTGACACCGTGGCCATAGACCTTTGGCCACAGTTTTATTTTTCATTCAAATCGTGACCAAAGGTCGCATCACTTTTGGTACCTTATGGCTACATTTAATATTCGTGACTAAATCACATGTAAAACCGTGACCACAGCATAAAACTGTGGCTATATGGTAACAATTTCTATATAGTTGTGGTCTATATTTTTTAGTAACCGTGACCATAAAATATTTTTAGTCACAATTTATTTTAACACCATGACAGTTGGATACATTCAGACACACATAAACAATTAATCAGTGGCGTTAACATTCTTACAGAAACGTATAAACAAATAAACCGTGACGACCTGGTATATTTAAAGACGCACAAATATTTAATCGTGACCATTGGATAAATTTATACACACATAATCAGTTAAATCGTAACTATTTGAGACATTTAAACACACCACATGAATGAAACCGTGACAATTGGTAATATTTTAGCGCACATAAACTATTAAGTGATGTGACCATTGGTACATTTAGACATGCATAAACCATTAAACCGTGACCGTAGAGTACACTTAGACACACATAATTTATTAAAATGTGACGATTGGTTGCAATTGAACATACATAAAGTATTAAACCTTGACAATTGATACATTTTGACACACAAAAATAATTACACTGTGACCATACCATTATTTTAGTCACATAATAATTCGTTTATTCATGACAATTGCTTACTTTTAGACACATATAATAAACAATACCGTGACCATAAAGTATTTATAGTTACTTATTTATTCCTAATCGTGGCAAGTGGTAACTTTTAGACACATGCAACAATACAATCTGTGACCATTAAATAACTTTTTTAAAGACAAACTATCATACTCCTACTCTTACTCCTAAACTACTCATTTAACATAAGACTTACTTTCACCACCCAAATATCAACTTGTCTCCGACAGGAGTCGAACCCGTGACCTCTCACTTGTATCTCCACCCTCTTACCGCCAGGCCAAAGGCCCTTTGGTGACCATCAAATACTTGTTGTCACATTATATTTCTTTTAAAATCACTACTGTTCCTTTTGCACACGTGTAAAAAACTAAACCGTGACAATAAGTTACTTACAGCCACATGTGTTTTCTTTAATCGTTATTGTTGTTTACTTTTAGACACACATAAATTTTATAAAAGTGACCGTAAAATATTTATAGTATCATGTTGTTTCGTAAACGGTGATCGTTGATTCCTTTTAGTCATACAAAATAAAATAAAGTGTGACCATAAAATACATATACTCACATTCTTTTCCTTTAATTATTACAATTAATTACTTTTAGCCACATATATTAAAATAAGACGTAACTATAAACTACTTGTAGTCATGGTTTGTTTTCTTTTATCGTGATTAATCTTTAGTTTTTGACACATATAAGACATTTAATCATGACCATAAAATAATTATACTGACACGTTTTTTAAACTGTGACAATTGATAACTGTAACCATACAAAACAAACTAAATTATGACCATAAAAAACTTATAGTTACACTTTGCCTCTTTTATTATGACAATTAATTACTTTTAGTCCCATAAAATAAAATAAGACATGACCATAAACTTCTTGTAGTCATGGTTTTTTCTTTAATCATAATTAATGTTTACTTTTTGACACATATAAGACATTTAATCATGACCATAAAAATACTAATAGTGATAAGTTTTTTCTTAAACTGTGACAATTAATAACCTTTAACCACACAAAACCAACTAAATCGTGACCATAAAGTAGTTATAGCCACATTTTGCTGCTTTTATTATGACAATTAATAACATTTAGCAACTGATAAAAAAAATAAGTCGTGACCATAAACTACTTGTAGTCACGATATTTTTTCTTTTATCATGGTTAATGTTTAGTTTTTGATACACAATCACAATTAACCATGACCACAAAATACCCATATTAACAAGTTTTTTTTTTAACTATGACAATTGATAACCTTTAACCACACAAAACAAAATAAATTGTGACCATAAAATACTTATAAATACATTTTTGTTCTTTTATCATGGTTAATGTTTAGTTTCAGACACAATAATATATTAAACTGTGACGATAACATACTTATAGGGACATTTTTTTTTCACTTAAACCATGACCACCGATTACTTTTAGTCACACAAACCAATTCTTCGTGTGACCATAAAGTACTTATAGTCACTGTTTTTTCTTTTATCATGAAAACTATTACTTTTACACACTAATAAGAAATAAACTAAACCATGATCATTAGAAAAATATTGTCACAACATTTTTTTGTCATGACTATTGTTTATTTTTAGTTACATAAAAACAATAAACTGTCACCTTTAAATATTAATAGTCACAAATTTGCTTAATCCGTGACAAAAAAAAAACCCCTTATATTGATTTTTTTAAATGTGAGATTAATAGCTTTTAGTCACAAAACAAATTAAATCGTGACTGGAATGTACTTATAATCATATCTTTTTCATTTTACTATTACTATTGTTTACATTTAGACACACATAAAAACTTAATCTGTCACCTTTAAATATTAATAGTCACATGCTTGTGTGTCTTAAACTGTGACCATAATTATGGTGATATGTTTTTTTTTCTTAGACCGTGATCATTAATTACTTTTATATACATAGAAGAAATTAAATCGTGACAAAAAAAATACTTAGTCACATTTTTCTCTTTCGTCATGAATATAAAATACTTTTACACACACATAAGAAACTAAACCGTGACTATAAAATACTTATAGTCACAATAATTTTCTTATTTCATGACAATTGTTTACTTTTGGACACACTTAATGAACTCAATCATGACCATTAAACACTTATAGTCACAATGTTTTTCTTTTACCATACGTGGCTAATGAACTCCACCCTTTGGTCACACAAAGCGATTTCATGACCATATAAGTTAGCCTTCTGTCACAGTTTATTCATGTGACTAATTCCACCATATAATTTAGACTCATACAATTATACTTCAGGGTGTCCCTTTGGTCACCGAAAGAGATTTTCGTGACCATATACATATTTATCGTCACAGTTAATAACCATCACAAGATTATTATAGACATCAAACAAATAACTGTGACAAACGATGACATTTGGTAACAATGTGGCAACCATGACAAGTCTTTGTCACGATCCTTATGTTAAACCGTGGCTTAAGGTTTGAATGTGATTTGCAATGGTCACAGTTATTGAGATAAACTGTGGCTATTATAATAATACAAGATCATATATGACCCTTTAGTCACGTCAATAACAAAAACTGTGGCTAGGCAGTTTAGACAAAACCGTGACCATAGGTCATTTTTGTACTAGTGCAGCTAGCATGGTTCTAGCAGCCTCAATTAAAGTTTTGTTCTTTCTTTCAGCTACACCATTTTGCTGTGGTGTTCTTGGTGCACTATATTGCCTAGCAATGCCTTTAGACTCATAGAAACTGTTTAGAATATGGTTTTTAAACTCAGTCCCATTATCTGATCTAATCACCTTAACTTTTAAGTTGGATTGGTTTTCTATCTTAAGAATAAAAGATTTAACTAGCTCAGCAGTTTCATCTTTAGACCTAAGAAAGTATACACATGTGAATCTGGTGAAATCATCAACAATGACTAAACAGTAAGCCCTTTTATTCAAACTCACAACAGATGTTGGACCAAAGAGATCCATATGAATAAGATGAAGAGAAGATGAGATTGAATTTACTTCTTTGGACTTATGAGAAGATTTGTGTTGCTTGCCTTTAAGACATGCTACACAATGATCATCACAAATGAACTCCTTTTGTGGTAAACCTCTTACCAAATTCTTTTTGACCAGCACATTCATGGATTTGAAGTTCATGTGACACATTCTTCTGTGCCAAAGAGCAGACTCATTAGATGATGCTTTGGATATTAAACAGCTTAAAGTACTTGATTTGGATAAAAGATCTGTGTCCAAACAGTAGACATTTTCCTTTCTTGGTGTTCTAAGTAAAACAAGATTTTCAAATATTTTAAAATCCTTTGAAAGAACAATGCACTCAGAAGCTGTGAAGACAACAATATTTTGTTTATCACAGATTTGAGACACACTTAATAAATTGTACTTCAGTTGTTCAACATACAAAACATCATTGAAAAGCATATTGCCTGCTTTGACAGTACATTTACCTGTGACCTTACCTCCCTTGGAATTTCCTCCAAATGCAACAAAACCTCCTTCAAAGCCTTTGAAATTTGACAAGCATTCAGAATTGCCTGTCATGTGCCTAGAGCAGCCACTGTCCAAATGCCATCTTGTTTTATGTTGTGACCTGTGGTTGCCCTGCACAAATAAAAGCTTAGTTAGTAGTGGAGTAAACCCAAACCAAGTTGGTTTTGGGTTGTCCTTGTGCATTGACATAACTAAACACTGTCTTTGACTTCTTATGCTTTTTGAGATCCACTGATGGATTCTGTGGAGAGTATTCAGTTATGACATGAGGTATCCAGGTGTTTTGTCCATTCTTTGCAGTAACAGTCTCAGATGATCCATTACGAGTTCCAGTTTTGAGCCTAGCAGTCTGAACTGAGTCTGTAGTGCTAACAGCTTCAAAATTTGCACTAACAGTTTCAACTTTAGGCTTGGCAGTTTCAACATTTGTATCAACAGTTTCACCTGAGTTTTTGCCTTTAACACACCATATCTATTTAAAATTTGATTTTGGTTTTGCTAAAACTTGTTTTTGGTGTGTGGACTGTTTTTTATTGACTTTTGAGAACCTGTGATCAACTGTTTTCTTTGGAGCTGGTGCAACAGGGGTTTTGTTAGGCACAAAAAGGCCTCAGTCAAACCTGTTCTACATCTGAGGGGGAGATTTATAATCAAACCTGCTGATGCATTTGAAGGTTGAATTTAAGGCCTGTTATATGCCTTATTGAAACCTGAAAATGATTTGCAATATCAGTCTAAAGCTGTTCTATATGTTGCATGTGTTGCAACTAAGACAGTTTGTCCAAGCTGCTCTGTCTGCTGAACAGGCTGGACATAAACTGTCTACGCTGCTCTACACTGATGAGCAGCTTGGGCAATTTTAAAGTGTTCTGTTCTTTGTGAACAGAACCTGTTCTTTGTGAACAGGCTAAACACTTTATGGAATACGTTTCCAAGTCATCATGTATTGTTTTTGACTGCTAGATCAGTTTACAAAGTTGAAGACAAAGTGGAAAACAGAACTGCTCAGTCTGCCCAAGCTGTTCTGTAACGTGAAGACAAAAGGTTATTTGAAAAAGGGTGACAGACCTTTTTCTTATATCAAAATAGGCCTTTACAAGGAAGAAAGACGCAAAGTTGACATTCCTAAATTAGTTAAAGGCAATGCAACAGTAGACAAAGTAAAAAGACAAAAGTTCTGCACATGTGAAGACAAGTCTGCTTTTCAGAAAAGTGCAGAAAAGGTTATGTTGTCTTTTCAACAAGACTTCTCCTTTTCATTCCGTCCAATGAAGATGTTTCTCTTAGATCCTCTGAGTGAGTATAAATGGAAGCTTCTAAGGACAGAAAGAAGTGTGAAGAAAGCTAAGTGCTGAAACCAAGAGTGAATGTGCAAGTGTGATTTTCATGCATGCAAGCCTTCTGTGTAAATCAGTATCTGTGTGTCTAAGCTGTTTTACATAAGCTGTTCCCTTAAGTCTTGTAAACACAGTTAGTGCTTCTTAGTGAGTGTATTCATTGTATACTAGTTTGAGTTTGTCTTAGACTAGTGAACACACTGTTGTATCTATCATCTCAGCTTGAACTATTCCGTATTCAAGCTTGTTTGTAATTAACAAATTGTTGATAATACATACAAACATTGAGAAAATAGTGTGTAGTTTTTAAATAGCTGTATTCACCCCCCCTCTACAGCTTAAAGCTATATACTTTGGGAACCTCTCGGGACCTACAACTGGTATCAGAGCAGTTTAGAGTGTGTGTCATTCTAGATCTCTCATTCTCCCAAGTTTCCATGGACAACAGTGCTGCAAATTCTTCTTACTATGACAATGGCTCTATGGGCAAACCTCCAAAATTTAATCATCAAAACTTCTCTGGTTGGAAGTGCAGAATGATGCTCTATTTAGAGAATCTGGATGTACAACTGCCAGAGATAGTGATGGAGGGTCCCTATGTGCCAACCTCTGTTACTACCATAACTCTAGCGGTTGAAGGAGCTGCTCCTGAAATCAGGACCTTTGAGAAAGCTAAAGCTCAATGGTCTGATGAAGACAAGAGACTGGTGGCTCTGGATGCAAAGGCCAGAAACAATCTGGTCATTTCTCTTCCTGATGATGTGTTCAAACAGGTTGAGAAAATGAAGACAGCAAAAGAAATGTGGGATACTTTGTGTACTGTCTATGATGGACCCACAATCACACTGGACAACAGGATCAACAATCTTGTTAGACAGTATGAACTTTTCTTTGCTAAACCAAAGGAGACTCTCACTGAAACCTACACCAGGTTTACTGCTTTAGTGAATGATCTCAAAGCTGTTGGGATCACTAAGGACAGTCTCACCCTGGTGAATAAATTTCTGGACATTCTACCTGAAGAGTGGAACTACTTCTCAACAATTCTAAGGAACTCAGGTACTATCAGAAGTATGGATCTAGTCAATCTGTATGGATCCTTACTGAATGATGAACAATCAAGGCAACAAAAGAGAAATGCCTTGGAAATGTCCAAAAGAGGTGCAGCCTTTGTGGCTAATGTGAGACAGCCTGTAAATCAGGTGAGTGATGTGTTCACTCAACCTGATCAACAGGATGATGACAAGGAGGAAGTGTCAGATGAAGAAGATACTGCAGATCTTGCTGAACAAGATGATGAGCAAATGATAGCTATGCTTGTCAAAAGGTTCAACAAGAAAAGGTTTGGAAGAAACATGCTGCAAGGAAATTCAGGTGCTGGCAAAAAGAAGGCATTTGATAAATCCAAGGCTGAGTGTTTCAAATGTGGCAAAACTGGTCATATAGCTGCTGACTGTGTGTCAAAAGCTGTTGGTCAGTCATCCAAACCATACAAGACAAACAAGGATGATGGTTATAGGGTTAAGTACCTTATGGCCATGGCTAAGCTGAGGAAGTTGGAAAACTCAGTGGGTTCCAACCGCCAAAAGGGACTTATGGCAGAGACTTGTGATTGGGAGGAATCTGATTCATCGTCTGATGAAGAAGACAATCAATGTCTGATGGCCAACACTGATGTCCCATCAACAAGCAGTTTCAAACAGGATATGGCTGAAGCTGAAGCTTTCAGCAGCTTAGAGAACTGGAATCCTACTATGATGTATAAGGTACAAAATTTTATGGCTTACAGTTCTGAAGAAAAAGTTAAAATGTTTGAATATATGCTTGTTGATCTAAAAGCTGCTGTTGAGAAGCATGATGCTTTACTATCTGAAATCTCTAAGCTTAAAACTGATCTTAAAACTAAATCTAGTAAACTGGACAGTTTCCATAAGTTGGAAACTGAGCTTGATGAATTAAAACACATCAACTCTATTTTACTGGAAGAAAAGAGAGAAACAGATATAAAGCATGCTAAGCTTCAAAAGATAGTTGACTCTTGGTGCCAATCTGCACAAAAAGTCAGCCATTGTATAAGTCAACAGATTCCTGCACAAATCCAAGCCTATCTTGGAGGGGATCTTGACACAGCAGCTTCCATTGTTGAGATCAATAATCTGAAAGAAGATTTATCCACTCTTGGTGAACTTCCAAACACATTCATTCAAAATGTGAATGGTAAACTAATCTCAACAAATAGGTTTGTCAGGCCTCAAAACACTGACAGCTTGTGTGAATTTAGTTCTAAAGCTGATATTGGAATTTGTTCTCCATCAAGTCAGCCTGCTAAGTGCTCTGCTGGTTCACACAAGCAAAAGAAAGGAAAACATGTTCAAACTGAAGTTGTGGATACTAAACCTGTTGACAAAACAGGTTCTGAGTCCAAAGCTGATGGTAAAAAGCGTGTTAATCCTTTTGATGCTAAACACTTTGAAAACAAGTTTTCAAAAAGTAAGCAGCCTGTTTACAACAAGGGTAAGTCTCATGTTGAAAACAAAACTGCTGTGATTTCAAATAAGTTTTCAAATCATAGTGGTAAACTGGTCTTAAATAAGAATAAGCTTTTCAAAACCAGACACAGTGAATATGCTGATAGGCAGCATAAATCACAATTCAGTAGGGGCAAAGGCAAAGCCATTGCTCAAACTGAGATAATTGGGAATAAGTTTCCCAAACCTGTGGAAGCTCAAAAGCCAATCAAGCTCCCTGTCTTTGACATCTGTCCTCCTAAAAAGAGGAAAGAAGAGGCAGCCAAAGCTGTGGCTATTGAACTATCCACTCAAGCTGTTGATTCAACAAAAAGTAATAAAACTGCTAAAACTGCTGAAAGAATCAACAAAAATAACTCAGAATGTGTTTCTGAAAGATCTTCTTCCAAAAACCCTAAAAAGAGAAAATGTTACAAATGTGGGAAGAAGACACATCTGGCCAAGGATTGTCCTGAATCTGAGGACATGAGGCCTGTTGACTCTGCTGTTTCCACCACAGCTGTTACAAGCAGTGTTGGAAATGTCACAGTCACTGAAAGTGGTATTCAAGCTGATACCATTCAAATAGGGAATATTAGTGTGGATATTTCAAGTCCATCAACAAATGTTGATGAAGTAGGAGAACTCATCTCTGTGATGAGTTCCCCTAAAAATGACTAATAATTCTCTTATCACTCTGCAGGAAAAACAACCTTCCCAGGTTTGGTACTTGGACAGTGGCTGCTCAGGGCACATGACAGGTTGTAAAGAATTGCTGAGTGAACTCAGGCCTGAAAAAGGGCCAAAAGTCACCTTTGGTGACAATGTACAGGGATCCACTGAGGGATATGGAACTCTTAAAGCTGGTGCTGCAGTGTTCAAAAGAGTAGCCTATGTGGTTGGGCTAAAACACAACCTTGTTAGCATAAGCCAACTGTGTGATGCTGGCTACAAGGTTAACTTTGATGAGCACCTGGGTTACATATTGGATTCCCAAGGCAAAGTTGTGCTATGTGCTCAACGAAAGAAAGGTGTATATGTTGTGGATATGCATTCTGCTGACCCCACAACTGAAACCTGTTTTCTCACAAGAACAAATGCTGATCTAAACTGGCTATGGCACAGAAGACTGTCACATCTGAACTTCAAGAACATCAACAAACTCTGTAAGAAAGAGTTGGTGACAGGTTTGCCTTCTATGACTTTTGCTAAGGATAGATTATGCACAGCTTGTGAGAAAGGCAAGCAGAGAAAAACATCTTTTAAATCCAAACATAATTTCTCTATTGATACTCCACTCTTCTTAATCCATATGGACTTGTTTGGACCTGTTAATGTCCCAAGTCTAGGAGGAAGAAGATACACTCTTGTAATGGTTGATGAGTTCTCCAGGTACACATGGGTGATCTTTCTAAAGAGCAAAGGAGAGGCTGCTAGAGAGATTATTGGATTTGTCAAAAAGATGGAAATGCTGAACTCTGCCCAAGTAAAGCAGCTTAGAAGTGATCATGGTACTGAGTTCAGAAACAGTACTCTTGAAGACTTCTGTGAAGAGAAAGGAATCACTCAAAACTTTTCAGCTGTAAGAACTCCTCAACAAAATGGAGTTGCTGAAAGGAGAAACCGAACTCTCATTGAAGCTGCCAGAACCATGCTGTGTGCATCAGGTTTACCTTCATCATTTTGGGCTGAAGCTGTTAACACTGCCTGCTTCACCCAAAACAGATCCTTAGTGGTGAAAAGATTCAACAAGACTCCCTATGAGCTGCTCAAAGGGAGGAAGCCAAATGTCAGTTATTTCCATGTGTTTGGATGTCCCTGTTTCATTCTGAATCAAAGGGACCAGCTGTCAAAGTTTGAACCTAAAGCTGATGAAGGTGTGTTTGTTGGCTACTCTGCTATCTCCAAAGCCTACAGAGTATACAACAACAAAAGAAAGGTGATAGATGAATCTATCAATGTCACCTTTGAAGAGTCCAAGAATGCCTCCACCAAAGCTGTTCCTGAATCAGCTTCAGGAGAACTTAACTTTGATGATCTGATGCATTCAAACAATGAAGAGGACTCAAAAGCTTCCACTACACCCAGTGTGGAACCTGTTAATCATGATGGACATGATGATGATTATGTCAATACACCCTGTGTGAATAAATGTACTGACTTAATTACAACTGCATGTCCAGAACCTATCAATGCTGATTTTCCCAGTTCCTCTGCTGATATGTTCAACAGTGGTCAGACATGTTCAACAAGTGAACAGGCTCAAGACAACAGTGTGTCTGAAAATCTTAGAGCTGTTCACCAGGAACCTGCTGAAGATGTTACAAACTCAGGGTGAATCATCATGAAAAATGACCTAAGTGGATTCAGGTGTCACCCAATGACACATAATTGGTGACATCAAACAAGAGGGATACAAACACGGTGGGACAGCTTAGGGAAACTTTTGTAATGTTTCTCTTAGTTATTGTTTCAACTGATGGAGCCAAAGAAGGTTGATGAAGCATGTAAAGATGCCAATTGGATCACTTGCCATCAAGAGAGCTCAGATCAAGTTTGAGAGAAAGCAATGTATGGAAGCTGGTCCCTGCTCCTAAAGGAAACGAATAATTGGCAACTAAAATGGGTTTTCAGGAACAAGATGGATGAGCAAGGTCATGTCATTAAAAATAAGGCAAGACTGGTTGCTCAGGGCTACAGACAGGAGGAAGGAATTGACTATGATGAAACATTTGCTCCTGTGGCCAGGCTAGAAGCAATTCGTTTGTATCTAGCCTACGCTGCTCATACGAGCATTAAGGTATTTCAAATGGATGTGAAGAGTGCATTTTTGAATGGGAAGCTGCAAGAAGAAGTTTATGTCAAGCAGCCTCCAGGTTTTGAAAATGAACAACATCCAGGCTTTGTCTATAAGTTGGACAAAGCACTCTATGGTCTCAAACAAGCCCCTAGAGCCTGGTATGACACTCTTACTGAATTCCTTATGAGCAATGGGTATTCTAGAGGTAAAGTGGATACTACACTGTTCATTAAAGAAAGGTAAAGTCTGACAAATTATGCTTGTTCAAATTTAAATGTGGATGAGCATAATATTTTTGGTTCTACTAATGAGCAGCTATGCAAGAATTTTTCATTACTCATGAAATCTAAGTATGAAATGAGTATGATGGGAGAACTAACTTTCTTTTTAGGATTACAGGTTAAACAAACCTCAACTGGATTTTTTATAAATCAAAGAAAGTACACTTTAGATCTATTGAAAAAGTTCAAATTTGATCAAAGTTCTCCTATTAAAACCCCAATGGCAACCAATGTAAAATTTGATGCTGATGCCAGTGGCAAAGCTGTTTCAGTAACAGCTTACAGAGGCATGATTGGGAGCTTGCTATACTTAACTGCTAGTAGACCTGATATTATGTTTGCCACCTGTCTGTGTGCTAGGTTCCAAGCTGATCCAAAGGAATCTCATCTAGCTGCTGTTAAAAGAATCTTCAGATACCTGAAGGGTACACAAGGTTTAGGTCTTTGGTATCCCAAAGACTCAAGCCTTTTTGACTGAACAGGCTATTTCAGATTCTGATTTTGCAGGCTGGCAGGTTAGATAGGAAAAGCAACAAACAGGTGGATGTCCAACTTCTTGGTGGTAAGTTGATCAGTTGGGTGTAGCAAGAAGCAGAACTCAGTATCCCACTTCTACTGCTGAAGCTGAGTACATTGCTGCTGGAAGCTGCTGTGGGCGGATTCTGTGGATGCAGCATCAGCTTGAAGATTATGGCCTTGTGTATAGGAAAACTCCTATTCTGTGTGATAATACAAGTGCCATAGCCATCTCCAACAATCCAGTATTTCATTCAAGAACAAAGCATATTGAAGTCAGACATCGCTTCATCAGAGATCACATTCAGAAAGGTAATGTGGAGGTAAGTTTTATTTCCACAAATGAACAGCTTGCAGACATTTTCACCAAACCTCTGGATGAAACAAGGTTTAATTACCTTGTCAGCAAGCTGGGCATGTTAAACAAGAGTGACTAAGTGTTTCTCAAAGGTCTACGAATTTGTGTGTTTCACACTGCTCAAGTTTCTCTGAACAGCTTAGGCAGAACAGGTTATACATGTTCTGTACTTAGTCATTTGTCTGAAAAACTTGAACAGCTTGAGCATACAACAGGCTGAACAAAATCAGTTTATTCGTCCAGCCTGCTCTGATGGTCCAATCTTCACCCTGTTCACTTCTTCACACTGTCTTACAAGCCATTGTCTTGTAACCTGTTCAACTATTGAACACAACCTGCTCTTACAAAAGAGAGCAGGCTGAAGGCACAGTTTGAGGAATGAACAGCTTGAAGACTGAACAGCGTGTGTTGACCCAACTTATCACAGGTTTGACCAACAGCTTGGACCAACAGTTTTAATTACCTTTCTTCAAACTTAAGTTACTTAATTTATGTTTTATTTAACTTAATTACTGCGGATAATGTGGGTTACGTGTGTTAGTGATTAAAAAGGTCAAGTGGTCTGACAAATGTTTCTGACATGGACAACCGTTCCGTTTTCCGTTAACTAACATTTCAAATCGAACCGCCCAAACCTTCTCTCTCATACACACTCACATTCAAATCCTATAAATACCAAACCACTGTTTCATCTTCGTCTTCCTCATCACTTCCAGAAATCCTCAAGAACCCTAAAATCGACTAAGTGTCTTTTGCTTCTTCAACCTCAAAAAAAAAAAAAAATTCCCAAATGGCTCACAGACCTAATCCCTTTCTCCCAGTGTTCGTTGGTGAGGATGTTGTCAAACACTCATCAATCACCACAATGCTGACCATTAAGCCCACCAACTACATTGCCAACCTCACAATCCCCAAAAACTATGTGGGGAAGGGCTATGACCAAATGGTGGAGTTTCTGAAAGTTCATCCGTTGAACTACGCCATGACTGCATCTCCTGGTGTCCTGTACCAGGAGATGGTGTATGAGTTCTGGTATACCTGTGCCTATATCCCAGAAACCAAAGTCATCAAGGGCACCATACTCAATGGGACTCAGACCATTGAGATCAACACTCATCTGCTCAGGGAAGTTCTTCGACTCCCTGTGGTTGCACAAAATGATCGACCACAGCCTGAAGATGAACAGATGAAGAATCTGCTGCACTTTTGGGGTGTAGCAGAACCAAAAATTGGAGCAACACTGTTCCGGAAGGACCTCTCTCATACCTACAGCTTCTTATTCGCCTCTGTGGTGATGTGCTTCAGCAGCAAAGTTGGTTCCTTTGACCAACTGAGCCGTGATGAAATCCATGTAGTTCTGCAGCTTGTGGATGGAACTACCATGGACATGGCAAAATGGATTTTTGTGAATTTGAGGAACCTGGTGCAGCATGAGTCAAGACCAGCTGCTGTTCGATATCCCAGGTTTCTGAGCCTCATTTTCAGACATGTTTGTGGTGAGCAACTATACAACTCTCAGCCTTTACTTAAGTCTACTGCATTCCCTGTCATAGGGAATAGAGTTTTCTATACTCCTGTACTCCAAAATGAGCCTCCTCTATCCACACCAATGAGGAGGTTGTTAGGTTTGGTGGAAGGACCCTCTGCTGTGAGAGTGGATCCAGAAGCTGCTGCTCCCGCCAGAAAATCCAAAGCCAGGTCCAAACTTGTAAAGAGGACCCTGGCAACTGCTGAAGCTGGGCCTGTGAAAAAGAAGGCCAAAACAGCTCAGTCTGAGTCTGTTCCTTTAGCCTCTGTGGCTGAGGAGGAGCAGGCTCCTCACCCTGGTTCATTTGTTGAGCCTGAAGCCTTAGTGGCTGGTGCCTCTGTGGCACAAGAGACCATGGAACAGGTCAGCCCCACTGTTCCTAACCCAGTCTCACACCCTGTCCATACAGATCCTCTCCCCTCTCCACAATCACCCACTTCATCCATTCACTACCAACGCACCAAAAAGAAACCAGCCCAAAGAACCACTTCCTCTGTTCCCTCTCAACAGGGTTCAGTTGAAAAAGAAGCAACCCCAGCTGCCTCTCCTATTTTGGGAGCAGGTTCAGCTCATTTGGAGCCTGCTTCACTCCAATCTGAGTCTACCCAGAGTCAGCCTAGACCCTCTGGTTCCTCCCAACAGGAACCAGTTGTACAAACGGAGATACCCACATCAACTATCCCAGCCTCCCAACAGGCTGAGGATATTGAAAGACAGGAGTCCTCTCCACTCCATACTGTGTCCACACTGTCCCCCACTCATATCTCCTCACACCCTGAGTCTGCACGAGGTGCCCACGCTGCTGATATAGACCAATCAGCAGCTCAGCCTCAAACTTCTGCTCCCCATGATACAGCTGTTCTACACCAAACAGCTGCTGAGGGACCAACAACCCAAGCTGATGAACCTCAGGGATCATACCATCCCTCTGGTGAGGCTGCTCCCTTCATGCAAATTCCATCAGCAGGTTTCACCACTGCTGATGTTGAAATTCATATCCCATCTCCCAATGATGACGTGCCTTTAGACCAAGGCACTGCAGAGGGAACCACCACTGGTCTTCATGAGGGTGTTGAAACACAAGCAGCATCTGAAAGGCCCCCAACTTCAACCCCTTCTCCTGGTGATGCAGCTACAGCCGCTGCTGAAGGATCCCTTGACCCCTCCAAGCTGGGCCGTCTAACTTTTGCCCAGGCTATGGAGCTTCTTTCAAAAGTTTCTCTTCCCTCTCCATCCCATCCTCAAACACCAGCCTCATCATCATCTTCTCCATCTACCCACTCAAAACAATCTACCCATACACCTCCATCTCCCAAAGACCTGCCTTTGAAGGATCAGCTTTCTTTACTGACCAACAAAGTTGGTTCTTTGGAAAACACCATGCATTCTCTACCCTCCATCATATCAGACTCTGTGTCTGCACAGCTTCAGGGGTTCTTTGATTCGTTCAAGACCTCTTTCCCTACCACCTCACAACCTGATCATTCTCCACAGCTGTTAGCACTCACTGCTCAGCTGCAAAATGTATCCACCTCCCTCTCCTCTATTCTTTCCATTCAGCAGGACTCTGTGTCCTCAATGACAGCTATTTCCCAACAGCTGTCATCACTAATTACTTCTTGCACTTCTACTCTTCCTGCCACTCTGGCCAGCCTGACCACCTTAATTGGCTCCCTATCTAATACTGTGTCTTCAAACCTTGGTGATGTGCAAGATTCTCTCGAAGTACATCTTGCACAGCTTCAAAGTTTGCTGTTCACAGCATCTGATAGGGAAAACATAGTTAAGCTGACCTCCCTAGCTGCTTCTCACTCCTCTTCTCTTCAGACCTGTCTTTCCCAGATTACTGAGGTGAAGGATAACTTGGCTTACTTAGTGACTAGCCTTGTTGGTCCTAAACCTTCTACTAAACCTGCTGGCAAGCCTGCTGACTTTGTGTCTTCAGGCAGACCAGGTGTTGAAGTCGCTGCTTCATCTCCTTCAAAGGGGGAGAAGTCATCTGCCTCGAAGACTAAGTCTAAGGGGGAGAAAACTTCTTCTCCTAAGGAGATACCAGTGTCTGCAACTCACACTGGTCAGCCAGCAGATGTCTTTGAAACAGGTACAGCTGAAGGTGCCTCTCAAGCTGCTATGCCTACTCAGGCTGTCTCTCCAAACCCTGCTCAGTCTAAGGGGGAGGAAGTCATTCCTGAGGACAGGCCTAGCAGTAAAAGGAGGCACTTAATTCTAACTGAAGAAGAAGAAGAGGAAGAGGAAATTCCTGAGGCTGCTGTCACTACAGCAGCAGCTAAAGGAAAAGAAAAGGCAGCTGATGATCCCATACAGCAAAAACAGGCAGAAATTCAATTTCACAAGGCCAGGGCTAAAGAGATGGGTCTTCCTATGCACAAGTACTTTGAGTTTAGAGAAGAACAGCTTCAAGCTCTGGAGGAATTGAGAAAAGAAGAAGAATCTGCTAAAGCTGCTAAATCCTTTGCACTCCAAGAAGCAAAGAAAATTAAAATGTCTACCTTGGAGGTGCAAAAGAAAATAATGGAAGCTGCCAGACAATCAGCAGGGGAGAAAGAGAAGGAAGTAGAGAAAGGTACTCAGGTCTCTGTGACCAAATCAACAGTACCCCATGCAAGAGCTCAATACCACTTTGACAACTTGGCTAAGAAAAAGTTTCATGATGTTGCTGAAAGAAGGCTAGCCAAGGAAGCAATTGTCAAAGCTGTCCCTGTATCAAGGAAAGGCAGTCAG
Organism: Centrapalus pauciflorus; assembly: GCA_020465985.1. Classification (NCBI taxonomy): domain Eukaryota; kingdom Viridiplantae; phylum Streptophyta; class Magnoliopsida; order Asterales; family Asteraceae; genus Centrapalus; species Centrapalus pauciflorus. The sequence goes on along the minus strand of JAANYP010001887.1, from coordinate 79,564 downwards.
TGGAAGCTTAAAATAACAAGGATGGGTGCAACAGGCCCAGAATTGGAAACTTATGACCACACTGATGTAGCTCAGATGGGATACAGGGAGTGGATTGAGCTGGCAGTTGCCCTGAGTGAATCAAAGTCTGAAACTGCTAAACAGATCAGGGCATATGTCAAGAAGTTGATGGAAAGAGTAAAGGATCTTGGCCTGATTTCTAAGGAAGTTAGTGAAGGTGTCTTTGTGACACATCCAAAAAATAAAGGCCAGGAGAACAAGGAAGGATACAGAGATGGAGCTACTCCTTACGCTGATTGAACAGGGCGACTATGCCATTGAAATAAAAGGAGTTGATTCTAGTCTGCCTAAAGGAATAGAGTTTGAGGATGGCAAAATTATTGAAGAACCTGAGCTGGGGGCATTTTTTGTAGATCCCCTAACTCAGAAGAAGTGCTTCCAAAGAGCCTCAGAGCTGTACAAAGTTGATCTGAGACAACTTGCCGCCTTCAGACTTGCAGTTTCATTTAGGCAGTCTAGCAAATGGAGAGCAGCCATCTGGGATCAGCTCAGAGGCTTCTATGAAAGAGGAGAGCTCAATGATCCCAAGTTCATGATCATCAGAAGTGAAGTTGAGGAACTTGAGGATACAAGGGAAGAACTGGAAAAGATGGTTCAGGATCCTTCTCCATTGTAATGAAGTCCATCTACCGTCTGGGTAGGTGAAGAATGGAAGCTGTCCATCAGTTGGACAGGCTTACCATTATTTGCTCCCAACAAAAACAGTCCAATGTACATCAGTTGTACTTTATTTACATTTGTTGTAATCTCAGTTTACATTAGTTGTAATATACATCAGTACATTAGTTGTATTTTTGTAAGAACATGTGTTGTTCTAATGTAATCAAGAATCAGTGTATATATAAACTGATCTTTTACTTTACTGTAATGTTGTAATTTTATTTCAGCAAATGTACTGTAAAAATATATAGTGATTTTTGATAAGACCAGCTTAGACTGGTTATTGCAAATAGGGGGAGATTGTTAGGCACAAAAAGGCCTCAGTCAAACCTGTTCTACATCTGAGGGGGAGATTTATAATCAAACCTGTTGATGCATTTGAAGGTTGAATTTAAGGCCTGTTATATGCCTTATTGAAACCTGAAAATGATTTGCAATATCAGTCTAAAGCTGTTCTATATGTTGCATGTGTTGCAACTAAGACAGTTTGTCCAAGCTGCTCTGTCTGCTGAACAGGCTGGACATAAACCGTCTACGCTGCTCTACACTCGTGAGCAGCTTGGGAAATTTTAAAGTGTTTAGTTCTTTGTGAACAGAACCTGTTCTTTGTGAACAGGCTAAACACTTTATGGAATATATTTCCAAGTCATCATGTATTGTTTTTGACTACAAGATCAGTTTACAAAGTCGAAGACAAAGTGGAAAACAGAACTGCTCAGCCTGCCCAAGCTGTTCTGTAACATGAAGACAAAAGGTTATTTGAAAAAGGGTGACAGACCTTTTTCTTATATCAAAATAGGCCTTTACAAGGAAGAAAGACGCAAAGTTGACATTCCTAAATTAGTTAAAGGCAATGCAACAGTAGACAAAAGTGAAAAGACAAAAGTTCTGCACATGTGAAGACAAGTCTGCTTTTCAGAAAAGTGTAGAAAAGGTTATGTTGTCTTTTCAACAAGACTTCTCCTTTTTCATTTCGTCCAATGAAGATGTTTCTCTTAGATCCTCTGAGTGAGTATAAAAGGAAGCTTCTAAGGACAGAAAGAAGGGTGAAGAAAGCTAAGTGCTGAAACCAAGAGTGAACGTGCAAGTGTGATTTTCATGCATGCAAGCCTTCTATGTAAATCAGTATTTGTGTGTCTAAGCTGTTTTACATAAGCTGTTCCCTTAAGTCTTGTAAACACAGTGAGTGCTTCTTAGTGAGTGTATTCATTGTATACTAGTTTGAGTTTGTCTTAGACTAGTGAACATACTGTTGTATCTGTCATCTCAGCTTGAACTATTTCGCATTCAAGGTTGTTTGTAATTAACAAATTGTTGATAATACATACAAACATTGAGAAAATAGTGTGTAGTTTTTAAATAGTTGTATTCACCCCCCCTCTACAGCTTAAAGCTATATACTTTGGGAACCTCTCGGGACCTACACACACACATAAACTCGGAACCGCCACGACCCCTACTTTGGCGGCTGCTGCTGCTGCTGTGATCCCACTACACAGCTGTCTGACACACAGAAAACTCGAAAAAATAAGCTGGAGAGCTCGTGAGTACGCGAGGGTTAGACACTGCAGATAAGAACACATAGCATACACAACACATTATCTCGTCACACATATGCAACTCGATGCATAACACATATCTCTGCTCAGAAGGGGACGCCGTTCCCCAGCTAACAGGCCGCACACAGCAGCGGTTAGCTACTCAATAGGCACAGGAGCGACCTGGCAATATCACTGCCGTATATATACAGCCTCATATCTCATGACTGGTTAGGGACAGTCAGCCTGCGCGATCACATATCGCGGACACCTGCAATTCAAACACGTGTTGCACATTTATGGCAGATAATATCATACCTGCGCCGCATCTCTATTTCGCATACACAATTCGCAACACATAACTGACTCATAAAATACTACGCGCGCTTTGTAAAGAACTCGAGTACTCACCGACTACCCGATTCTGACTTGAACCCGGAACTCTCAATGCGGCTCGGCACGTGATCGGCTAGAACCTGTAAACGCCACAGATCTCATATATTAACACAAACCTCAACAACCGAATAACTCAAGTTCAAACATAATTATCACAATTAAACTAAACTCGAAACACGTTTCCGAACGGTTACCCGATCCCCGGAACTCTTTCACGAGATTCCTACCGAGACCCAAAATCCCAAGAAATTCAATCCGGCAATATCCCGAAGGAATTCGACACACTAGCCACCCCAAACCTCTTCCAATTGAATCAAATCGGATTTCCCCAGCAGGCTGCGGCTCGCGCCGCTAAGCCCCCTGCACTCGCGCCGCGCTCAATTCCTTCTGCGCGTCGCGCCGCGACCCCTGCGCGTTGCGCCGCGACCAGGCGCCTGCTCTCAGCCTTGCTCTTCGAACTCCATAGCTGAACCAGGGACCATACCCCTTCTCAAACACAATTTCCAGCTCAAAACACATACACAAACACTACACAACAATCTCCTATTACTTATAAACCAAACTACACAATTTTCACAACATAGAACACAAGATTTAACTCTCAAAACCAATAACCCTTCCCTCAAAATCCTCAAGAACTTCAACAAGATGATGAAGAAGATCAAGATGCACACTTAGCTTTAACTTCTGGCTACCAATTTCAGCTGGAACTCCAGGAAGAAACACACACACTTTTAGGGTTATTTCTCAAAATGGATAAGGAAGAAGGGAACAAAGAGGCTCAACACACATATATACGTCTCTATCTCTATCCAGTCCCGAACCCACTAATCCGGACCCGATATCACTTTTTCACAAATTATATCATTAGGACCCAATTAAATCCACGATCTCAAGGAGATAATTAATCCGCTAATTATTAGCTCGGAGACACGTATCACTCAATCTTGACACGTTAAATCCACGAAATGGAATTTAATTGGAACGCGCAATAATTATTAAAATAATGAACCAATAAATTAAATCCACGTACCAGGCTCAAATTAGGGATGTTACAAATCCTCTCCTCTTAAAAAGATTCCGTCCCGGAATCTAGCTCGGACTCGGGAACAGCTGCGGATAACGGCTCCTCATCTCGGCCTCGGGCTCCCAAGTGGCACTAGTACCCTTATGATGCCTCCATTGAACGGGTACTAGCGCGATCTCTTTATTCCGCAACTTCTTCACTTTTCGGTCAGTAATCGCCTCAGGCTGCTCGACATATCTCAGGTGATCGTCCACGGTGATCTCGGATAACGGCACAAACTGATCATCCTTGGCCAGACATTTCCTCAGATGACTCACATGAAACGTATCGTGGACTCTGACTAGCTCGGGAGGCAGTCTCAACCTATAAGCCTGATCTCGGACTCTGGCGATGATCTCGAACGGACCGATGTATCGCGGACTCAGCTTACCTCGATGTCTGAATCTGATAACTCCTTTCCACGGCGATACTTTCAGCATAACGCGGTCTCCAACACTGAACTCGAGCTCAGTCAGACGACGATCGGCATAACCCTTTTGCCGGCTCTGTGCTACTCTCATATGCTCGCGGATAACCGCCACCTTATCGCTCGTTTCTTGTAACAACTCGGGCCCACTGATAGGTCGCTCACCGACCTCGCCCCAACACACCGGGGTTAGGCACTTACGCCCATACAGTGCCTCGAACGGAGCCATCTTGATGGAGGAATGGTAGCTGTTGTTGTACGCAAACTCGACTAACGGCAAGTGAACGTCCCAACTACCACTGGAATCTATCGCACAAGCTCGGAGCATATCCTCGAGAGTCTGATTCGTCCGCTCTGTCTGCCCGTCTGTCTGAGGTCTGTACGCCGTACTCAACTGAACTCTCGTCCCCAGCTCGCGCTGAAAGCTCTGCCAGAACCTCGAAGTAAACTGCGCATCTCTATCGGACGTAATCGACATCAGAACGCCATGCCTCGAAACTATCTCACTGATGTACAGCCGAGCCAACTGATCCATAGCGATGGTGCCCCGAACCGCTAGAAAATGAGCACTCTTCGTCAACCGATCCACAATCACCCAGATCATATCATTACCTCGAACGGTGCGCGGAAGCCTAACGATGAAGTCCATCGTGATATGATACCACTTCCACTCTGGAATCTCTAGAGGCTGCAAATGCCCGTGAGGCTTTTGATGCTCGGCTTTTACACGTAGACAAGTCATGCACTCCTCGACATATCGGCCCACATCTCTCTTCATCCCTGGCCACCAATAGAACTCGCGCAGATCTCTATACATTTTGGTGCTCCCGGGGTGAATAGACAACCTCGAACAATGCGACTCGTCTAAAATCAGCTGCCGCAGATTACCAACTCTCGGAACCCAAACCCGATCATGAAATGCCCATAAACCTCTGCTACCTCTGCTCAACATTTCAAGCTGTCCCGCAAGCCGCTTTCTTTTCACATTCTCAGCCCGCGAACCCTCTAACTGAGCATGCCTCTGACTCTCCACAAGAGTCGATGTGACCTCGAGCCTCACTGCTCGGGAAACCACCGTTTGGCCGCACGCCTTGCGGCTCAACGCATCGGCCACCACATTGGCCCTACCAGGATGGTACTGAATCTCGCAGTCATAATCCTTTAATAACTCGAGGCTGCATCGATGTCTCATATTCAGCTCCTTCTGACTAAACAGGTACTGAAGACTCTTATGATCTGTATACACTACAAACCGCGAACCGTACAGATAATGACGCCATATCTTCAACGCAAACACTATCGCGTCCAACTCGAGATCGTGCACGATATGATTCTCCTCGTAGGTCTTCAGCTGTCGCGACGCATACGCTATCACCTTGCCTCGCTGCATCAGAACGCAACCCAAACCGGTACCCGATGCATCACGAAATCCTCTGTACCCTCGGGCAATGCTAACACTGGACCCTGACATAGCCGGGACTTCAATTCTCTGAAAGCCGACTCCTGCTCATCAGACCACACGAAAGGAACGGACTGCCGTGTCAATCTCGTCAACGGCCTGGCAATCCTCGAGAAGTCCTGAATGAAGCGGCGGTAATACCCGGCTAGTCCCAAAAAGCTACGAATCTCAGGCACGGTCTTTGGCGGCTCCCAACTCATGACGGCCTCAATCTTCGCCGGATCTACTGAAATACCCTCGGCGCTCACAACATGTCCCAAAAACTGGACCTCGCGCAACCAGAACTCGCAGTTGGAGAACTTTGCATACAGTCTCTCCGTCGCAGCACGATCAAAACCTCTCGCAAGTGCTGCTCGTGGTCCTCGGCACTCCTCGAATATATCAGGATGTCGTCGATAAAGACTATCACGAACCGATCCAACATAGATCTACACACGTTGTTCATTAAATCCATGAATGCCGCGGGTGCGTTAGTCAGTCCGAAGGGCATGACTAGAAACTCATAATGGTCGTATCTCGTCCGAAACGCAGTCTTCGGCACATCCTCATCTCTAACTCTCAGCTGATGATAACCCGATCTCAGATCTATCTTCGAGAAGAAGCTCGAACCCTGCAGCTGATCGAACAGATCGTCGATGCGTGGAAGCGGATAACGGTTCTTCACCGTCACTTTATTCAACTCTCGATAGTCAATACACATCCGCATAGAACCACCCTTCTTCTTCACGAACAACACTGGAGCTCCCCACGGGGACGAACTCGGACGGATGAATCCACGATCAAGCAACTCCTGAAGCTGCGACATCATCTCTCTCATCTCAGTAGGTGCCAGCCTATAAGGCGTCTTCGCAATAGGCACCGCTCAAGGGATAAGATCGATATGAAACTCGACCTGACGATCTGGCGATAACCCAGGCAACTCCTCTGGGAATACCTCATGGAACTCTCTGATCACAGGTATATCCGCTAGGGTCTTCTTCTCTAATCTGGCATCAACTACATAGGCCAGAAAGGTCTCACATCCCTTCGCAACATATCTCTGAGCTCGGGCCATAGACACAATGCCGATCTCACCTCGGCGTCTCTCTCCATACACAGTCACCGTCTCACTGTTTGAAATGGGTATCCGGATCATTTTCTTCGCACACAGAATGTCGGCCTGCCTGGCTGTCATCCAATCCATACCCACTATCACATCGAAACTGCTGATCTCTATCGGCAGTAGATCGATCAGAAACCGGTGAGCATCGATCTCTAAAACACAATCTCGGAATACTCGACTCACCAAAACGGTACTACCGTCTACCCTCTCAAGAACTAACGGCACAGATAAAGCAGTAGGAGGCACAGAAAAATATGCACAGAATACAACAGACACATACGAGCGGTCCGCTCCAGAATCAAATAAAATACGAGCACTAAGCCCGTTCAAAACATACGTACCGGAAACTACATCGGTAGACTCGCGGGCCTCCTCTGCCGTGGCCTGAAACACTCTACCTCTGCCTCTGGGCGCTGACTCACGGCGGCTCGACGACGACGGCTCGGCTTTAGCACCGCTGGTACTCGCTCCTTGTACAGCTGGCGGCGCATCTGGACAATCTCTCACAATATGACCTGACCTCCCACAGCGGAAGCACAGGGAATCCCTCGAAGTACAGGTGAAAGATGTGTGGCCATACTGACCACAACGATAACAACGGGGCTGCTCTGATGTGTAAGGACCGGAATGGCGACGACGATACCTCGGACAGTCTCTCTCCCCGGCTGAACTGTCTGCCCGGCTCCCTGATGGCTGGGACCCCTGTCCCACGCTGCTCTGGCTCTGACTGGGAGCACTGTAATGGGAAGCCTGCCCCTGACTCTGACTGGCCGTCCCCGACCCCTGATACTGCCCAGACCTCCTGGACCTACGGTCTCTGCCTCTGTCTCTGTCTCTACGAAATCCTGATCCCTGCCCCTGAACCTGCTGCTGCTCAGGCTGTCTCTCTCTATGGGACTCCTGGGGCTCTCGATAGTAACTACGGGACTGCTCAGACGTCTCTGTCCTCTGTCTCTGGGTCGGAGGCTGACCCCTCTGCCTCTCGATCTCTCTCTCTCTGACACGAGCCAACTCCATGGCTCTCGCAAATGTCGGGGTGTCGTGAAGCCCAACGAACTCCCGAATATCAGATCTCAACCCATCGATAAAGGCATCAGCCTTACGAACCTCTGAGTCCACATGCTGGGGTGCAAACTGGGCATACTCATTAAAACGGTCTACATACTGCTGAACCGACATGCTACCCTGCTGGAGATGCAAGAAATGGCGCTCCATCTCCCGGCGCTCATCCCGGGGAATATACTGTAACTCGAAGATAGCACGGAACTGATCCCATGTCATAGCATAAGTTGCTGCAGTAGTCATAGATGACTTGATGGACTTCCACCACTGTGAAGCCCCTCCCTTCAGCTGATAAGCCGCATAGCCGACCATATCACGAGGGTCAACATGGGCAACTCGAAATGCCGCCTCTATCTCTCTCTCCCAAGCCATAGCCGCACCCGGCTCACTACCGCCTCGGAACTGAGGTGGGGCTCCTGCCATAAAGTCCTTAAAGGACCCACCTCCCGGAGCAGAAGAAGATGCCCCAGCCCCTGTCTCAACACTAGTAACCGGCGGCGGATCAGATCTCTGTCGCTGCTGATCTTTAGAACTCTGTCAACACTGCTAACATCTCTGACCGGCGGACATACTCGTCTCCCGCTGGTCTCTCTGGCCCTGAACCCTCGCCATGATCTGCCATAACTACCTGCACATATCACAAAGGTAAGATAACAGATCGATCACCCAGCGTTATACAATAAGCTAGGTCAGTTAATTCCGCTAAACTCAGTCTCACGGAAGAATCCCACAGATCTGAACACGGTAAGAGCTCAAGCATCCACTGATACTCAATACTGAAACCACAAGCTCTGATACCAAGCTGTAACACCCACAATTCTCACACAAATGCCACGTCAATACAATACACAGGTGGCAATATCGCAATTATCTCGTAATGCACATGTCACAGGATTAGCGGAAAACACTGTCAATTAAAACTTTAACACAGGAGTCATACATCATGTCATAATCTGATACTGATACATAAACACAACTGAATTCAGATACAGAATACAGATAATAGTTCCGAAGTCTAATCTCAAAAGACAACCACACACATAAACTCGGAACTGCCACGACCCCTACTTTGGCGGCTGCTGCTGCTGCTGTGATCCCACTACACAGCTGTCTGACACACAGAAAACTCGAAAACATTAGTTGGACAGCTCGTGAGTACGCGAGGGTTAGACACTGCAGATAAGAACACATAGCATACACAACACATATATCTCGTCACACATATGCAACTCGATGCATAACACATATCTCTGCTCAAAAGGGGACGCCGTTCCCCAGCTAACAGGTCGCACACAGCAGTGGTTAGCTACTCAATAGGCACAGGAGCGACCTGGCAATATCACTTCCGTATATATACAGCCTCATATCTCATGAATGGTTAGGGACAGTCAGCCTGCGCGATCACATATCGCGGACACCTGCAATTCAAACACGTGTGGCACATATATGGCAGATAATATCATACCTGCGCCGCATCTCTATTTTGCATACACAATTCACAACACATAATTGACTCATAAAAGACTACGCGCGCTTTGTAAAGAACTCGAGTACTCACCGACTACCCGATTCTGACTTGAACCCGGAACTCTCAATGCGGCTCGGCACGTGATCGGCTAGAACCTGTAAACGCCACGGATCTCATATATTAACACAAACCTCAACAACCGAATAACTCAAGTTCAAACATAATTATCACAATTAAACTAAACTCGAAACACGTTTCCGAATGGTTAACCGATCCCCGGAACTCTTTCACGAGATTCCTACCGAGACCCAAAATCCCAAGAAATTCAATCCGGCAATATCCCGAAGGAATTCGACACACTAGCCACCCCAAACCTCTTCCAAATGAATCAAATCGGATTTCCCCAGCAGGCTGCGGCTCGCGCCGCTAAGCCCCGTGCACTCGCGCCGCGCCCAATTCCTTCTGCGCGTCGCGCCGCAGCCCCCTGCGCGTCGTGCCGCGACCAGGCGCCTGCTCTCAGCCTTGCTCTTCGAACTCCATAGCGGAACCAGGGACCATACCCCTTCTCAAACACAATTTCCAGCTCAAAACACATACACAAACACTACACAACAATCTCCTATTACTTATAAACCAAGCTACACAATTTTCACAACATAGAGCACAAGATTTAACTCTCAAAACCAATAACCCTTACCTCAAAATCCTCAAGAACTTCAACAAGATGATGAAGAAGATCAAGATGCACACTTAGCTTCAACTTCTGGCTACCAATTTCAGCTGGAACTCCAGGAAGAAACACACACTTTTAGGGTTATTTCTCAAAATGGATAAGGAAGAAGGGAACAAAGAGGCTCAACACACATATATACGTCTCTATCTCTATCCAGTCCCGAACCCACTAATCCGGACCCGATATCACTTTTTCACAAATTATATCATTAGTACCCAATTAAATCCACGATCTCAAGGAGATAATTAATCCGCTAATTATTAGCTCGGAGACACGTATCACTCAATCTTGACACGTTAAATCCACGAAATGGAATTTAATTGGAACGCGCAATAATTATTAAAATAATGAACCAATAAATTAAATCCACATACATACATACAGACATATATATATGTATATATATATAGATATATATACATACATACATATATATATGTATATATATATATATATATATATATATATATATATATATATATATATATATATATATATATATATATATATATATATATATAATCCTATATAATTAGAGTCCAGTTTTATAATAATTTGTTTAATAAAACTAGAAAATATTTTAATATTAAAATTTTGTTTAAAAAAACTGAATATTTTACTAATGAAAATAACCATACATTTATAATAATAAAAAAATAAATTTACTAATAATATCCAAATTTCATCCTGTAAATTTAATATTAGAATTATTTTCTAGTCATTAATTATTAAATAAATTATTATAAAACTGGACTCTAAATATATATATATATATATATATATATATATATATATATATATATATATATATATATATATATATATATATATATATATATATATATATATATATATATATATATATATATATATATATATAATCTTGTAGTTAACTCAAAATATATACAACTAATTACATCGGATAACAAGTTATAACTCAGATTCTAAACTAAATATAAAAATTAAAAAAAGTAAACTAAATAAACAATAGTTATAAAATGAATGCGAACATGAAAAAAAAATTAGAAACTAATGTATTAGAATACAAAAAATATATATATACTAAATTAAAAAAAAAACAAAATGTGATGGAACTATAAAGTTCGAAAAGAAAAAGAAAAAAAAAGAATATAATATGTGTATAGATTACTGTAGTAAGAAAACAAATAAGAAAATATAATATGACGATACAATTTGATTACAAACGAGCAAAAACATAATACTACTTTTTTTTATTTTTAATGTTAATTTCTTTTTGTTTGAAGAATTTATTTAGTAAAGTTTACAAAAATAAATTATATAAAATTATTAAAAGGGATATGATATTTTAATTTAAGTTGGATAAATATGATATTTTTAAGTTTAGTTGAATGAAGAAATGATTAAGGGTATAATGGTCATTAATTAATAAGCAATATTAATTATGAGTTTTAAAAATTATAAAAATAATTAAATTAATGAATTTGGGTATATATGATATTATTGATGTTTAAGAGGGATATATGTGATATTAATAATTAAAATCGGGTATATATGATATTATGATGTTTAGGAGGGATATATATGATATTAAAATTTTAGGTTGGGTATATATGATATTTTGAAGTTTTGGAAGGGTATATATGAAATTCTCCCTAAATTAAAAGGTAAATGTATAATTATTATTTTTTTAAACAAAAGTATATAAGAATGATATCCTTAATTATCTATTATGACCTATTAATTAATTTTAATTAAGTCTAAATATATATGAATAGTAATTATTTTCTTATATTTTTTTAACCTTTATTATATTATATGATAATTAACAAGTTAATAAAGTATTAAAGTTGTTTCATTTGATTTGAATTTAAAAGTAGATTATCTTAGATTTGGATAAATATAATTAAAATTTTTATTATTTTTAAAATCTATAAATGTCACGTGTCGATTCATGGTTATGACATGTGACTTCACAAGAATGAATATAGACACTCTGTTATTATTATTTATAGATTGGAAAAATCAAATTTTAAAATCAAATTAAACGCTAAAATTGTAAGGTACACGTGACAATCTCAGGTGAAGCGAAGTGGCGCTCTATCTAGGTGTCATGTGGCATCTAGTTACTCTTATAATAGAACAGACTAGTTTATTACCCGCGTGTTGCGTGGATATTTTTAATATATATAAAATATGATAAATAAAAAGATAAAGAAATAAATATTACTTTTTAAACAAAAGTATATAAGATGATATTTGTTAGAAATGTAATTTCGATCTTATGGAGTTATTTTGTAATAATTAATTACTTAGCATTTAACTTTGTATTTGTTTCCTTGTATTTTATTTCCTTGTAAAAGTCTAGGGGCCATTTATGTCAATGCCCCATAGATAATTAATTGGAGCTATAAAGCTCCTAGGGTTTGCTTTATTGTATTACACGGTTGATAATATTGAAATATTTACAGCAGCCGCCACTTGCATTGTTCTCTCATTATTCTCTTTGTCTGCTTCATCATAACCCCATTATTGAGTTAACAATTCTGGAATCGATTGCAGTATGTTCCTGACACCGAACCCCATTTTACATCCACCATCGACTGTGTTCCAGTCAAAATCACCATACCCGCCATACGCCATATCCTTCGCCTACCCGCTGAATTCTACCTACCAACCCGCGATCAGTTTGATCCCAACCCATTCATCCCCGAAACCCTAGCTGAAATCCAAACCCTGGGTTATGATGGCCCTCTCTCCAAACCCTCAGATTTCCGCACAAAAAATCTTCAATCTCACTGGCGGATCCTTTTTGATGTTATCAACAAGTGCTTCACTGCAAAGCACTCTGGCCACGATTCCGCATCGGCTCAGGTATTAGCCATGTTCACCGGCTTTGCCTTTGACCGACACGTTGATTATGCTGCTTTCCTCTTCGAGGAATTGCGACGAGTACATTTGGAGAGGGGAACCAAAAAGGGCAGAAAATACATATCTCTCCAACGGTTTCTGCAGCTCATCATCCAGTATGCGATGGACAATGACGAGGACATCCACGAACGTCCTGAAATAAACGTCTACCCCACAGTGGCCATTCAAAAGCTGACTTTGCCAAAGGGGGCCCCTACAGTGCCAATAATGACAATTCCATTATCTCTACTACTTCAGGCAAGGGGGTTGGAAAGGGTTAGGGATTATATTCAAGAGTATTATCCGGACGAGTGTCAGTCAGAACCGACTGAGACTAACCAATCTGAAGGTGAGGTAAACATGAGTGAGGATGAGGGAGCTCAGGTAGAAGTTCAACAATGGGGAATCGGTGAGAGGGAGCCTGTGTTTGTGAGGGAGGGAGCAGGTGGTGAGGCGGTAGATACGGCGGATTCAGAAAGAACCGAATCTGTCATGCGAGCGATAGATATTCTGTTAGATATATTATTTCGATCATAGGAGTTATTTTGTAATAATTATTGTCTTTATATTTAGTCTTTTATTTAATTTCTATGTACTTTGTTTCTATGTAATAGTCTAGGGGACAAATGTGCCAATGTGTAAGAGTTAGTTAAAGGAGCCTAGAAATAGGCTCCTAGGGTTACTTTTGTATTCCACGGTTGACATTTTGAAAGAGAACACAGCCGCCATTTTGTCATTTACTCTCAACATTCTCTTTGTTCTTTCTTCTTCATTACTTGATTATTGAGCTTTGTTCTTCTTAAGTATTGATAAGAAATCATCAAGGTGCTGAAACATTACGGGAATACATTATTACAATTGGTATCAGAGCTCAGAGGGGTGGATTTCAACTGCTTTTCTCGGATTCTGCTGGGTTATATTGTGTGTTCTTCGTGTTCTTCCATTCCATTCGGTTAGCTTTCATTTTCCTTTGTTTTTTTGTATTTCTTGTGTTATAATGGTCATATAAACACCACATTATTATTCTCTACTGATTTTAAGCTCATTTAGTTCCATATCTTTGTTAAAATCTCAAGAATCGGCCATTTTCAAGTTTGAAAATATGGTTTTTTAAGTGAGTTTTTAACGTGTTCATGCTGTTTTTGAGTGTTTTTTAGGTTATTTTAAATCACCAAAAGTGTTTAAAATAGTTTATAAATCATTTAGAACTGTTTTTAGGCTTTAAAACTGATAAAAATCGAATTTTGCTCAGTTCTGCCTTAGAAATCGTAAAAAACCTGCTGTATTTCGGATCCTTACTATAGCATTTCGGACCATCTAGGCACCAATTTCGGACCTCACATCGCCCTAATTCGGACCCTTACTGTAGCAATTCGGACCATACTTAAGTGAATTTCGGACCCCCCCCATAAGCCTATTTCGGACCACACTTCGGTCCCATCCGAACTTCGGACCTTCCGAAGTTCTGATCAGGCTTTCCGTTTTCACAATTGGGACTTGTACTTAAATTTTTCCTATTTCGGACCATACCCATTTCGGTCCATCCGGATTCGGTCCTGTCCACTGTTCATCCGAATTCGGTCCTTCCGAATTCGGTCCCTTAGTTTCATCCGAATCCATCTTAATCTGAACTTGGTCCCCAACCGTATTAGTGTTCATCCGAATTAGGACCCCATCCGATCTAGAACCTCATCCGGACCAAAGCCCATCCGAAATATTGTTCATCCATCCGAAATCACCCCATCCGAATTCGGTTCAGAGATCCGAAATCACCCAATCGGAATTCGGTAAACACATCTGAAATTCATCCAATCCGAATTCGGTCCTGCCATCCGAAACACTGTTCATCCGAATCCAACTCATCCGAACTTATCTACCATCCGAATTCAGCTCCATCTGTTTTAACTCCAGCCCATCCGTGTCCAGTTTCCACCTCTAAGATCTTCATATTCTTAATCAGCACCCATCATCATAATGTCTCGCGAAGCTCTAGTACTCGGATCTGAGAACAGACCACCAGTTCTCTATCCCGATGAGTACGAACAATGGAAATCGCGGTCCCTTAAGTTCGTTGGAATGCAACCGCTCGGGAACTTGATGCTTCAGTCTATATCCGAAGGACCCGTAATCTACTATCGAGAGATAGCCGCCAGACCTGAGGCTGACCCTCCTGTCCAAGCCTCTAAAGTTGAAAGAGAACCGGCAAATGACGCCGAGAGAGACCGACAGCACGCTGACAAGAGGGCAGAATATCTGATTTATCAAGCCCTCCCCACTGATATTCTGGTCGGTGTAGACAGTAAAATGTCTGCAAAAGAAATGTGGGACGAGCTGGAAGTCCAAATGCAGGGGGAAGATCTCGATGATCGTGCCAAAATAGAGGAGGCAAAGGCAAAGTTTAAGGAATTCCGCGCCAAAGACGGGGAATCTCTGCAAGCCACATTCTCCAGGTTCTGTGCAGTCCTTAACGAGTTGAACAAATTGCACATCAAGAAGGATAGGGATGATATCAACATCCAATTATTTGCCGCCTTAGCTCCCGAGTGGCAGCTTGCATGTCGGGCCACAAAAAGAGTCCTGAACATTCCTGAGGTATCAATTAATGTCGTCTTTAAGGAGCTCAAAAAGTATCAAGGATATGTGGATCAATAGAAGCTGATGGCAAATCAATTGGCCTCTCTACTGCTATCAGCCAACACCGGGTTGAAACCAAATGATTCCCTAGCCTTGATCACTAACATGCAGATTCCGACACCATCATTTGCTCCAGGTTCTTCGTCGTCTCAGTGCAGGTATGCTTCTCCTCCGCGTGAGGTCTATGATGCGGAGGAAGCTTCGATACAGGAACAGATAGCCTTGTGGACCAACCGTCTCCAACAGCGACGGTTTTCCAACAAGACTAACAATCAACTCCGTTATGACACCGGTCCTCGGAGGTACTCAGATGACAGACGGGATGACTACCGAAGGGATGATAAGGATGATCGCCGGTATGACGATAGACGCGACTATCGAGATGATCACCGTTATGAAAGGCGAGATGATAGGCGTGATGATCACAGGGATGACAGGCGGGACGATCGAAGGGATGATCGTCGGGATGACCGCAGGGAAGAGAGAAGAGAGCCCGAAAGAAGGGACAGGAGGCGTGATGATAGCCGAGAGCATCGTCGGGCCGATAAAAGGCCGGCGGAAAGAAGAGAGGAAAGGCCGAGAGCAGATGAGCCGAAGGCCGCGGATGAACGTCTCTGCTACAAGTGTGGCAAACCGGGCCACTTTGCTAGGGAATGCAAGAACAATTTCGACAGAGACGTTGCATACTACGAGAGAAAGCTCGAGGCAGCCAAGAAAAGAACGGATGCATTAGCCCTCGTCGCCCAGGAAGACTACTGGGATGCTGAAGATTCTGAAGACGAGGATGACAAGGGCAGAAATTGCTACATGGTTGATCGTATAGGGTTGGAGACATGTCCTGATTTTACTGCTGACAATTCAGATCATGCTGCTGAGGGGGAGACACTGAAAAATCCACCAGCATGTCTGATGGCTACAACCAACGATCCCGAATGCTCCACATCCGGTTCTGAGTCCGATGAGGTATATTCCTATTACATTCCTGCACATGTAAATAAATTATTAGTAGATAATGAATGTACACTGCACACACAAATACTTGATCTACAAGCTAGATTAAATGCTGAAACTGCAAGGTGTGTACAGGCTGAACATCAAGCTCATACTCTGAAAGAATCATCTGAATTATATCATTCAAAGTGGTTAACTAATCATAATGTTATAAAACAGATGTTAATTGAAAAAGTAGATGTTCAGGATAGTAATATATATATCTTGAATCTTGCATGGAAACGCTTTCAAAAGAAAAACTCTCTTTAAAAGAAGAAATCTCTGTTCTTACAAAACAATTAGATGTGGTAAATATGGAAAATATAGATAGTTTAGAAAAATACAAAATGATTGAAGAAGAAAGGATAAGTTTGTACTCAAGAATAAAGACCCTTGACGATGCATTTTTGAAAAGGGGTCAAACAGAACAAACTATTCATTTAAATCAGCCCAAAGAAACTAGGTTTTACCATTCTAAACAAGGAATTGGTTTTAAAAATCCTAAATATTTGGAAAAAGCACAAAATGTTTTACCTGTATTTTATGACATGAACTATATGGGAGCCGGTCTTAAATCTTTCTTTTTTGAGTCATCAAAAGAAGTTTTAAACCAAGAAAATGAGAAACGTGTCGCTCGTAAAGATAAAGAAATTTCTTTTCAATATGAAGAACTTAACGAGAGCTATTCTTCTAGAGTACCCACTTTAGAGGAAGATCTCTTGTCAACTTATTCAGAAGCAGAATTGAAAACTGAAACCGTAAAATCAACTCCTCAACTTTATATTCTTGCAAAAGTTCTTAAACAACAAATCACTGTTTTAGAAAAGGAATTGAAGTCGTCTCAAGAGAAAGCACTTGATCTTCAAGATGCTCTACTTAAGAGAGAAGAAGAATTGGTAAATCAATCTTTTCAACAATCTGTGGAAGTTACTGTCTACAGAGAAAATTTTGAAATGGTTTCACAAAAATTGAAAGATCTTTCAAAAGAACGAACACTTTCTCATTCCATAAATATTCCATGTGTGTCATCAGATAAAGGTAAGGCTAAAGCTGAATCTTCTTCTATCATTTTCAAAGGTGAGTGTTCAAAAGTTTTCAAAAATGAGGTTCCTAAAAAGACTCAGGTTAAATCCAAGTCTTTTAAGAAACCCACTCACCACCA
The DNA here is from genome assembly GCA_020465985.1 of Centrapalus pauciflorus. Taxonomy (NCBI): domain Eukaryota; kingdom Viridiplantae; phylum Streptophyta; class Magnoliopsida; order Asterales; family Asteraceae; genus Centrapalus; species Centrapalus pauciflorus. The sequence continues at coordinate 61,918 of JAANYP010001887.1, read as the reverse complement.
AAAAGAAAAGTCTGTCAAGTCTAAATCTTCCATGCTTACTAACTCTAATCGTTTTGTTCCTACAGATCATATAAGGAAAGTCCCAAAAACCACCATGCAGGATTTTACAAGTTTTTTTTGTGAAGAAGGCTTTTATGCCAAATAAATTTGTTACTAGTATTAGGATGTCTGTAATCTCTAAAGACAATTTATGTAACAATGTGTGTGACAATGTCTGTAATATTGAACCGAATTCTGCTGTTCCATTAAAGTACTCTTTCAGTGATTTGTTTAATCTATGTCCAACTAAATATAGACGATAGGTTCCTGAAATGAATGCTTTCGTGCCATATCCTGTTAAACGTATTCGGAAAAAGAAAACAAAAAATAGTGCATCATCGGCCACAAACAAAATTGAGATGTGTCCGTTGCCAAGGCCCAAAACCAAAGCAACGTTCAAAAAGGTCTCAAAAAGACAAAAACCGAAGGCAATTTCAGCGCCTAAGGTTCCAAAACCCAATAAATCCAATCTTCAATGGATTCCAAAGGGTTGTGCATCCGGACCACACACAAATGCAAGTTGGGATTCTAAAACTGTACACGTGGCATATAAATATGGAAATCCTAACAAAAAGGGACCCATATTAAGGTGGGTACCCAAGGTTGTGTGATCCTAATGCAGATGGTTCTTGGTTACTTCTGATCAAGACCCGTGCTTCAAAGAAATGGCTTCTAGTTACCTTAGACTAGGACCCGTTCTTTTGCTTGTCGGTTATGCTTAAACCGAGTCGTTTGGCTTCTGTGCACACAGCCCAGGTTCCGGTCTTAACTCATCATGTTTTCTGAACATCTCGGTTCAGAACACGGTTTGATTGTGAATTAAAAATGGATGTGTTTGAATGCATATAGTTTTTCATTATATGAATTTAGGTGTTTTTCAAGCTAAGTCCATTTGGTATATGGATTCGGGTTGCTCCAAGCACTTGACTGGAAGAAGAGAATTACTGCGGAACTGTGAAATTCAGGAACAACCATCAGGCTCACATAAAAGGATACGGGGACTTAGTTCTCAATAATCTGGTCATCAAGGATGTTGACTATGTTGAGGGGTTATCACATAATCTTTTTAGCATAGGACAGCTCTGCGACAAAGGACTAGAAGTAACGTTTAGAGCCAAGAACTGCAGTGTTAAGAGCATGGATGGAAAAGAAATCTTAACTGGTTCCCGAAACTCTAACCTTTACACCATTGACGTAGCTAAGCTAATAGTGAAGGATAACATTTGCCTACTACCAAAAGCCTCGTCAAAAGACTCTTGGTTGTGGCATCGAAGATTATCCCATTTGAATTTTGATAATATCAACAAGCTGGCTGCGAAACAATTGGTCAAAGGTCTTCCTGAATTGCGCTACGAAAAGGACCATCTGTGTGGAGCTTGTGAGAAAGGAAAAATGAAACGATCATCTCACAAACCAAAGCCCGAACCATCAACAAAAAGAGTATCGGAGTTACTTCATATGGATTTATGCGGACTGATGAGAACTCAAAGCATAAATGGAAAACGATATGTGTTGGTTATCGTTGATGATTATTCTCGATATACCTGGGTCAGGTTCTTGCGTTCCAAGGACGAGACAACTCAAGAAATCATTGATTTTATCAAGAGTGTCGAGACCCAACAGCAGCTGTCAGTGCAATCAATCAGATCAGATAACGGCACGGAGTTCAAGAACTCAGTAGTTGAGGGCTTCCTTCGATCCAAAGGTATTCAGCATCAATACTCTGCTGCTCGAACACCTCAACAAAATGGGGTCGTGGAAAGGCGTAACCGTATGCTAGTTGAAGCCGCTCGTACAATGCTCACATACTCAAAGCTACCTTCGTTCTTGTGGGCCGAAGCCGTATCAACAGCATGCTATACACAAAATCGCTCCATCATCCATAAGCGCTTTAACAAAACTCCTTACCAACTCTTTTTGAATAAAGTACTATTTATCAAGTACTTACGTGTATTTGGTTGCAGGTGCTATGTGCTGAACGACAAAGACAACCTCGGGAAATTTAACGAAAAGGCGGATGAAGCGATCTTCATTGGATACTCATCCAACTCGAAGGCGTATCACGCATTCAATACCCAAACCAGAATAGTCAATGAAAGTGTGCACGTCACATTTGATGAGTTGGCTGAACTGGCACCCGAAGTTGATCAATCAGGACCACGCATTACTCAAATGCCTGGAGACTCTTCCAATAACCCCATTTCTTTTTCTTCTTATGATTTGGTTAATTTATTTGATCCTTTTTATGTTGAATTTTTCGGTCCTAACGCTAGTGTTTCTAATGTTGTCAATAATGTAGGTGATCCTTCCAATTCAACTGCGCCGCAAAGTTTCTCCGCTCCATCTTCTTCAACGTACCCTCATCCATCCACATCATCCACCGACACTTCCGCAGTTGAATCTACTCCTATAATACCCTCACATATAATACCAACAATTCTTCCTTCACCTGAACACTCGGGAATCGAACCAGATGCAGTGGTACCATCATTTGAAACCATTGACCATGAATCCTCATCCATCCCTACATTAACCACAGAGGTTCCATCCCGAGCACCCCTTCCACACGAGATCAAATGGACCCGAAGTCACCCAACAGATCAAATCATTGGTGATGTATCAACTGGAGTCCAAACTTGTAGGGCATCTGCTAATGAATGTCTCTTCGCATCATTCTTGAGTATGATAGAGCCCGCTCGTGTGGATGAAGCCCTGACAGATCCAGATTGGATAGTTGCAATGCAAGAGGAACTCAACCAGTTTGAACAGCTAAGAGTATCACGGTTAGTTCCCAAGACAAAAGACCGTACAGTCATCGGAACAAAGTGGATCTTTAAGAAGAAACGAGATGAGAACGACATTGTGATAAGGAATAAAGCAAGACTTGTTGCCAAAGGCTACCGATAACAAGAAGGGATAGATTATGACGAGACCTTCGCTCCAGTTGCACGAATCGAAGCAATCAGAATCTTCTTGGCGTACGCGGCACACAAAGATTTCAAAGTGTACCAAATGGACGTCAAGACTGCCTTTCTAAACGGTGAACTTAACGAGGAGGTGTATGTTGAACAACCACAAGGCTTTGTTGATGTACATAAACCTGACCATGTTTATGTGCTAGATAAAGCCCTCTATGGTTTAAAACAAGCACCTCGAGCATGGTATGATAGTCTTTCAAATTTCCTTATTTCTGCCGGTTTCTATAAAGGTGTGGTGGGCACAACTCTGTTCACAAAAAGGGAAGACCCACATATAATGCTAGTACAAATTTATGTCGACGATATTATATTTGGATCTACTGACAGTAATTTTTGTAAGGATTTTTCAGCCCTAATGGAGTCCAGCTTTGAGATGAGTATGATGGGGGAAATGAACTTTTTCCTCGGATTACAAGTCAAACAACTTGAGGATGGGATTTTTGTGAACCAGTCGAAATATACTCTTGACATTCTCAAGAAGTATAAGTTAGACTCTTGCACGAGTATCGCAACTCCCATGGCCTCCAACTGTAAGTTAGACACCGATCCTTCCGGGAAAAGTGTCGATAATTCAACTTACAGAGGGATGATAGGATCCTTACTATACTTGACTGCCAGTAGGCCGGATATAATGTTTTCAACATGTCTTTGTGCTAGATTTCAGGCCGACCCAAAAGAATCACACCTAACTGCAGTAAAACGCATTTTTCGTTATCTTAAGGGTACACCCGAACTTGGTCTATGGTATCCAAAGGGAACCGATTTCGATCTTACCAGCGTTTTCAGATGCTGATTTTGCAGGTTGTAGAGTGGACAGAAAAAGCACGTCGGGAGGAATACAGTTTTTAGGAGATAGACCGGTGAGTTGGTCTTCCAAAAAGCAGAATTGTGTTTCCACATCTACAGCTGAGGCTGAGTATGTAGCAGCTGCAAGCTGTTGCTCTCAAGTGCTGTGGATGAGAACACAATTACGCGATTATGGGTTCTCACTCACCAATATCCCTATTTACTGTGATTCTCGAAGTGCAATTGCCATCTCTTGCAATCCCGTGCAGCACTCTCGAACAAAACACATAGATATCAGGTATCATTTTATTAAAGATCACGTAGAAAACGGAACCATTGAGTTGTATTTTGTCGGCACGGAATACCAACTTGCGGATATATTTACTAAAGCTTTAGACGAACCTCGTTTTCAGTTTTTAGTATCCCATATCGGCATGTTGAATCCGCCTTCCAATTAAATATCAGATATTGTCTTAAATAATTCTATTTCAATCTATCATGATTGAAATTCCTTTATTTTAGAAAATATCTGTTACTTAAATTTAAGGATTGTGTCACAAAATTGAAACTCAATATTTCCTTATCTGCGTATATCTTTAATAATTAATGATCCTGACAAATTGCTGTGTGAATTTGTTCATCACGGAGTGGGATGCAAACAATATCCAGGTTTGTCTGTGCTTGAAAGGCTAAAAAGGGTTGTCAAGTTTCATTCTGAAAAAGAAAAGGAAAAGAACCGGTATTTATTTGAGGGGAGTATAGTTAGGATTTTAAATTTTCTAATTCTGTGTTTCTCTTTATTTCTTTTGTAGTTAAATTTTAAATTTTAGGTTGGTCTTACTTTTTAATTGTAATTTTAAGTCTAATGTAATAGGTCAGAAAATCACAAAAAGATTTTAATTTTCGAAGTTATCAAAAGGTCAAAAAGATTTTAGTTTACTTTATTTTATTCTTGTCTTAACTTAAATACTAAAAGAAAATACCAAAAATATTTCATTTTGTTGTTTCAAAGAAAAACTCAAAAAAAGATGTAATAAAAATTGGGCCAAAAATCTCTTTTTAATTTTGTTTTTATTAATTTCCTTAAAGGCCCATTTCATTTAATGTTTTGTGTGTGTGTTGAGTCCAACCCGGCGGCCCATCTCATGTCTTACGCGCGGATCCCAGGCTCCGACCCGAACCCGGTCGAGTTTAAATAAGACGGTCAAACAGTCAACCTTTCACTTTTCTTCATCTTCAAGATTTCTCCTTTCTTCTTCTCTTTTCTTCCCGTCGACACCACCGCCCACGAACCACCATTATCATCATTCAAAGCTTTTGGATCGTCTTTTTTCTTCATTTTTCTTGCATCATTCATCTTCGGCATCATCAGGTAACTTCTTTTTAACTTCCTTTTAGCTTATAACCTCATATATTGTGTGTTTGATTTTCAAAATTTATTTCCTTTTTCATTTCGGTTTTTACTCTTTTTAGGTTGTTTATTGTGTTAGTTTTACTTAGTTGTAGTTAGATAAAATGATCATTGCATGATTGTAGTATAGGATCTTTAATTTCATGCATTTTCGTCACATTGCACTGTTCACGTTTAAATTTTGCATGAACACATTAACTGCATACATGCATTTCGGATATTCACTGTTGATCCGAATTCGGACCACCACCCGAATTCGGATGCTTCCACTTAGACTAATTTCAAAATTTTCAAAGTACAAATCCAAAGTTCGGACCACTGTTGATCCGAATTCGGACCATCAAAGGAAGGCCAAAATTTTCAAAATTGAATTTAGTCTAAGTATGTTCACCACTGTTCATCCGAATTCGGATGATATCCGAATTCGGTTCCCATCCGAATTCTGGGTATCATCCGAAATCAGGACCTATCCATATCATTGCATGCATTTACATAAGTCATCATCCGAATTCGGATCATGTTTCATGACCCATCCGAATTCGGACCACTTTCTTTCATTCCATGCCTTACATTTCGGACCATCATCCGAATTCGGTCCCTGTTTTCACCTCATCCGAATTTGGACCCCACTCATCATTCATGCATCATCCGATTTCGGACGGATCCGAATTCGGTGACACTGTTCATCCGAATTCGGACCATCCGAAATCCAACACTTAGCTTTTTTTTTTAACTTTTCATTTTTCCTCTTCTGCATTTTTATATAAATTCAAAAAAAAATCAAAAATCAAAAATATTTCCATCTCAGTGCACCATTGATTAGAGTTAGGATTAGTGTTTGAGTGAAAAGGTCTTATCTAACATCGGTCTCTTAACGATTTGTGAATCCATATTTCATGCAATTCATACAACATAACACAATTCATATGAACAATTAACAATCCAACACAATCTATTGAATGATTAAGAGAGAAAATATTACATTGGAGGTTTCGGCTTTCTTGTAAAGCAATCCTTCTTTTCTCTCTACTTAGATCCGTATGTGTGTGTGTAATCTTCGATTCTTCCTATTACAGCACACATACACTCCTATTTATACACAATACAAAGTATTGAGGATTTACACAAACAACCCCTGAACTTTTACAATAAAATTGATTACAACTCTATATAAATTTGTACCCAACAATCTCCCCCTTAGAGATGAAATCAATTTTCAAATTAAAGTACATTGCAGAGAACTTGAACATTCTTTCTTGAAACTTTTCTTGCACCTTCTCTTCGATCTCTGAATCTTCTTCTTTATTGTCTCACTCTGATCTTCACATCTCTTCTATTCTGATCTTCTCTTTTCTTGTAAGCACACTCCCCCTTGGATCATGAATAGCTTTTAAATCTCTTCCTTGATCAATTGTCTTGAGATGATGTAGTAATTGCCTTCAGTTGATTTCAAACTACTCAACAGTTGTTTCTGAAATTCAGCTTTTCTCCCCCTCATGATGATCATAAAAAATTATGAACATCATGCAAAAACTTCAGAAACATTAATTCAATGAAATTACAGTAGAAGAAATACAACAACAATTACAACTCAGAAATTATTACAAATTGATTTTCTCCCCCTTAAACTGACATCTCTCCCCCTATACAAAACAGATTTATCTCACCCCCTCAAAAAGTTCACTCCCCCTCGAATTGATATTATATCTTTTTAGAACAAAACAAAGCTTTACAACTTTGGGGAAAATGAAACACATTCATTTTGTGAGAAAACAAGTCCAGGTCCACATAGGATTCCTGTTTGCACAATAGACAAAATCTATGTGACCTACTTTCAGCGCTGGCGTGATGTTAACACTGGTAGGATTTCCAAATAGTCATCGTGAAATCCTTTATCATGAAAGAATCACTCTTATTTGTTCCGGCTTAGTCACTTTGGACTAGCAGTTTATAGTCACGCAGACTGTTAGACTCGATGTGTCCTAAAAGTGTATATAATCAGCTCTAGACACAATGTGCATCAAATGAAATTGGAGACCGGAGCAACTGTCTTCCTTGTTTCAATATCAATAATATCCAAATGATATATCGATAGACATGTGTTATATCTCCGTGATTATTGAAACAGAAATCTTTTGAGAGATAACTGAGTAGTTGGTGGGATTAAGTGCATGCGTCACTGGGTCCATGACGTCTTTTTCAATATCAAGTCGCCTAGGGCTTGATAGATTATTTGGTTTACCCAGCAGACACAGTGTAGGATAGGATTATCTTTTCTTCAAATCCTTTCTCAACTCTCAGCTCTCAGCATTTTTTTTCAACCTAGCTCCCTCCGGCTCACTTTTCAGAATTAAATTCAGTCAGCTTTAAACGAAAAGCATGATCTGATGCACCACCATCGCCTTTTAATATCCCTCTCATTTACATTTTACCTCTGCTCGACCCTGTCAGTATCCCGTGATAACTGACACTTCTCAACTAATAAACCTAAAGAACCCTCACCCACACAAACTATAGATGGTTTGCTCCTTGGGTAGGTCTTCCGGATCTGGTTAGACCATAGAAGCGAAATTTATGCCTATCACTCAGATTGGTGCATAATCGAAGTCAGCAGAAAGATTTTCAGCCTTGAAGCTCAAGAGATATCAGAGAGATTATTTTCAAATAATATGGGAGATATCAGAATGAAATAGAAAATCTGATATATGATATGAAAAGAACCAGACTTTCTTGAAAGAATTAGCATTTGGGAGATAACGGGAGAATCCAGTATAAATTGGAAGAGTTATAACAAAGAGAATCTCAGAAGAAATGAGATTATGAAAATCAAAGAGATTAGATCAATTAATCTCAATGATATATTCAGAGAATCAAACAAATATTTCTTTTCAGCTCAAAACTTCTTTTTATGTGTGAATCAAATATTTTCGTGAAAAATCACACAGTTTTTGAAAAAATGTCATCGTCAAAGAATGTCTGAAACTCCCCCTGTAAATAAGCAAACACAGGTAGTCAACTCATAGAAATGAAATCAGGAGCAAAAAATTATAAAAATAAAACTCCCTCTAAATCAATGCAGCTTCAGAGTTGAATTCAGGGCAGGAATTCCAGAAATATTTGTCTTTCAGACTCGGGTTCTAATCTGAAGTGATTAGAAGCCATTTGTCGCATAAGCTTGGGTTTCAGTCTGAAGTAACTGAAAACCATTGTCTCTGGTTCATTGAAGTCCGGGTTCTAGTCTGAATTTAACTAGAAACCAATTTTGAGTTGAAGCACGGGTCTTGACCTGAAGTAATCAAGAGCCTATTGAAATGAAGAACGGGTCCTTATCTGGAATGATAAGAAACCTATAACCTGCAAAATTTAAGATGTCTTTGGTATCCAAACAGATTTGGATCCAGACTTGTTAGCGCTCTTGGGTACCCATTTCAAAACAGGTTTTGGTACCCACTTGTACTTGGGTTTAGGTACCCATTGCATGTTATAACTATCAGCTTCTCTTTCAAACGCAGAAAACAAATTTCTTTGAGTATGAGAAAATTGAATATCTGAATTTCTAAAGAAACTTGAATTTGAATGATCAGACTTTTGCGAACTCTTCTTTTTGAAAAACTGTCCGGTTCTTGCCTGTTTCTGATAATACTTGGTATTTTTCTGTGAAAATGTTTTCTGATTAGAATGACCAGTATTTTCAGAAACTTTAAGAAAATTTGACTTCGAAGATTCACCGGTGTAAATCTTGACCGGAAGTTGTTCAACAATTTTATCTTTGCCGCTGTGTATCTTTAACAGATACTTAAGTTTAAGATCTGAAGAAGAATCAAACTTAGCAGAGTTAGTTAGATTCACTTCACTTTCAGAAGACAAACCAGAGTGATCAACATTGGATTTTAAACACACTGAAGAAGGGGTCTTAACCTTTGACTCAGTTGACGAAGTAAACACATGTAATTGTTTTGTAAGATGAAGTATCTGATCTTCCAAACTTTTGATAATGACTAAATTTGAATTTCTGTCATGATCAAATGATTGGTAATCAGATTTAAAAGATTGTTCTTTGATTAAGAACATTTGTCTTTCATCTTCAAACAATTCAGATTTTGATTTAAAATCTTGTTCTTTAAGTAAGAACTCATGTCTTTCCTTCTCAATCAAATCTTTAGTTAAAGACAACTCTTGTTGAAGAGCAAAAATTTCTTCATTTTTGTTTAAAATACAATTCTGATCAGTTGGTTTTGTCTTACAAAGTGTATCTTCAAGATCCTGAACTTTCTTGTAAAGATCAGATCTTTCAGGCAAAAGATATTTCAGTTGAGTTGCATTCTGAAAATTTTCTTGTTTCAGCTCATCAAGTTCTTTAAGTAATTCAGATATTTTCAATTGATGAGCACAACTCTCAGAGTTTTGTTTTTCTTTTAAGCTTTGAATTTCTTCATTCAGTATTTGTACGTCACGTAACGCCAAATGTTTATCAGTATTTAACTGAACGAGAATGTCGTAATTGTTCTTACGAATCTTTTCAGATTCAGTAAGTTTGACAATCAGCTCAGACTTTGAAAATTGTTCAAACATCATTATGAATTGCAGAAAAATGAACTTCCAAGATCTTTTATGGACTTATGAAAATTTGAATGAATCTTGATTGAATAAAACTGAATCTTGAATGATTAATTTGTTAAAAATCAGCTCTGATTTGACTTTTTGACGTTGAAATTTTAGATTTTCTGCAGAAAAATGCCCATAACTTTTTTCTGGAGTGGAATTGGGCCTCTAAAATTTACTGAACCGGCTAAGCCGGTTCTAGAAATGTAGATCTCTTTTCAAGCTTCGATTTGGCGTATGGTAGGCCTTCTAACGATGTTCCAGTCAAAAGTTATGGCCAATTTAAGCAGCTAAGGTCAAATAGTCAAAAGTATGATGAAACTCGAATGAATAAGGACTCAACTCGAGTGAAGAGTAATGAAACTCGAATGATAAAGTATTAAACTCGGATGGTTAATTGTGAAACTCGAATGAAACACAATCAAACTCGATTGAAAGAGAATGAAACTCGAATAAGCTTGATGAAACTCGAATGATGAAGTATCAAACTCGAATGATGAAAGGATCAAACTCGAATGATTAAAGATAAAACTCGAATGATTGAGTATGAAACTCGAATGAACAAGAATGAAACTCGAATGAAGAAGGTATTAAACTCGATCAATTAAGCTTGAAACTCGATCAATTAAACATGAAACTCGAATGATTAAGGCTTAAAACTCGAATCATAAGGCATGAAACTCGATGAATGTATTATCAAACTCGAAATAAGCATATATTAAACTCGAATGAAGCATTCAGCAAACTCGAATGAAGCATTCATCAAACTCGAATAAAGCTTTCATAAAACTCGAATGCCTTCTTTATAAAACTCGAATGCCTTCTTTATAAAACTCGAATGCCTTCTTAATAAAACTCGAATGCCTTCTTTATAAAACTCGAATGACACTATGAATATAGTTATGCCCGAGTTTTATCATTTTTCAACAAAAACAAGATCAGATTCGAACTTTTTCAACAAAAATCCATGATTTGACCTCAAATTGATTTCGAGGGTTCGTTTTAATAGCAGAAACAACTTTTGTGAAATCACTTTGGCTAATTCTCGATTAAAAACCAAAAATTGACCAAAAACCTCAAGAACACACACTTTTTCAAAAAATCTGAAATTTCTCAATTAAATTCTGTGTGTTTTGAGATAATATTTGATGTTTATGTCATCAGATTCGCCTTTAAATTTCACACCTTCGATCCAAAATTCATATCATTTCATCCACAGAATCAAAATCCTCAATTGATTTTCAGATTTTCAAAAAAATGAATATAACAGTGTTCTAAAAAAAACGATTTCAGATTCAAAATTCACTCAAATTCAGCCATATTAGGCTCTGATACCAATTGTGAATCCATATTTCATGCAATTCATACAACATAACACAATTCATATGAACAATTAACAATCCAACACAATCTATTGAATGATTAAGAGAGAAAATATTACATTGGAGGTTTCGGCTTTCTTGTAAAGCAATCCTTCTTTTCTCTCTACTTAGATCCGTATGTGTGTGTGTAATCTTCGATTCTTCCTATTACAGCACACATACACTCCTATTTATACACAATACAAAGTATTGAGGATTTACACAAACAACCCCTGAACTTTTACAATAAAATTGATTACAACACTATATAAATTTGTACCCAACACGATTGACTTTGGACTTTATTAGTAGAACTTTATTCTACTAATAAAGACCCGATGCTAAACAGATCAGACAGTTTCTATTTCACACTAATCTAGAATTCACATCAATATCTTATCATTTCAAGTCTTATTATTCTAACTCTGTGCATCTTGCAGGATGATGGAACCCGCAGTCATTCTCACCGTACCCCATCCCCCCATTCCAAATAACAACGCTCAACTCCCTGAAGAATCCATCCTACCCAGCGCCGAGTTTGTCGAGTTCATTCCACATAATTGGCAACTCGACGTCTCCATCCTCTCCAAAGAAACCCAAACCCTAGCTTTCGACATCCTCACCCGCCATCCCATCTACTATGCACTATCCACTGCCATAGCTGTTCCCCAGATATATCTCCAACAATTCTGGAACAGACTAAAATACGTAACCGACCCCGCACCTCAATTCACATCCACTATTGACTGCGTTCCAGTCAAAGTCACTACATCTGCCATTCGCCACATCCTTCATCTACCCGCTGAAGTCTACCTTCCCACCCGTGAGGTGTTCAACCCAAACCCATCCGTCTCTGAAACCCTAGCTGAGATACAAACTCTAGGGTATGACGGTCCCCTTTCTAAACCATCAGACTTCCGCACGAAAAACTTTCAATCCCACTGGCGGATACTATTCGATGTGCTTAACAAATGCTTCACCGCCAAGCATTCAGGTCATGACTCAGCGTCGGCCCAGGTACTAGCCATGTTCACAGGCTTTACCTTTGACCGACACGTGGACTATGCTGCATTTTTATTCGAAGAACTACGAAGAGTCCATATCGAGAGAGGCACAAAGAAAGGTAGGAAGTATGTCCCTCTACAAAGATTTCTCCAACTCATCATACAGTTTGCAATGGACCAAGACAACGATATTCACGAGCGTCCGGAGGCTGATGTTTACCCCACGGTGGCAATTCAGAAGTTAACTCTGCCAAAGGGGGCCCCGACGGTACCGGTAATGAAAATTCCTCTATCTCTTCTAATGAGGTCAAGGGGCATGGAGCGGGTAAGGGCTTATATAAAAGAGAGTTATCCGGATGAGTCTCAGTCGGAATCGACTGAGACTAACCAATCCGAAGGTAAGCCAAGAGAGAGTGAGCTTGAGGGAGAAAGGATGGACGTTCAGCAATCTCTGGGTTTCGGTGAGGGGGAGACTGTGATTGTGAGGGAGGGAGAAGGAGGGGAGACGGCAGAGACGGCAGATTCCGAAAGAACCGTCTCTATCGTGAGAGCGAGGGAGATTCAATCTGAGGGTGAACTAAAGCCTATAAGCCGGACTCCTCTCCATAAGACCGTCCGTCCAGCGGTCGAAACCACCCTCACCACCCACTTGGTTTCCCCTCAAAGGGAAACCACTTCATTCCACGGGGTACTACCACATACTCCATCCCCCTCTCATTCGGAGAGCGGCGGTGTTGAACGAGGTCACACTCCTCCGCACGTGACCGAACTTCCTTCATTCACGATTCCATCCCCACAAATACACACGACGCACGATGCCTCTGTGGCATCCCCAAGAGCTGCCTCCGTGGCAGCTCAACAAACTTCCGGATCTGAGCATCCCTTAGTGGAGCCAGAAATGACGGAAGGAAGACCTGAAGTGGCTCCATCAACGCCATCCACTTCAGGCCATCTCCCAATCAATCTGGAGATGCTAACGGCAGCTTTACGTGCTGCCGGCGTGATTACCCGGGCTGACCTGGACGCCCAAAGGGAAGCCGCCGAGGAACGTCACACCGCCCTTCTCTCACTAATCAAGGGTAAGGGTGTCGCTTCCGAAGCTGGCCCCCCACCAGGTTCCCATTCAGTCCATCATCAAATTTCAGAGCTATCAGATAAGATTGATGCGCTTAACCGCCTAATTCTGCATGTCCAGGAACAGCTTAATTCCAGAATGGATCGCCTGGAGTCGGCAGTTATTGAACTCCAATGCCGCACTCAGGCCGAGGCCCCAAAAAGAAAGCATGACGACCAGCCGACCCTGATCATCATGAGGGGGAGAAAAGACAAAAGGTTCACCATGAGGACCCCTTGATTATTGTAGGGGGAGCAGAGGCTGAAGACACAGAAATTCAAGGGTCTGGGTCTGGGGATCAAACTTATGAGGCTACGGAAGCACTAATGATAGAATATGAACCTCTACAGTTTGAGGACCCCGTCATGTATATAGGGGGAGCAGAGACCGCTGAGGGGTCAGAATATCAGGGGTCAAGGGAAAAGAGTCAGGAGCCTCAAGAATATCTCTCTATAGAAGATGAGGCCATGGTCGAGGGTCCAGCTCCACTGGATCCGATGACAGCTGTGGTAGAATTCGAGGAGCCGCACGAGAAAGTTGAAATCATCTTGGTTTCCGATTCAGATTCCGATACCGAAGTCAACGAACCCTTATTAACTCCTAAGCCTGAACCTGAATCTCCAACGAACCCTCCAAGATCCCCAAGCCTTCCTCCAGTCCAACAAACCCAACTTCCAGGTCCTTCCAGAACCAAAAGGGTCGATTGTTTTGATGAAACTCCAGAAGGCCCTGGTATTTATAGAGAAGATGACTTATTCTGGGTAGACCACTATACAAAAGGCAAGGTTCAAACACTGTCACAGGAAGAAAAAGATCAAATGCGACAAGAACGGCGGGGGACTATTATAAAGCTTCTTGAAGCTAAAAAGGACGAAATCGAAGAACCCCCCGCTCAGGGCCTTAAAAATTTCTTTTGCAGAAGTTTCCCCCGGAGCAGTTTCAGAACCATTACCTTGAAGAAAGATTCAAAATGGTATTCAGAAAGAAGCCTGGATCCTTCAGCAGACGCCTACTCATGGAACTTACAAATGTTACCAAAGCTGAACAGGCCGAATACTACCAACTGATGCTCCGGGAAAGAAGGTCAAAAGTATCCAAATCGAAGATAAAGTCACTCATTTCTATCACCATGTGCAAAAGGGCAAAAGTATACTACCCCGCCTTTCTAGTAGAAAGAGAAGATGGCACTATAGATGAGTTCTTCGAGAATGACTTAGACTTCATAAATGTGGACGACGTCGAATTTCTACACGAACGATTGAAAAATCGCATTAAAGGACATATGTCTCGCATGACTGCTTTGGGTGCCCTGGTACGAAGCATGAACCGCCGCTCGATCATAATGTGCCTAAGAGACTTCCAAATGGCGATCGAGAGCGCGATGGTTAAGGTGGGTCTTCGGGCACCGGAACAGGATAGCTTCCTTCTAGCCCACCATCCGGCTTACAGAGTTATTTTCAGAGGAGGCCCGGGTGTTATTTTTGTCAATCACAGGGGCTTCAAAAGGTTCATGCGCTTTGAGGATCTTCCCTGTTACTCCGATGGTACACTCAGATTGGTTCGAGCTGCGCTTACACAGAAAGTTCAAGACTTTGACGCTCAACCAGATCCACAACAAAGGTGTTCACCAAGAGAGATTCAGGACACCCTCAGCGGCATTGAACTCCTGAACGAAAGGCTACATCTGAGACAAGTGACCAGACGCTTCGACGTCATCCTTGGTCTCCGAGAATCAACTGACCACGCCAGAGTTCCAGGACCTCCTAAATGATCGAAAAGGGGGAGATTGTTAGATATATTATTTCGATCATAGGAGTTATTTTGTAATAATTATTGTCTTTATATTTAGTCTTTTATTTAATTTCTATGTACTTTGTTTCTATGTAATAGTCTAGGGGCCAAATGTGCCAATGTGTAAGAGTTAATTAAAGGAGCCTAGAAATAGGCTCCTAGGGTTACTTTTATATTCCACGGTTGACATTTTGAAAGAGAACACAACCGCCATTTTGTCATTTACTCTCAACATTCTCTTTGTTCTTTCTTCTTCATTACTTGATTATTGAGCTTTGTTCTTCTTAAGTATTGATAAGAAATCATCAAGGTGCTGAAACATTACGGGAATACATTATTACATATTCAATCCGAGGGTGAACAAAGCCCAATCAGCCGGACTCCTCTCCATAAGACCGTCAGTCCAACGGTCGAAATCACCACCACCACCCACTTGGTTTCCCCTCAAAGGGAGACCACTTCATTCCACGGGGTTATTGCACATACACCATCGCCCTCTCATTCGGAGAGTGGCGGTGTTGAAAGAGGTCACACTCCTCCCCATGTGGCCGCACTTCCTTCTTTCACGATTCCATCCCCTCATATACACACACCGCACGATGCCTCCGTGGCATCCCCAAGAGCTGCCTCCGTGGCAGCTCCACAAACTTCCGGATCTGAGCGTCCTATACGTGATCCAGAAATGACGAAAGGAAGACCTGGAGTGGCTCAATCAACGCCATCCACTTCCGGCCATCTCCCGATCAATTTGGAGATGTTAACGGCAGATCTACGTGCTGCTGAAGTGATTACTCGGGCTGACCTGGACGCCCAAAGGGAAGCTGCCGAGGAACGTCACACCGCCCTTCTATCACTTATAAAGGGTAAGGGTGTCGCTTCCGGAGCTGCCACTCCACCAGGACCCCATTCAGTCCAACATCAGATAGCAGAGCTCTCGGACAAGGTTGATGCGCTTACACGTCTAATCCTTCAAGTCCAGGAGTAGATTAATTCCAGAATGGACCGCCTCGAGTCGGCGGTAATTGAACTCCAGTGCCGCCCTCAGGCAGAGGCTCCAAAGAGAAAACATGACGATCACGACGACCCTGATCGTCATGAGGGGGAGAAAAGGCAGAAAGTTCAGTATGAGGACCCCATGCTGTTTATAGGGGGAGCAGAGACCACCGAAACCACCGAAGGGACAGAGTTTCAGGGGTCAGGGGAACAGAGGCAGGAGGCTCAGGAATTCTTAATGATAGAAGACGAGCCCATGTTCGAGGGTCCAGCTCCACTAGATCCGATGACAGCTATGGTAGATTTCAAGGAAGCTCATGAGAAAGTTGAAATCATATTGGTATCTGATTCAGACTCCGATATTGACGACAGCGAACCTTTGATAATTCCTAAGCCTGAACCCGAATCTCCAACGAAAAAATCTTCATCCTCTTCCTTTGACTTCCTAAACTCACCACCACCAGCCCCTCAAGAAGAAATCCTTTCATCTATTCAAGCTCCCAAGTCACTCAAAGAATACCATATTGTCCTAAGCCCTCCAAGATCCCCAAGCCCTCCTCCAGTCCAACAAACCGAACAACCAGGTCCTTCTCAAACCAAAAGGGTCGATTGCTTTGATGAAACTCCAGAAGGACCTGGTGAATATAGGAGAGATGACATATTCTAGGTAGGTCAATATTCAAGAGGTGAAGTACAAAAACTGCCTCAAGAAGAAAAAGACAAAATTCGACAAGAACGGCGGGGGACAATCATAAAGCTTCTTGAAGCTAAAAGGTCTGAAATCGAAGAACCCCCCATTCAGGGCCTCATAGAGTTCCTACAAAAGTTTCCCCCTGAGCAGTTTCAGAACCCGTACCTAGAAGAAAGATTTAAAATGGTATTCAGAAAGAAGCCTGGATCCTTCAGCAGACGCCTACTTATGGAACTCACAAATGTAACCAAAGCTGAACAAGCCGAATACAATCAACTAATGCTCAGGGAGAGAAGGTCAAAAGTCTCAAAATCGAAGATAAAGAAACTCCGAACCATAACCATGTGCAAAATGGCAAAAGTATATTATCCCTCCTTTCAAGTAGAAAGAGAAGATGGCACGGCTGATGACATCTTCGAGAATGACCTAGACTTCATAAGTGTGGACGACGTTGAGTTTTTACATAACTGCTTGAAAACTCGCATCAAAAAAGGTCTGACCCACATGACTGCTGTGGGTGCCCTAGTTCGAAGCATGAACCGTCGCTCGATCATAATGTGCCTAAGAGACTTCCAAATGGCGATCGAGAGCGCGATGGTTAAAGTGGGTCTTCGAGCACCTGAACAAGATAGCTTCCTCCTAGCCCACCATCCAGCCTACAGAGTTGTACTCTCTGGAGACCCGGGTGTCATTTTTGTCAATTACAAGGGCTACAAAAGGTTCATGCGCTTTGAGGATCTCCCCTGTTACTCCGATGGTACACTTAGATTGGTTCGAGCCGCACTTACACAGAAAGTTCAAGATTTTGATGCTCAGCCAGATCCAGAACAAAGGTGCTCACCAAGGGAGATTCAGGACACCCTCAGCGGCATTGAACTCCTGAACGAACGGCTACACATGAGACAAGTGACCAGACGCTTTGACGTCCTCCTTGGACTCCGAGAATCAACCGATCATGCCAGAGTTCCAGGACCTCCAAAATGATCGAAAAGGGGGAGATTGTTAGACATGTATTTTCGATCTTATGGAGTTATTTTGTAATAATTAATTACATAGCATTTAACTTTGTATTTGTTTCATTGTATTTTATTTTCTTGTAAAAGTCTAGGGGCCATTTATGTCAATGCCCCATAGATAATTAATTGGAGCTATAAAGCTCCTAGGGTTTGCTTTATTGTATTACACGGTTGATAATATTGAAATATTTACAGCAGCTGCCACTTGCATTGTTCTCTCATTATTCTCTTTGTCTTCTTCATCATAACCCCATTATTGAGCTTGTTTCTTCTTGGGTTGTGTGAAAGAATCATCAAATGTGCTGAAATCATACGGGAATAGTATTTACAATATTATTATTTATTATGAACTATTAATTTTGTATATTTCTAAATATATATGAAGAGTAATTATTGTCTTATATATTTTTTAAACTTCTATTATATTATCTTGTAATTAATAAATTAGTAGATTATTAGATTTTGTTTGATTTGATTTGATTTGAATTTAAAAGTGGATTATATTAGATTTGGATAGATTTAATTAATAAGTTAGTTGAGTATTAGATTTTGTTTGATTTGATTTGATTTGAATTAAAAGTGGATTATATTAGATTAGATAGATTTGATTAAAATTTCTGTATTATTTTTAAAATCTATAAATGCCACGTGTCGATTCATGGTGACGACATGTGGCTTCACCATAAATGAGTATAGTTACTCTTTTAATAGTACAGATAGATATATAGATTGTTAAATTTTAGCTAATTTAAACATAAACATAAAGAGAAAATCTTAAATTCTATAATTTATTTATAAACTTCATATAATATTTATATAGTAAAAAATCTTAAATTATATCAACTAAAAATATATAAACGTATTAAGAAAACTTGTATTTACCTATTTTTAAAAAAGAAAGATAAATGATATGTATGTCAAATAACTGTATTTATATTGTATTTTCTTTTAGAATTGATATTTATTTGGTTTAATCGTCAGCTTACGTACATTTTATATAATCAATTATTTGTTAAAGAAATATCCACGTAACACGTGGGTTCCTAAACTAGTTTCACTAACATAATTAAGATTGAATTTTGTACTCAAACAAATCCAAAATTTCAATTGATTAATGTTTCAAGTAATTTTAAAAGTACGATGCGTTTGTTCGACATGCAGTTTAGAAAAGCTTATGGTACCTTAATATCATGAACTTGTTTTCTCAAGTTTTTCAAGCCAGTCATGCGACACTTAGAACCCTTTTTAAGTTGGACTATCTCAAACCGTTACTCATAGACAATACTAAGTCAAGCAAAATAGTAGCAAAGGGAGAAGTACTATAGTTGGATTTGTGGATAATTTACAAATTACGATGTAGTGACCTATCTATATTTATGGTCCTTTTGGAGACTCTAAATAAAAATAAATTTTTGGAAAATAATGTATTAAACAAATTGTTTTTTTAAGAATTTCTAAAATTATGTTAAATATTTGTCTTTTGATCATCGACCAGTTCAACCCTTTTATTTAAATGGGTCATAATTGTCACCTCTATATATACAGGAAAGGAAACAGTCTAAACAATAAACAATATAAGCTATGGTCTTGCAAGAAAGTTTCAAGAAATTCCATCACCTTCATGAGAAACTTTCACCACTACATATGCACATATCAAGCCAGGTTAATTACAGTAATAGAGCCCGATTTTTCTATCGGGCTTGATGGGGGGTGGCCTGATTGCAAGACAAATAAAGCCAGGTTAAACAACCGGGTCCAACTATAAATGTAGCCCGGTTTCTTCCATGGCCAACCAGATCTATTATCAACTAACAGGTTAAGGAAGATGGAAATAGAGCCCGGTTTATAGTGAAAGAACCGGGTTAAAATATATAATTTTTTTAAAATTTCATTTTTACGGTACATTTCCAACAAAATAACTCATTTTGCCTACCAAAATTATGCTATTGAAGTGATACACAATATAGGCTATCAAGACTTGACTACATATATATTCTCCCAAAACATATATATTGATATCTCATAAAATCAATTCTACAATACAATTATGAAATCCTACAATACATGTATTAACTTTCAACACTATAAATTCAATACCTGTTGAGAACATTGTAAGGCTAGTACTAGCTGCCAAAGCATTTAGATTGCCTTTATGACAAGAATGTGCTTGCAAGAGAGTTCCATGTAAACTGTCCCAAAACTGAACACTGCCATTACTATCTGCGCTCACAAGAGTCCCACACCTAAAGAACAGATATGGAACAATGAATTTACTATGTTTAACCAAATATATATAACTAATACAACCTGCACAAATATATACACCATGCGACCACACATAAAGAGAGAATCTGTAATTTACATGATATTTCCAGCATCTTATGTTCACAGTATTTGAAGCAACAAAGAACTCTAGGATGACTTCATGTAGCGTTCTGTACAAAACAAATTACAAAGATGCCAAAGTTAAAAAAAAAAACCATATGATTATTGATGTCAATACATGACAGCTTTAGAGCTTGGAAGCATCTGATGCAGGCTCGGGCATCAGCTAATAGAGGCCTCTGATCCGTTTGATAATGGAAGACAAATCCAACATAACATCATAAACATTTGTACTTGAACGTCCAGTAATTTTTTACAAAGAAATATTTAGGACAACTAACACTACAGTAGGAATTTAACAAAATTATTTGGCGCTATAATGCAGTTAATACCTATATCATATAGTTGACGAGAAGCAAAATATGAGTGATGGTGGACCTGTTTGCTCCAAAACTAATGCAAGGCCATGGTTTCCAGCGAATTGGTATCGAATAGAATAGTCTTTCCAATTCCACATGCTACAACACAAACAACATGAACTCATTTAAGAGTCTTAGAATAGCTAAAAGGGAAAACGCATACCGTGCAACGGAAGAACCCATACATTTTGGAAGGTGATGTACACACCTCCTTTTACATAATAAGGGCAGTTTGGAAGCATTGCATTTTTTGCCCTACAAGTTCAAGAGAAGCTAATCAAATGGATTTTAATAGCAGTAGTTAACATGTGTTCAATTGGCAAGGAGTCTCACCTGTGTCCAAGAAGAATAGTTATGAAAACCACAAACACAAATCCAGCCACCGTTGGGCCATCCTTTTGGAACCGTAAGCTGGCTGGCTTGGTCAATTGAGCCTTCCTAAACCTGTTACAGAACCATAGTTTTTGTATCCACAACCACCATAATATCAATATAATTCTAATTCGCCTTCTCCCATTTCTTTGCTAAAATATACATCTAGTTTTATAGATAATGACAATTATACAAGGGACAACACGAAATATAAATAAAAGTACTGTTAATGCCAAATTACACAAAGTACCATTTTAACATCAAAAGCCCAACCTAACTTGGGATTACACAAATCCCATATACAAAAAGCTGAATAAGTACTAAAATTGTACTCTAGTCTTGAAACAAGTTCACAAAAATCAAGTAATATCAGATATATAATCATCAAGGATCCAAATGCATCACCAATGTCCATTCTTGACACATTGCAGCACTTTTGGGCTTCAAAACTGACTTTGATACCTGTAAATCCAAATAAGCATTTATATATGTACTTGTAAGTTATATATATAGACACACCCATAATATATATACATATATATATATATGTGTGTGTGTGTGTGTGTGTGTGTGTGCATGTGTGGTGTGTGTCATTCTTAGTGAACTTATGAAGTACCTAATTCATTAAATCAATTTAGCATAAAAAGGTAGCTACCGGCTTTTGTAAAATGGCATTATGTCCCTCCTTAAAAAGCTACTTGTTGGGCATGTGGGTCCCGATACTCTTGGAGGCCTATTAAAAGGTTACATATGAACGAGATTACATGTTACTAATACAATTCCCAAAGTGAAGCCGTTTGATGTACCTTAGAAAGATCAACTGCATGCTTCGGCCACTGAATAAAAGAGTGTAGCGCTTCACTAATTTTGGTAAGTTCTTGAGTAGGCATCGGAAGAGGCAAATCAAGATGTACCCAGTCTACATGAACCTTGACATACCCCGTACGTATAGAAGCATTGTGAAAAACCCTGTGACTTATTGGCTACACCATCCCTGTTGCACAAATGGTATCCATTTCACCATATGGGAGCAATAAAGAGCAATTGGTAGGCTCCTACAAATTTAAATTAGGATTGTATGTAAGTATGTAACATATGTATCATATAAGAATACAAGAAACAAAGTTACCTCTATCATATCTAAATCAGTAAAATCATCAAAGTTATGTGTTGAACCAACACTACATTTACGTATGTCTGGGATCCCAACATGCACGCCCTCTTGAGTACGCATCATCTCTCGCCTAGTTAACTCATCAATTGGATCATGCATCTTCTTGAATCTTTCCTCAAAATCGCTTGACGTTTTGCGAGACTTCCTTTTTTTTCTCAGTGATGCTAGGTAAGCCCCTTTTCAACCCAACCGTGTGTCCAACCGCCCTCGTGCGACCGGGGTGCTCTGGTCCTAACACCATTGTCAGAGGATCTGACCCTGGTTCAACTTGTAATTCTCCCTGAGAAATCTGGACATCTTTCTCAATCTGTTTTTGCAACAAACAATATAGCTTTGAAAATTAATATCACAAAACTAACTATGAGTTTTAATTACAACACTTTTAAACTCATAAACATCATACCATCTGTTCTGCAATGTCATGAAGGTGATCTAGTAACTTGAGTTTCCCCTCTTTGTCTTTTTTCCTCCTACCTAACAAATAATACCTCGTGTGTTTATTCCTTATCTTGTGGATTTCAGTTATTGATGATGGGTCTTCCCTTTCTTTTTCCTAAGAAGGTATGTGTCCACGATACCCTTTGGAACCTAATCGAGGCGGATTTATATTCATCTTGGCCCATTGCTTACCTTGATGTCGTTTATCCTTCACATAGGAATAACAAATGAATTAGAAAGATCGAAGTATAAAGTCAAACATAACATAACCTTAAAGATACCTTAACTTGCTCCGTATCATTCATCTCAATAAACTTTTCCCAATCTTCTTGCGAGAGATACGGGTATCTTACACAAGGGTTTTCTCCTTTATCCATAAACTTGTTGAAAAGTTTCTTCTTGAACCTCTTCCAAGTTTCGTTACATTGTTTAAGAACTTGAGTTTTTGTTGTATCGTTTTCAAGATTCAAATATTCCTGTTATTTTTAAAATGAGGTTATTAAATGATAAATAAACTAAATAAATGAAACACAACTAACTAACTAACTATATATATATATATATATATATATATATATATATATATATATATATATATATATATATACACATATATATTATACCTTAATTGTCAGCCGTAATTGATGTTGGGAAATAATCTAAGTATGTCAAGCTGTTAGTTAGGATTTCTCAGACTGTTAGTAGTATTTCTGTGTAATTTCAAAGTTCAATCTGCTAGTTCAAGAAACTCGAGCTGCTAGTTCAAAATGTTCAAGCTGCTAGAGTTAAAGCTCAAGCTGTTCAACAAACAGATAACAGAAAGTGCTACAAATCAGGAAGTGATAAAGATTTAAAGATTTGAAGATCTTCCAAAGATATCCACTCAAGAGAATTCGCAGTTTGTCAAGGAAACAAATCAGAAGGTTATAAATAGAGATAGACTAGGTCTTTCTTATGTAATCCGGTGCTTAAGAAATTCGCATTGTAACTTGTATTCTAATTGAGTATCTAAAAAAAATCTAAGGTTGTAAAACCCTAAGAACAATTTGTGTTCTTCGTCTAATCAAACAGATTAAAGGTGATTGTAATCAGAGATTGGTTATACAAAGGATTTTGATACTGATTGTGTTTATTGATTTAAATTGTCTGTTCTTATTTTTCTGAAACTTTACTTAAAACAATTGAGTGTTATTCCGCAAAATTCTTAATTGGACTTTGATTCAAAACGAGATTATTGGTTTAACTCTGATTTAATCAAACCAGTTACTCTTAGGTGATTTGATCTTGACAAGTGGTACCAGAGCCTAGGGTCCTGTTTCGTTTTATTCTTTGTTTTCAAAGTTAGAAATCTTCATCTTTTAGTATCTAAATGTTTTTCTGCAATGGAGTTTGATGGCAGCAATAGTGGATCTGGGCAAGGACTTAAGGTACCTATGCTCAAACCCACTGAGTTCGAGATGTGGAAACTCAGGATTCAACATCACATTCAATTTATTGACTATGCCCTATGGGAAGCCGTTGAAAATCCTCTTGCAGTTGATCCTGAACTGGATGCTGAAGGAAAACCAAAAAGAACACCTCCTGCAGTCAAAGCTCTCACTATTTTACAGATAGCTATTCCTAATGCTTATTAATATCAGTTTAAAAAATTCTATACTATTCATTCTCTATGGCTTGCTTTAGAAAAAAGATTTGCTGGCAATGCTAGCACAAAAAGAAATCAAAAGGATCTTTGAAAACACCAGAATGAAAATTTTTTTGGTGGAAAGAATGAAAACATTACTCAAATCTTTGATAGGTTTAATAAGTTGATATGTGAATTGGAGAGTGCTGAGGTTAGCATGGATCAAGATGAGGTAAACAGAAAGGTCCTCAGATCTCTTGGTGAAGAATGGACAGTGTATGCAACACAGTGGAGAACAAATGATACTCTAGATGAAATAGAGTTGGATGATCTCTACAACAGCTTGAGAGTGTTTGAGTCTGAAATAGAAAATAAAAAGAAAACCTTTTCTTATAATCAAAACACTGCTCTATTATCCTCTGCATCTAATGATAAATCAAACTGCTGTGATTCTTTTTCAGGTACTGATGGTAATACTTCTGATGTCAATTATGAGGCATTTGTTGCAAGTGATGGACTATTTGCTCTCAATCCTGAGGATCTGGAACAACTCCATCCAGATGATCTAGAGGAGATAGATTTAAAGTGGCAACATGCCATGCTGACAATGAGGGCTAAGAGATTTCTCAAAAGGACTGGAAAAACAAACTTTCTACCAGAACAGAAGGGAAACCAGCCTTTGACAAATCAAGGGTTGAATGCTTCAAGTGTCACAAACTTGGACACTTTGTTAGAGAGTGTAGATCATAAAGTCAGCAGCAACCAAGACCTCAACAAACTAGTCAACCACAATCTTCACAGGCACTTGTTTCACAAGAGGACACTGTTTTTGACTGGAGTGATCAAACAGAAGAGGAGTACGAAAATCAAGCTCTTATGGCAGAAACTACAAGTGCCACTTCCACTGACCTACCATCTGAGGTAAATGCTAAACTCTGCTCCCAAGCATGCAAAAATATGGTTAAAAAATACAGAGATCATAATGAAAGCATGTGTAAAACTCTAGCTAAGATGGAAGAGAGGAGGTATGAGTATATGCTGGCAATTGAGGATCTTGAAAAACAGATCAATGACTATAAGGACAATGAGATTCAGATGGGACATGATAGGACATATCATGAGTGGGAGAAAAAGGAACTTGAAGAGAAAATAGAGATCCTTAATAAAAAACTAGAAGAGGCTGAACAAAAGGTGCTAGAAGCTCACAAGAAAGTAGATTGCATAAACATTGATTTGGGTAACTTCAAGTTGGCCAATCAAAAGCTAGAACACCTAATGGAAGTTCAGTTCAAAGATAGGGTAAAATCTCAAGTAAATATCAAGGAAGGAATAGAATACAATGTTACCCCACCTCCTTACAATAACATGTACATTCATCCTGTGAGTGATGTTGCTGATAGGCTTGTGAATGAACCTCTAGATGAGAAGATGAAGACTGTAGATCCTGTCCTTGAGGATAAGCCTGAGTTGGAAGATGGACTGGTTACTAATGTAGACAGTAATAATGAGGAAGAAGAGGGTAATCCCAAAACCATGAGTGAACCCATGAGGGAAGAAACCAACAGTTTGAAAGGAAAAGAGAAGATGAGTGAATACAAACATGTTTCAAATGTCTTTGTACCTGATGCAGCGTAGCAAATTGAAAACCAAAGATAATCTGTTGATTCCACGAATACCCGGAAGATCTTAACCAAACTCACGTTGATTCACAGGAATACCGCGAATTTGGCCTTCAAAATTGGTTCACAGAAAGAACACAAATTTGGGAGAGAAAACTGATTCATAAAAATTGGAAGTTACCATCCAAGTTCACACATTACAATACTAAAAAGAAACAGAAAAACATAAACGGGCCAAATGATAATGGGCCAAACACACGGGCCAAAAAACTAAAGCCCAAACTGAAAGAAAAATAGAAAAAAGCATTAAGTAGTCTTCGGGGCCTTTTTACGGAGGTTTGCCAGCACGTCGGGCCTGTCCATACGGTCGTTTTGATATATTATAAGCCCAAATCGGATACCCGAGGCCCAAGTTATGGCCATTTTAGTGAGCCAATGTGGTCATGGGCCACCAAGTATTCTAAGGCCCGGTCTTCTGCATCATTCCCCCCTGGGTTGACAAAATTCGTCCTCGAATCTGCAACAGCTTCATCTTCAGAAGAGTCTCCATGAAAAGGCACCAAATGCTTAACATTGAACACGTCTGAACAGCGAATGTGACTTGGCAGCTTCAAACGATAAGCATTAGGGTTGATCTTCTCCAAAATCTTCACTGGTCCAATCTTCTTTGCTGACAGTTTGTTGTATTCACCCACCGGGAAACGATCCTTAGTCAAAACTGCCCAAACAAAGTCACCGACCTCAAAATCGACATGCCTACGCCTTTGATCCGCATCTTGTTTGTACTTAGCGTTAGCCCGAACCAAGTTATCATGCACAGCTTTATGAACCTCATGTAACCCAACAACGAAATCCTGCACTTTCTTTAGAACAGAACCTGAAACAGGGAGAGTCAGTAAATCCAATGGGCCTCGAGGCTGGGCCGAATACACCACTGCAAATGGGCTAAAACCAGTGCTTGTGTTAATAGCATGATTATGAGCAAATTCAGCCTGACAAAGCTTTTGATCCCATGCCTTCACATGATCACCCACCAAACATCTCAAAAGGTTTCCAAGGGACCGATTCACCACTTCAGTTTGCCCATCTGTTTGAGGATGATAGGCACTACTGAATTTGAGCTGCGTATTGACCATTTTCCACAAACTGCGCCAAAAGTGACTCAAAAACCGAGTGTGCCGATCTGAAACAATAGAGGATGGCAATCCATGCAGAAGATATACCTCCCGAAAGAACAACAAAGCCACATTAACTGCATATGTCGTCTTCTTGCATGGTATAAAGTGAACCATCTTCGAAAAACGATCGACAACAACAAAGATAGAATCATTACCACGCTGAGTACGAGGCAACCCCAGCACAAAGTCCATGCTGATGTCCACCCAAGGCTGTGAAGGGATAGGCAACGGCATATAGAGTCCAGCATTGGTGGCTGTTCCCTTGGAAGTCTGACAGATCCTACACCTTTTAACAAACCGGTCGACCTCTTTCCAAATAGTAGGCAAGAAATAAGAAGACTGCACCAACTGCAAAGTACGATCCCGGCCCACATGGCCTTCACCATGTAACTCCCTGATAATGTGTAAACGAAGACTGGAATCAGGAATACACAATTGGTTCCCCTTGAAAAGAAAACCATCATGCACAACAAAATCTGATATTTTTCCAGAGCTGATATCCTGCAAAATAACAGAGAAGTATGGATCAACTGTTAGCTACTCCATGATGGAGTCAAGCCCTGGTACACCAACCCGCATAGACACTAGCAGATTGCTCCTCCTACTCAATGCATCTGCCACCCGATTCGACACCCCAGATTTATGCTTCACCACAAAAGTAAACTTCTCCAAAAATGCGATCCACCTAGCATGCTTGTGTGAAACCTTATCTTGGCTACGAATATGCCTCAAAGAGTCATGATCTGTGAACAACACAAACTCCTTGTGAAACAGGTAGTGTCGCCAATGTTTAACAGCTTGAACCACAGCATAGAATTCTACATCATAAGTACTATAACGCAGCTTTGCTCCTGTCAACTTCTCACTGAAATAAGCTATGGGTCTCCCCCCTTGGCTCAAAACACCCCCAATGCCCACATGGGAAGCATCTGTGTGTAACTCAAACACCCGTGAGAAGTTAGGTAACACTAGCAATGGGGCTGATGTAAGTCGCTCCTTGATCAACTGAAAAGCAGAGTCGGCCCCCTCAGTCCAAGTAAAGGACTTCCCTTTCATACAATCAGTCACTGGTGCCATGATGGAACTAAAGTGTGGTATGAACCTCCTGTAAAAAGATGCAAGACCATGAAAGCTTCTCACCTCAGTTATTGACCTGGGAGTTGGCCAATGCCTTACAACATCAACCTTGGACTCATCCACCTGTATACCCTCCCCAGAAACAACATACCCCAAAAACAGCACCTTAGGTACCATAAACACACACTTCTTCTCAGCTGCATACAAACTATCCCTACGAAGTAAGGTCAAAACCTATCGCACATGACCCACATGCTCATCAAAGCTAGCACTGTAGATAAGGATATCATCAAAATAAACAACCACAAATCTACCAATATAAGGTCTAAACAACTGGTTCATCACTCGCATAAATGTACTAGGAGCATTCGACAAACCAAAAGGCATAACCAGCCATTCATACAACCCTTTACGAGTCTTAAATGCTGTTTTCCACTCATCACCAGGCCTAAGCCTTATCTGATAGTACCCACTCTTTAAATCCAGTTTAGTGAACACAGAAGCACCACTAAGTTGATCAAGTAAATCATCAAGTCTAGGAATAGGAAAACGATACCTCACTGTGATCTTGTTGATGGCACGACTATCAACACACATACGCCATGTCCCATCTTTCTTGGGAGTTAACAAAGCAGGGACAGCACAAGGACTCATACTCTCCCTGACATGTCATTTGGAAACCAACTCCTCAACCTGTCGGCGCAACTCCTCATGTTTGGTAGGACTCATCCTGTAGTGAGGTCTATTGGGCAACTGGGCACCTGGTTCCAAATCAATGTGATGCTGGATGTCACGTAGAGGTGGCAAACCATTAGGGAGGTCTGCTGGAAACACATCATGAAACTCATCAAGTAAAGGGACCATAGCATCGGGAACTGCAACCTCTCCAACTATCTCTTTCCCTATCAACACAAACACATTATCTGTCTCACTCAATTCATCCTCAAATTGAGCAAGGGTCAAAAGGGTTCCCGAGGGCTTAGTGACCAACTCCTTCGGCTTATTAGGAACCAAAGTTATCTTCACCCCACCAAACTGGAAACTATAAGTATTGGTCCGCCCCTTATGTTCAATCTCACGGTCATACTCCCATGGCCTACCCAACAGTAAGTGGCAAGCATCCATAACAACAACATCACACCATACATTGTCCTTATAAGTTTTACCAACAGAAAATGAAACAAGAGCTCGTTTAGACACTGTTACCTCACCACCTTTCTTCAACCACTGAAGCTTGTAGGGCTTGGGGTGACTTTCTGTTTTCAAGGACAACTTTTGAACTGCTTCCTCAGACACCAGATTATCACAACTCCCTGAATCAATGACAAAAGTGCAAACCCTACCCAAGATGGTACACGTGGACTGGAAAATGTTGTGCTTCAGCCAATCCTCATCAGTAGCTTTTGGAGTGAAGCAAGAACGCCTCACCACCAGATTCACACCCACATCTCCCGACACATACCCTTCCTCCTGCTCAACTTCCTCATCATACATTGGACCTCCATCATAACCATCATTCTCTTCCTGTCCCCAATCCTCCTCAGCGAACATGGTTCTTTTGCCAGCCCTTTTACACTCGGACTGTCGATGGCCAAGTTCACCACATGTAAAACACTTAAGTCCCCCGCTACCGATACCCCGTGAAGTCGAACCAGCACTAACACCCCCTGGTCTCGGTTGATTAGGCACCGAGCGTGGTGTTTCAACTCCCAATCCAGAATTTCCCCCACCAAAACCAGTGGAAGTCGAACCAACTCCCCGACGGTTCTGCTTCTCCAAAACCAGCACCCTTTGGTATGCATCAGAAACGGATACCGGATCAAACAGATTCACCGAGTCCATAATCTGAACACTTAATCCGCCAGTGTAGCGGGCAACAAGTTGTTATTCCGTCTCTTGAATATCATTCCGAGAGATCAACTGGTAGAACTCAGTCGTGTAATCATCCACCGATCGTGCCCCTTGTCGCAAATTCTGGAGCCTTTGGTACATCAACCGCTGAAAATTATGGGGCAGAAAGTTGGACCGTAGTGACTTTTTCATCTTCCTCCATGTCTCGATCCTCGGTTTCCCTAGCCTGGTTCGAGTTAACTTCAATTGTTGCCACCACGTAGAAGCCCTACCACGAAGTCTTGTGGCGATCAAAGAAACCCTTTTGTTTTCCGGCACCCCTTTAAATTCAAAAACCTCTTCCACGGTAGCCAACCAGTCAATAAAACCCTCTGGATTCAGA
The DNA here is from genome assembly GCA_020465985.1 of Centrapalus pauciflorus. Classification (NCBI taxonomy): domain Eukaryota; kingdom Viridiplantae; phylum Streptophyta; class Magnoliopsida; order Asterales; family Asteraceae; genus Centrapalus; species Centrapalus pauciflorus. The sequence continues at coordinate 31,673 of JAANYP010001887.1, read as the reverse complement.
CTAACCCCATCAAACTCTGGGATATCAATCTTCATTCCAGCCTCCCAACGCCTGTTATCATCCCTACGATGATTGTTCCTCGGCCGCCCCTCCGATTCATCATCGGAAGACGAACGGTCACCTGCAAATGGATTATCTCCTTCATCCTCGTGACCACGATTCATCATTTCCGCCAGCCGATCGGTTAGTTGATCGACCATATGATCAAATCGCTGGTCCATCCGTGCCATAAGTCGCTCCTCCATCTCCACTTCGTGCACTGGTCTCTGTCTTCGTGGAGGCATTTCGAACAGGATGTTCGGCTTTGATACCAACTGATGCAGCGTAGCAAATTGAAAACCAAAGATAATCCGTTGATTCCACGAATACCCCGAAGATCTTAACCAAACTCACGTTGATTCACAGGAATACCGCGAATTTGGCCTTCAAAATTTGTTCACACAAAGAACACAAATTTGGGAGAGAAAACTGAAGTTTCATAAAAATTAGAAGTGACCATCCAAGTTCACACATTACAATACTAAAAAGAAACAGAAAAACATAAACGGGCCAAAATGATAATGGGCCAAACACACGGGCCAAAAAACTAAAGCCCAAACTGAAAGAAAAATAGAAAAATCCAAATTAAGTAGTCTTTGGGGCCTTTTTGGGCTAAAAGCAGGGCCCACGGCGGTTTGCCAGCATGTCGGGCCTGTCCATACGGTCGTTTTGATATATTATAAGCCCAAATCGGATACCCGAGGCCCAAGTTATGGCCATTTTAGTGAGCCAATGTGGTCATGGGCCTCCAAGTATTCTAAGGACCGGTCTTCTGCATCACCTTCTAACTGTAATTTTGCATCCTCTTCCAAGACAGGTAAAAAGGGTAAAAATGTTCCAGTATGCACATGCCAAAAGCATGGTGTACAAAAGTTTCCCACACAGCAATAGGTGAGGGGAAATCAAAGGAACAAGATTCAATGATGGTCACACAAAACTGGTTCTCAAATCAAAACAATCAAAAGATGTTTTCACTATGGCAGGAAAAACCATTTGGCTAAACACTGTCTTTATAAGCCAGTTGATAAAAAACAAACTGTGTTTCAAAAACAATCTGGTACACAAAAACCAATAGCTTTAAAGACTCCAAAACCTGCCACATCAGTTCCAAAGCACACAGTTGACCATAGGTTTGTAGCCTGTACAGAGAAAACGAGCTTTAGTTAAATCTAAACTGAGTGTGAAACAGGAATGGTGTGTTAAAGGCAGAAACACAGTCCCAACTGCTGATGTAAAAGCTGGAACTGTTAAGCCAAAAGTTGGAATTGGTAGTGTAAAATCTGAAGTTGTTAGCAATCAACATCCAGTTCCAACTGCTAAGACAAAAACTGGAACTGATAGTGGATCATCTGAGACTGTTAAAGCAAAAATTAGGAAAAACAACTGGACACCTCAAGTCATAACTAAATACTCATCACAGAATCCACCAGTGGATCTCACTAAGTTTAAAAAGACACAAACGGTATTCAGTTATGTTAATGCACATGGACAACCCAAAACCATCTTGGTTTGGGTTTACTCCACTACTAACTAAGCTTTTATTTGTGCAGGGCAAGCACAGGAACCAACATAAGACAAGATGGCATGTGGACAGTGGCTGCTCTAGGCACATGACAGGCAATTCTGAGTGCTTCTCAAATTTCAAAAGCTTTAAAGGAGGATATGTTGCATTTGGAGGAAATTCCAAAGGAGGTAAGGCAACAGGTAAAGGTACTGTCAAAGCAGGTAACATGATCTTTAATGATGTAGTGTATGTTGAACAGCTGAAGTATAACTTACTGAGTGTGATCATGTATGTGACAAAAGGAATGTTGTTCTGTTCACAGACTCTGAATGCATTGTCCTATCCAAAGATTTTAAAATACCTAAAAATCTTGTTTTACTAAGAACACCAAGAAAGGACAATGTATACTGTTTGGACACTGAAAAATTATCCAAAGCAAAATACTTTAAGTTGTTTAATATCCAAAGCATCATCTAATGAGTCTGCACTTTGGCACAGAAGGATGTGTCACATGAAATTCAAATCTATGAATACCTTAGTCAAAAACAAATTGGTACGAGGTTTACCACAAAAGGAGTTCATATGTGATGATCATTGTGTAGCCTGCCTGAAAGGCAAGCAACACAAAACTTCTCATAAGGCCAAAGAAGTAAATTCAATCTCTACTGCTCTTCATCTCCTTCATATGGATCTTTTTGGTCCAACTTGTGTTTTGAGTTTGAATAAAAGAGCCTACTGTTTAGTCATTGTTGATGATTTCACCAGGTTTACATGAGTTTATTTTCTTAGTACTAAGGATGAGACTGCTGAGTTAGTTAAATCCTTTATTCTATAAAATTGAAAACCAATCTAACTTAAAAGTAAAGGTGATCAGGTCAGACAATGGAACTGAGTTTAAAAATCATGATCTAAACAGTTTTTGTGAGTCAAAAGGAATTGCAAAACAGTACAGTGAACCTAGAACACCACATCAAAATGGAGTAGTTGAAAGGAAGAATAGAACATTAATAGAGGCTGCTAGAACCATGTTAGCTGATTCCAAATTGCCAATGACTTTCTGGGCAGAGGCAGTTAATACATCCTGTTATGTTTTAAATAGGGTCCAAGTAGTCTAGTTATTAGGGAAAACTCCATATGAGTTGTTCCACCATAGGATTCCCTTAGTTACATTTCTAAAACCATTTGGTTGTCCATGCACTATCCTGTACACTAAAACTCACTTAGGAAAGTTTGAAAGCAAGTCTGAGGAAGGATTCTTTGTAGGATAATCCACATAGAGCAAAGCCTATAGAGTCTATAACAGTGTATCTAAAACCATTGAAGAAAGTGCAAATGTTGAGTTTGATGAAAATACTGCAAATGTCAAAGGCACTGGTCCTGATTGGTTATTTGATTTAGATTCACTAACAAATTCTCTGAGTTTTGATCAGTATTCTGCAGGAGCAGTTGGACACAACGTTCAAACTAGTAACATAGATTCTCATGCTGCCAGTGCAAATTCTCATGCTGCCAGCACAAGCGTTCAGACTGTTGGCACAACGACTCAAATTGTTGAAGATTCTGGAAGATGGGATGAGTACACTATTCTACCACTTCTTTCTTGTGACCCACCTGGAGTTCTGATTGACCAACAAGACAAAGGTACAAAGTTTAAGGTGCCAATCCCAAGTCCTGAAGTAACAGCTCCAACTAATAGGGAAACAGTCCCAACTCCAGATCAAACTGTTACTGAAGCAGAATCATCAAGTGCAGAAGGTGATGACACCAATCTGGGAAGCTCAATTCAGATAGACAGTGAACCTACACTCAGGGTTCACAAATATCATGCTATTAACCAGATCATGGGAGATCCACGCACACCTGTGCAGACAAGGAATATGATCCACAAGGAAACAACTGTCGCTGAAGAAGCAGTTCCTGAGTTCAGTCTTGCTACCTTTGAACATGCATGTTTTAGGTCACAACTAGAACCAAAGAAGGCATCTGAGGCTCTGAAAGATTCATCTTGGATTGAAGCCATGCAAGAATAGCTACTGCAATTCAAGATTCAGAATGTGTGGAAACTTGTTGATTTTCCTAAAGGAAAGAGGGAAATTGGTACAAGATGGGTTTTCAGGAATAAAAAGGATGAAAGAGGTATCGTGATCAAGAACAAAGCAAGGCTAGTAGCTCAAGGTTACACTCAAGGAGAAGGAATAGACTATGATGATGTCTTTGCCCCAGTAGCAAGGATTGAAGCCATCAGACTGTTCCTAGCCTATGCAAGGTACAGAGGGTTCAAGGTGTATCAAATGGATGTAAAATCTGCATTCCTATATGGTACAAATGATGAAGAGGTTTATGTGGGTCAACCACCTGGGTTTGAAGACTACAAGTATCCTGACAGAGTTTACAAGTTGGATAAAGCACTTTATGGGTTTCACCAAGCTCCTAGAGCATGGTATGACACTCTGTCTTCGTACCTACTACAGAATGGATTCAAGAGAGGCACTCTAGATAAGACATTGTTCACAAAGTCTATCAAATCAGAGATCCTTCTTGTTCAGATCTATGTTGATGACATCATCTTTGGATCAACCAATGACATACTTTGCAAGGAATTTGAGACCTTGATGCACAAAAAGTTTCAAATGAGTTCAATGGGAAAACTAACTTTCTTTCTAGGATTGCAAGTTAAGCAGATGCCCACTGGTTTCTTCATCAGTCAGTCAAAGTATGTGAATGACATTCTGGAGAAGTTTGGATACAAGGACACCAAAGTTGCAAGCACTCCAATGGACACTCACAAGCAACTTGATACAGATAAAGAAGGAGTAGATGTGGATATTCATTTATACCGATCTTTGATAGGTTCACTGATGTATCTCACATCTTCTAGACCAGATATAATGTTTTCTGTTTGTGTTTGTGCCAGGTTCCAATGTGCCCCAAAGGACTCACATCTGTTTTCTGTTAAGAGAATCTTTAGATATCTAAAAGGCCAACCAAAATTAGGCCTATGGTATCCTAAGGATTCTCCTCTTGAACTAATAGCATATTCTGACAGTGACTATGGAGGTTGCAATATAGACAGGAAGTCAACAACTGGAGGATGTCAATATATAGGAGCAAGACTAGTCTCTTGGCAGTGCAAAAAGCAAACCACAGTATCCACTTCATCCACTAAGGCAGAATATGTTGCAGCTGCTAGCTGCTGCTCTTAGGTTATGTGGATTCAAAACCAACTAAGAGACTATGGTATGAACTTTCTATCTACTCCTATTTATATTGACAATTCAAGTGCAATAAGTATTGTACAAAATCCAGTAAAGTTTCCCAAAAACCAAGCACATAGATATTAGATTTCATTTTATAAGAGATTGTAATGAAAAGAAGTTAATTCAAGTTATCAAAATTCATACTGATGATCAGTTAGCAGATCTTTTTACTAAACCATTTGATGTAGGAAGATTCACTTTTCTGGTATCAAATATTGGTATGGTAAACATGGATTAATCCTCCTTACATTACCATCTTCTATAATTTGTGTAAATTCCTTGTTTTATGTGTTTAGTTAAGCGGGAGACACTGCTTCAATAGATATTACTTAGTAACTAACTAACAGCTTGAGAATATTCTCAAGCTGCTAGTTCATATTCTCGGACTGTTAGTTGTTCACTTGGTCTGTTAAATGTGCAGGGCATTTCAGTCATTTCTAAGGTGTTTGTATACGGGACTAGATATTTTTAAAATCCAAACCCTTAAAAGTCCCAGTTTCGTTCAGTTACAACTACCAGTTTCTAAATATCTTCCAGAGCCCTCTCATTCCCCCCTTGTGCGATTTCCAAATCTTCGAGCCAAACCCTAAATCCTCTCGTTCTTGAGCACTAATGGAGTTTGTCAAAGATCACAACTGCCTTCCATACACCCAAAGGCATGCTGAACTGCGACCCTTACATGAAATGATGGATTTCCTCCGTAGTTCATCCATCCACTATGCTCTCACCGTAAACCCCACTATCTATGTATCTCATATAGAGCAATTCTGGAGAAAAGCCAGTCTGAGCACACAAGATGGAATCACTTCTCTTGTTTCTACCATTGATGGTCATACCATCACCATCTCAGAAGATTCCATTCGACAGCACTTACATCTGCAAGATGCTTCAGGTATAACCGATCTCTCTCTTACTGCTTTACATGAAGGTCTTTTTGAAATAGGGTATAGGGGACCAACTGATTCATTTACTTTTTTCAAAGCACATTTTGGCCCCAAATGGAAATACCTTGTACATATCATTCAACAATGTTTAAGCCCTAAAAGGACTGGTTGGATTGAATTTTTCTCAAATATTGCAACTACTTTAGTTTGCTTATCCACAGGCCAACAGTTCAATTTTTCAAATATGATTTTTCAAGGGATGTTAAGGCATCATGCTTTAAAGAAAGAGAAATTTTTTATGTATCCTTGGTTTTTGTCTGTAATAATTGCCAAATCTTGCAATTCTTTAAAAATACATAAAAGGATATATGTTTCCCATAGGCACTCTTTACCATCTGTGAAAACATTTTTGAAACAAAGTGCCAATTTTCATACTGGTTGATGTCTCATTGCGTCACGCAAAGCAGATTATCTTTCCAAGAAACAGGGGAGAGGATCCTGAGCAGGCTCAGCCCCACATTACTGCTTCACCCCCAGGATCCCAACCCACTCCCCATGATACAGATATCCCTTCCGATCCTTCTACCATACATACCTCCCCAGCACCACCAATAAAAATATATACTAAAAAGAAATAAAGGGCTGCAGGTGCTCCTTCTACCTCAGAGCCACCACCAGAACCAAATATCCCTGTGCAAGAGGATACTCTTGCATAGTATATCCAAAGGGCACCCACTGAGGATACTCCCACCCTCAATATGGAGGTGAACATCCCTTCTGAGGATGTTCATATGGGCTTTGTGGCTAGAACTACTGATGCTTCTGCACAAGGGGCACAAGACAGTTCCAACATACTTAAGACCACACTCATGGCAACAGAGGGTGTGCAAGCACCTTCTGGAAGTCCCAGTACCGAGAACAGAGGGGCCCAGATGGTTCTAATACATCTGATTTTGGTGCCAATGATAGATCTCAAATCCCTCTATCATTTGAAGATCTTGAGGCCAGTATGCAACTAATGGCTTTGACGGATCCCCAACTGAAACTTGTTGTAGCTAGTTTGGAACATTACAAGTCCACTATTGCTGCACAGGAATCACAAATCCTTGCACTTCAAAAGCTCTCAGCAGTCCCACAGCAAAAGCTTGCCCAATTCCAACTTGGGTTGAAGCTCTATGGAGCCAAGATTGTCCAACTTGAGAAGCAGATCCAAACCCTATTGGCAACGGTCTTTGGTCCCAGTGATCAAACCAATGCATCCAAAAGGGGGAGAATCAGGAGAACCCACATTCAGTCCAAGCAGCTTCAAGTTCACCTCTGGCAGTTTCAGCTTCTAGGCTAACAGTCTCACCAGTTTCTCAAACTTTTAGTCCAGAAGTTCAAGTTGTTTCCCTTAAAAGGCCAGTTAATCAGAGAAGAAATTCAAAGAACATCCGCAACAGTCCAAGCAGCAGCAACAGTCCAAGCCACAACTTCAGACAAAGGCAAAGGTATTCTAATTGAAAAGACAAAGATCAAGTTTGTTTCAAAAGAAGCTCAAATTGCTGCTGATGCTGATCTGGCTAGAAGAATAGTAGCAGAACAATACCAGATTCTTGATCAACAGACTGAAGCTCCTATGGGTGATGATGAGACCCTTGGTGATTACTTACGTGGTTTTGTGGTCAAAGAAGGACAAAAGAGGAGGAAGAGGCCAACAGGGCCTTCAAAGGCTACACACAAAAGGTTTTTAATAAACTGGCAAGTGAACTCTGCAAGTGCTGGTATTCCAAGAGCAATTGCACAATCATGGTCCACAGAGAAGCTCCAGGCCTTGTATGATAAGGCCACTGCCAAAGAAAAGGCTCCTGAACAAGTCCAAGACTCTTCTTAGATCAACGATGTAACTGAAGCAATAGATACCTCTAAAACTGTTGTTGTGCCCCAACCAGAAGTCATTCCTCAAGCAAAGTTTGATCAAGTAAAAAGGGTTATGTTTGATCAACAATTACAGAAGGCAATGGAGATAGAGAAAGCCCTTGATAAATATAACTTCTCCAAACCTCCAATTACATACTGGTATGCCAAATCAATGGACAACATTGATCTGGTATATCATTTTGTAGTTAAAAGAGAAGTTGGTCCAAAAGAGGAGTATAAGAATCTGGTCCAAATAGTTCAAAGGATGACTAGAGCAGAGCTGACCCAGATGCACAATATGGGAAGGCCAGCCACTCTAGATCACCAATAGTATGGGTTCAGAATAACATAAAGGATTTTCAAAGCATGATCGATCCAGAATCCACAAGAATGGATATAGAAGCTTCCAAGAAAATGAAGGTTGTACAGATTGATCTATATGAAATATCCATGACATATAGACTCAAACTGTCAGACAGATCCAACAGATTTTATAGTTTTGAATTTCTCGATTTTCCATCAGAATGGCTACCTCAGATGAGCACAATGAAGATAGATTGTGATAAAGAAGAACTGAAAAGAGACTTCAAGAAGGCTCTAAGGCAGAAGCTTGCACAATTGTAATATGTAAGTTTTTGGATGCCTTAGTTTGTGTATAACAGTCTTACTTTGTATATATTTCCTTATCTGTAAAGAAACATAAAGTCTTAGTTAAGAATTTAAGTTAGGGGGAGATTGTTAGGAAATAATCTAAGTATGTCAAGCTGTTAGTTAGAAATTCTTAGACTGTTAGTAGTAATTTAATGTAAGTTCAAAGTTCAAGCTGCTAGTTCAAGAAACTCAAGCTGCTAGTTCAAAATATTCAAGCTGCTAGAGTTAGAGTTCAAGCTGTTGAACAAACAGATAACAGAAAGTGCTACAAATCAGGAAGTGATAAAGATTTAAAGATTTGAAGATCTTCCAAAGATACCCACTCAATAGAAATTGCAGTTTGTCAAGGAAACAAATCAGAAGGTTATAAATAGAGACAGACTAGGTCTTTCTTATGTAATTCGGTGCTTAAGCAATTCGCATTGTAACTTGTATTCTGATTGAGTTTCTAAAGCCTCTAAGGTTGTAAAACCCTAAGAACAATTTGTGTTATTCGTCTAATCAAACAGATTAGAGGTGATTGTAATCAGAGATTGGTTATACAAAGGATTTTGATACTGATTGTGTTTATTGATTTAAATTGTATGTTCTTATTATTCTGAAAGTTTTCTTAAAACAATTGAGTGTTATTCTGCAAACTTCTTAATTGGACTTTGATGCAAAACTAGATTATTGGTTTAACTCTGACTTAATCAAACCAGTTAATCTTAGGTGATTTGATCTTGACAATTGATCCTTTTCGTCTTTTGGTACTTGCTTCCACATAGGAATAATAACAGAAATCACTGACCTTGTTGTAACACCTACGAATGGAGCAAAGTTTGCTTGGTTGTCTCCAACAGGTTGATCATGTTCATCAAAATCAATCCTTTTTGATGGATTCGTTTTTAATGTCTTCTTTAGCAAGGTTACACTTCTTTTTTCCGTTGTTGTTCTTGATTGCCTAGCTGCTCTTGATTGCCCAGTTGTTCTGCCATCCCAACAGAAACACAAAGAGACACAAAAAAACAAGAAATATAACATTGTGTGTTGTGCTTACTGTCCATAATTAATAAACCAGATATATAACAATGTGTGTTGTGCTTACTGTCCAGAATTAATAAACCAGAAATATAACATTGTGTGTTGTGCTTGCTGTCCAGAAGTATATATATATATATATATATATATATATATATATATATATATATATATATATATATATATATATATATATATATATATATACATGTTCAATCACGTACTAGTACGTAAGTAATTACATATTAAGTTGTAGCAATGGATCAACACTTGGCAGCTTCAATGTGTGTTATGAATAAAATTGGCAGCAGCACCTCAGTAGCATAAAATGGGTTATAAACCGGAAATTGATTAAATAAACTAAGTTGTGGAGTGTGTGTGCTAATAAACCAAAAAAATCTCATAATGTGAAAATGGGTTTTCATGCTGATGTTTTTTAATAAACCAGAAATTGTTTAGAGACCAGAAATTGATATCTCATAATACCAGAAATTTTTAATAAACCAGAAAGTTTTTATAAACAGTAGCCCTTTTAATTACGAGAAATTGTTTAAAGACCACCATATCTCATAATGTGAAAATGGGTTTTCATGTTGATGTTTCTTAAAAAAAAATGAAAAAACTATGTCTTCTTCACATTCTAGACATTATGCATGTGTGTGCCTCATACGGTTAGGGTTTCAATAGAAGCCATTAAAACAGAAATTCAGCAACAGCCCCATACGATTAGGGTTTCAATACACATATGCTAATCAAATGCATAACCAGAACAGAGAGCAGCCCCATACGATATAATAAAGTTAGTTACCTTGTTACTCTTCTTGAACAGAGAGCAGCCCCATACGATATAAACAAGTTCCAATCATACTTTCTTCAATCGATACCTGAAATAGAGCAGAGAAGGTATGAGTGTGCGTGAGGGATAGATTACCAGGGCGTAAAGCGAGTGAGGGGGAGAGAGGGAGATTTACGAGCATAGAGAGCATGAGTTAGGGTTCTGTTCGCCAGAGAGGAGAGAATGGAGATAGATAGGAAAATGAAACCGCATAAGACTTAGGGAGGAGGGAAATCTGTAGAGTTCAGCGGGAAACCAAAATGAAACTGGCAAAAAATTTGGGATAATTAAAATTTAGGAGAATTGCTCAAAATAGCAAACAACTTTTTCTTATTTCTTATTATAGCAATCTCGTAAATTTTATCCCAAATAATGGAACCAATTTTTGGTGAAAAATAAAACTCATTGCCACAACAAGTAGATTATTATTTCAAACAATATATTAAATGGTAAAAAATAAAACTCATTGCCACAATAATAAGAAATAAAATAAAAAGTAGGTTGTTATTTCAAACAATAAACTCTATGTATTAGTTGCAAAGAAATCATTTTAAAATATATTGCACTTTTTTAATTTTCATTGTATTGCATTTTTTTTTAATTTTTATAGATTATGTGCATTGTTATATTTAAACTAAATTAGTAAATACAAACTATATTATAAATATGTTAAAATATAATGTCAAAATAAAATATTAATATGACCTTATGAAGCATGCGATCCGGCAATCCATAGTCCTTCAATGTGATCGGACCTTAAATATGCATTATCAACAATATCTTTATTTGTAGATGGAATACCAACTGAAATAGGAGGTAGCTCGTCAAACTGGTCATATTCATCTTCGTCCACAACATTGTCAACACCAATTATACGTCGTTTACCATGGAGTACGATATGCCATCTCGAATCCTTCGGGTCCTCAACAAAGAATACCTGGTTGGCTTGTTTTGCTAGAATGAATGGTTCAGATGCATATCCGTTTGTCGAAAGGTTGACGATCGTGAAACCATCATTGTCCACTTTAACTCCCCGTTCGTTCTCAACCCATTTGCACTTAAACAATGGTATAGTGAATGATTCATAATGTAATTCCCATATTTATTGAATGACCCCATAATATGAGATTTTAGCGATCCTCGACCTCTCTTCATGATTCACCCTCGAGACTTGTGTCGTTGCAGCGATTAATGTTACCCCGCTATTTTGTAGTGTGCTTTTTTCATCTTGTCCTTTGGTGTAAAATGTATACCCATTAATGTCGTACCCTTGATATTTTGTCACAACATATTGTGGACCATACCCCAATTGTTTTACTATTTTATCAACATCATTTCCTCGAAGCTCTGCTCTCACCTTGTTTTTTAACCAGTTTAGAAGGTTTTGTTATGCTCGGCAGCCAACCATTTTTCGGTCTTTTTATTATTACATGCTTTTAACAATGTCATATGCTCATGTATGTACGGAGCAATAACCGCCATGTGTTGTAAAACTGTAAAATGTGCCTGGTCAAAATCTGCTCGTTCTGGAATATCTGTTTTCTGTCCAATCGTCCCAACCCCATCAAGTCGACCCTCATGTCTAGATTGTGGAACTCCAACACTTGACACACCTTTCATGTAGTCGGTACAAAATTCAATCACCTTTTCAGAGGAGTATCCTTCAATGATACTACCCTCTGGTCGATATCGGTTCCTTACATACCCTTTTAAAAATCCCATGTATCTTTCAAATGGATACATGTAATGTAGAAACACTGGTCCACAAGCCTTTATTTCTCCTACAATATGAGATACAAGGTGAACCATGGCATCAAAAAGGAAGGTGGAAAATACATTTCCAGCTGACAGAGAGTAATGATAATATCACGTTGCCATGAATCCAGCACTTCGAGGTCAATCACCTTTGAATGAATCATGTTAAAAAACAAGCAGAGTTTGGTATATGTATGGCGGATGCGATCAGACAATATTCCAGAAATTGCGATAGGAATCATTTGTGTCATTCAACATGACAATCGTGAGACTTCATTCAAAGCAATTTTAAATCTTTCATAGACACTAATTTTTTAATGTTTGCAGAATTACCAGATGGGACCTTTACACAATGCATGCATCGACAAAATCGAGTTTTCTCGTCCTTCGACATGGTATAACACGTTGCTGGTAGAAAAGTACATCTTCCATCCTCAACAGGAGCAAGCTCGGGTCGAATTCCCATTTCCACCATGTCTTTTCTAACATTAATCTTGTCCTTTGTTTTTCCTAAAATATTTAATAACAAGCCTATCAAGTTGTCACAAACATTTTTCTCGATATGCATCACATCAAGACAATGACGGACTTGCAAGTGTTTCCAGTATGGTAAATCCCAAAATATTGACCTTTTCTTCCATATATTTTTTGGATTCTTTGTACCATTTTTCCCTAACACGGTTTTTAAATTTTCAACCTTGGAAAATGTAGTTTCTTCATCCAATAATGGCCTTATCACATCATGTTCAGTTTTCCCATCAAATGTCTTCTTCTGCCTGCGATATGGATGGCTTTTTGGAAGTGATCTTCGATGTCCCATGTATACCATTTTTTGACAATTTTTAACCATAATGACCGTGTGTCATCTTCACAAACAGGGCATGCCTTCCCTCCTTTCGTGCGGTACCGTGATAGATTGTCGTATGCTGAAAAATCACTTATGGTGCAAAAAATCATGGCCCGCAATCGAAAATTCTCCTTCTTGTATGCATCATACACTTCGACACCCGAGCTCCATAATGTTTTCAAGTCATCAATCAATAGAGCCAAATAAACATCAATGTCATTATCGGGTTGTTTTGGAGCTTGAATTAACCATGACATCATGATGTATTTTCGTTTCATGCATAACCAAGGTGGAAGATTATAAATGCATAAAAGTACCGGCCAAGTGCTATGACGGCTGCTCATGTTTCCAAACGGATTAATTCCATCTGAACTAAGACCCAACCGTATATTTCTCTTTTCTTCTCCAAATTCTGTAAAATCTGCATCGATATTTCTCCATTGAGGTGAATCAGCCACGTGTCTTATTTTTCTATCATTTTTACGTTCTTCTTTATGCCAACACAATAGTTTGCATCTTTTGCATTTGCAAATAATCGTTTCAATCTTGGCACAATTGGCAAATACCACAATACTTTTGCCGGAGGACCATTCTTTGTCACATCATTGTTTTCTTTTATTTATTTCTTCTGCTTATACCTTGATGTACCATATACAACACATTCATGCAAGTTCTCATACTCGTTTCTATGTAATATACAATCATTTGGACATGCATGTATTCTTTCGATTTCGAAACCCATTGGACACATCATTTTTTTTCCTGGTATACTGAAGTGGGCAGTTTGTTATCTTCTGGAAGCATTTCATGCAAAATCTCTAATAAACTTGTAAAACCTTTGTCACCTCAACCGTTGGCGACTTTTACATTGAACAATTTTAAATCCGCAGAAAGTTTGGTGAATTTCATACAACCAGAATACAATGGTTTTTAAGAGTTATCAAACAATTGTTGGAATTTGTCGTTATATTTTTCAGCGACATCGTCCTCTAAATCATGTAGCATGACATCTAAATGATCAAAATCATTGTTATTGGTTGAAACAACATTATCATTATCATGAATTTCGGGAACAACTGAGGTACTTGTGGATAATAATTCACCATGTCGTGACCAACAAGTATATCGTTCCATAAATCCATCTACTATCAGATGTTCTCTGATATCATCAGATTTTTCAAACAAATTGAATTTTTTACAATTTTTACAAGGACACAGTATTCCACGATACCCTTTATTAATCCGATCTTCCTCAGCAACTTTTATGAATTCAGACACACGTGCCAAATATTCCTCTGAAGCATGTTCTATTCCATACATCCATCTGTTACGATCCATCTGAAATTAAAAGAAAAATGTACATTTTAATATGACACATCCATGCATGATATGTGTTTGTACGATCTGGCTGGTGGTCAATCCTAATCACTTTTTGAATACTTTGCCTCATATGTGAACATGTATTAACAATTTGAGTATTTAAGAAAAAAATCGACAGCACTTCCCTTTAACTCCACAAGTATGCGTATAAAACACAAACCCGTAGGAGTAAAGAGAAATGTTGATCGATTTTTTCCTATATACTCAATCTGTTAACACACACATTCACATCCTAAATGAGACAAAATATTCAAAAAGCAGTCCCAAAATGGGGACAATCCATAATTAATCCCTATTAGATTAATTTTGGACGGCCATATTTATTATACTAATGGCATATGACATCCAAATTTTCTCAAATAATTGACAACTCCACTTAAATGAATGTTATACATATATCTCAAGAATAAAATATACCTTTTAATTTTGACGGAATAAATCCAATGTAGCTCATGAAATCAATCCCGTAAACCTACAATATATAATAATCAAGTAAGTTAGCAAAATACAACATGTATACATATATTGTGTATACACATATATACACAAAATAAATATAAAATAAATTACCTTTGATGAAATGAACAACTTATAAAATGTTCAATTTGAATTTGATAAGTAATAATGATATTTATGATAAGATTTCTTGGAAATTCGAATGTGTATTAATGGAGGTTGGGAGGATTTGAGTAATAAATGGTAGTGAAAATGGAGAAGAACGTCGTTGGTGTGAAATAAGTATATTAATCGGACCAGGTTTTTTTATAATAAACCGGGCTCCATTAGTGGTTGATATCCGTCAAAATCAACATTTAATGTAACGCAATATAGGCCCGGTTTATTAATAAAAATCAGGTTCTATTACTTAGGGGTAGTTGCACATGGCTCTAGACATATAATGCTTTTTATTTAACCAGGTTCTTTTGAAGAAAAGCTAGCTCCATTTGTTCTACAAAAAGGTGTGCCCTGTAGCGTATTTAATGTACGCATCAAACCAGGTTGGTTTATATAAAACCGGGCTAGATTATAAGTAAAAAAACGCGGATTCTTTCAGCCCCGTTTTTTTAATGTCCTTTGCCTTTGCCTAGTCCCATTAATGGGGCTTGATGATGCTTTTTGTAGTAGTGTTTGAACGTTATAAAATACTCTTTCCTTGTATAAAATTTTCCAAATCACTGGGTATCTAATTTGATACGAGATACACTAAGTTTAACACAACTTAAAAAGATTACAATGTTTGATGATCAAATTCAAATCATGAGTCTTCAATCAAACAATTCAAAATCATGAGTTACAAAATATTAGTTCTTCAATAAAGTTATTTCATACCAGTCAAGAATTAACCATGACCAAATTCAGTTTATAAATTTACAATAGCTCACCCAGAATCCACAATAAAAAATCTCTAACCCTTCCTCTTCAATACCACTTCACCACTTTACTTTTGATGATTCGTCATCTCTCTTTCCCTCATCAACACCTAAGATAAAATTGACAACTAAGTTAAGCTACAAGAACTCAGTGAATCATAACCATTGTTAAATTAAACAAACAATTCGTAATGTATGAAAACAATTCTAATTAATATCACATTTGAATTCTCATCTATCAACTAACTTTATACACACAATGATATGATGCATCATTGACAACAATTCATTGAATATTCATATCAGCTTCCATTTAAGAAAACTCAATCATATGATCCTTTTGACCTCATTTTAGGAGACTCAGTCACATGACGAAGACTTATATTGTGATCACAATTATCTCTTCTCCTGTACGCCCCACTTCTCTCGCCACGAAGTCAAGAGAAACTTTCATTGTCCCAACATTCATTTTATCTTAACTCATCTCATCATATTCACACATTCTCAAATGTTTAAATAAGAATAGCAGCTAACGAAATGTTTAATAATTAATATTTTTGGGTTTGAATAAGAAGTTTTTAGAAAAGAATAATGATTACAAATAATAAATTTTTATAGAATTCCCTGTTGTACAAAACAAGAGACATGATTCTCTGTTAAATATTTCTATTGAATCATCTATTCTACCAAACAGATGAATCAATTTTCTTTCTCCAGACCAGTTCCCTTTCTCTGCAATTCCAATCTCTCTTCTCATTTCTCTACAATTACATTCTCTGTACCAAACGCGCCCTAAGTCACAGGCCAATTCTCGATCTCAATAATATAATTACTTAAGTACAGTCCTCAAGTTTCATTTATGTTCCAACATATCCATTAGAACCTGTACCATAGCAATATAGTGATTTTATAAGCAATCTGCCATGGAATATATGACGAAACGTCATCAAAACAATATTAAACAAGGGGTTTGATAAAACCATATTTAATTTCTTTAACTAAATGGACTTATTTCATATATAGTCAGAGGAATTAATTATGAAGGCTTAAAAAAAGCAACGCTAAAAACAAAGTTAAAATAAAGGTCAAACGAAGCCAAACATTGCAGACTGCAAATAACAGGGGTTGACTTGCCGAGACACCAAAACGACTTGTCGACTCAACACAAAATCACACCAGTCCATTTACAGACCTCTCTGGCTCGCCCATGTGTAGGTCCATTTTAGTCTGAAAATCATCATTTTTACCAAAAACCTCAACCATATCATTAGTATAGCTTATAAAACGATTAGTGAACACATATACAATAATTATAATTCATTTCTAACAAATTTTAAACCTCAAACATCAACTCAGAAGAATCAAAGCTAAGGTTCATATGAATCCAAACTCATTCTAAAACATCAACATGCATATCTTTTTCTCTATTCCATTTTAAATCTCCGATTGAGCCACAATTTAGCTTCTAAAAGTGATTATGACTCTGCAACAAACAATAAATTTATAATTCGTTAAGCTTGTAATCAAATGCGGTATGAGTCGTAACTCAAATCTTCATAAAACATAAAACTTACCATAAAGTTGACTTTGTCAACACTTGATTATCATCATACACTATTAACTTGATCAAATGCAAGAGAAATACAACCTCAATTTGATGTATTTTTACAAATGTAGATAAGAGCTTGATGAACCGTATGAAAGTTGATTAAAAGGAAACGACAATAAACTTTGGAGACCCCTTATAAATCTTAAGTCTTGAATCAGATTATGGACTTAGCACTTTTAGTCCCTGAACTTGTTCCCCTTACTAAAACAATTTTTAATCTTCATAATTTCACCACTAAGTCTTTTATTTGCCACAAAAGAAGTATTGCATAATCTGGCAACACACTTTCCATTTAACTCATCAATCATAATATTCCACATCAAATTATGAGCAATCATTTTCTCATAAATCCATTACAAAAATTAAATATTAGAATTAGGGTGTTACAATTCTCCCCCTCTAATAAAAGATTTTGTCCTCAGAATCACTCGGACACAATTACACAAACAAACTCGGATATTCATCTTTCATCTCTCCTTTGGTTTCCCACGTCCAAGTTGGACCTTTTGGTGTGTTTCCTCTCACTACACCATCTTCACGTCTCTATTCCTCAAGTTGATTACTTTCATGTTCACAATCATATCGGGCTCTTCAACATAGGATAACTTCCGATCACTTTGCACATCTTGCAAAAGAACTACCTCATGAATCTTAGCCAAGCATTGTCGAAGATATCCCACGTGAAATACATCATGAATTCTCGACAAATTTGGTGGTAATTCCAACTTGCAAGCTTGCAAACCAATTCTCTCTGAAACCTTAAATAGTCCTACAAATCTTGGTCCCAAGTTTCCACGCTTCCGAAATCGCATAACCCCTTTCCATGGTAACACTTTCAACATTACATATCACCCACATTAAACTCTATCGACTTTATTCCCAAATCATTATACTTATTTTGATGGTCTTGAGCTTTCTTTAAACACTCTCAAACAACATTGATTTTATTATGTGTGATTTGTAACAATTCTGGTCGCGCTATTGCTTGCTATCAGTTTCTCGCTAAAAAGTAGGGTTTTCACACTTCTGTCCATACAAAGCTTCAAACGGTGGCGTTCCAATAGAGGCATGATAACTATTATTATAGGAAAACTCAACCAATGCAAGGTGACTATCCCAATTCCCTCCTAAATCAATGACACAAGGCCGAAACATGTCTTCTAATGTAAGTATACTCCTTTTACTTTGTCCATCAAATTTGTGTCGATAAGCGGTATTCATATGAATTCTCATGCCTAGCTCCCTTTGCAAAGATTCCGAAAAGTTCAAAGTGAATCAAGCATCACGATTTGACACTATAGATTTTGGCACTCCATGCCTAACAATAATCTCATTCACATAAAGAGATCATAATTTTCCATTGACTAAGTCTCATGAATTGGAAAGAATTGAGTCGTTTTGGTGAGTTTATCGACACCACCCAAATTACATCATGTTGTTTATAAGTCTTAGGCATCTTATTCACAATTTGTTAATAATACGCTCCCATTTCCATTCGGAAATTAGTAATGGTTGCAAATCACCATAGGGTTTTTGGTGTTATGACTTCACTTGCAAACAAGTTAAACATTATTCCACATATCTCCCAACATACTTATTCATTCCAAGCCACCAGTTGTCAACCTATAAAAGTTTATATCTCTTAGAACTCCCAGGGTGAATTTAATACCTTGAATTATGTGCGTCTCTTAGAAGCACTTCACGTAGACCTTCTAAGTTAGGAACCCAGATTCGAGTTCTAAAAACCTTCAGAGCTTGATTATCCTCATTTAATTAGTTTACATAGCTTATGATTCATTCTGACTTCAAATGCTCATCGATAAAAGCTTCCATTTGTCGAGTCTGAATATCATCCACCATAGAGAAATTGATATTTGTACACAAGATGGCATAACAGGAGACTTTCTCATAAGATTTCCTACTCAAGGCATCAGCGACTACGTTATCCTTTCCTGGATGGTACAATATTTCACAATCATAATATTTTATTAATATCATAACCATCCTCATTTTCCTTGTATTTATGTTTGGTTGACTGATGATGTACTTCAAGGAGTTATGATCGGAATATACCTAACATCTAGTCCTTACAAATAGTGGCTCCAAATCTTTAAGCAAAAAACTACCACCGCTAGTTCCAATTCATGAGTTGGATAGTTTTTCTCATTTGATTCCAATTGCCTCGAAGCATAAGAGACTACCTTTCCTTGTTGCATTAATGTAACATCCTCGAATTCAATTACGGTGATTTAAGAATTATTTAGACGGGTAATTTATAAATAAGTTGAATTATGAAGAATGATTAAGTATTTGGGATATTTAAAAGTTTGTTGCTATTTTAAGAAGCTACGAAGTTTGAGAATTAATAATCATTATTATGGAGTATTATGAATTATAAAAGTTAGTAATGATAAAATTAAGAATAAATCAGTATTTTATGGAACCGGTTAAGTTGAGGGGTGAAAGGTGCAAAAATAATGAAAGTTGAATAAAAAGGCTAAAAAGTCATTCATTTTTCATATTGCACTCTCTCTACTTTCTCTCTCTAGAAAAACTCTCTCTACTTCTCTCTAGATTATCTCACAAACCGACCGGCCGATTATCGAGATTCATACGTCATCGGAAAGATCTCGAGGAGTTCTACAACAATCTACGGTTGGATTCTTGATTTCGTACGGATTGAGGTAAGAATCGACCCTTTTAAGTTTATTATTTCGGTTTTTGAAAGTTTAAATTCGAGTTTATCAATTATTGCGTGAATGGAGTTAGTTTTGCTTAAAAACTTGCAAGAATATGATAGTATATGTGTAATAGAATGGAACCTAGGCATCATACATGATATATCAGTGATTTTTAGGCTTTAAAATGAAGGATTTAAGTTGTAAAGATGAACAAACTCGAGAATGCCAAGAACAGAGTCGAAATGCAAGAACAAACTCGATTTTTGTACTAAATTCGAGCATGTATTCGAGTTTGACACCAGGGATTTCGAATCTAAGCCCTAAATTCGAATGATATTGGAATTTAACCTCATGAGTTCGAGTTTAGTCATCAAATTCGAAGGGGGTTCGAATTTAACCCCTTAAATTCGAGTTTAATGCCTAAAATTGAAAACCCACTCTCTAAACTCGAATATTTCAAATGAAACACATAAACAACACATAAAATAACAAAAGTTATTCAAAGGATAAGGTGTGAACCTGAGTTAGGATCAAACTTAGGTATGGTTCAAATTTGGACATGGATCCGAAATGAGGAAAAATATTGCAAAAGCTTATAAAACTTGGTTTTATGGAAATAAACAATTATTGACACGGGGTATTGTTGCGACTGACTTAACAAGTCCCTTGTGGTGTTGTTTAACTCACAGTGGGGTACTTTGTGGATCTGGTTGAAAGTCCGTGGAGAAATAAGATAATTTGAGGTTTAAAAACGCACCCACGGTGAGTACCTTTGATTTGAACATGTCTGCATCTGCTTTATGTTTGTTTCGCCTGCTGAGGCATGTTGTTTGACTTTCGTTTGACACTCTACTAACTTGCGTATATGTTGATGCACATTCATACTTGTTGCATATCCGTTTCTTTGTTGTGCATCTTATTGATGGACCTGAGGGTCGCATCCGTACTCCGATGTTACTGTGCTATATGACCAAGAGTTGACACCTCTGTGGTCAGGATAGGCAGTAGGTCATCCCCTATCGTACGTTTGCCTCAGATGGATTGTTCTTCTTATG
This sequence comes from Centrapalus pauciflorus, assembly GCA_020465985.1. Classification (NCBI taxonomy): domain Eukaryota; kingdom Viridiplantae; phylum Streptophyta; class Magnoliopsida; order Asterales; family Asteraceae; genus Centrapalus; species Centrapalus pauciflorus. Next base: position 10,887 of record JAANYP010001887.1, on the reverse strand, counting down.
CCGAGCGTCATCTCGAAGGAGTTGCGGCTCGGGTTTGCGTACTATGTGTACGTGTGGAAGTATACGGTATGCGTTATCGGTGTTACTTCTGGGGGCATCATAAGGATTTGTGGAATGTATAAAATCATTGGTATTCACTAAGCATTCGCTTACCCCTCAGTTTGTTGACGTTTTTACATGAAAAAGGGAAGACTGCTGCTGGACCTTCTAGCTAGGTCGTCCGTTGAAGTAATTGAAGATATTTGCTACTCGCTCGGTATTTGGTTTATGTGATTATTGCTATGATATGTTTGGGATGATTGAAATAAACTTATGAGTATGTATACTTAGATTTGGTACCTTGTAGCACCGTAGGGTGTTTGACACTGTTGCGTTACTTTATTTATATGCTTTCGCACTTAAACTAGGTTATCAGATCATTATGTAACTGTTCGATGGTAATTAATCCTGGGTGAAACTGTAAATGGTGGTTAATGTGGCAAGGGTGTCACACGAGATGGTATCAAAGCAGTAGTTTGAGATTCAAGTGTCCGTGAGGTCTTGGTCTCAAACATTAGGTGATGATATGTAGTGGTTTAAGTAATGATCTGAACTAAGGTAGGATATGTCTAGTGCTTATAGGAAAGTGACTTTCATATGGGACAACATGTGTTGTAATTAACTATGTGATGGGATCACTAAATGATTTATACGTTTTATATTTCAGAACATGTCTGGAGGAGGAATGACGCCACGAGAAACGAGGGAAATGATGCCATCAATGATGGCGGAACAAAACAGAATGATTCAAGACCAATTTCGGGCGTGAGATGAGGCCAAAGCCAAAAGAAGAGAAGATAAGAGAAAAGAAAAGAGGGAATATGAAAGGAATTATGTTGTGGATGACATAAACCTTAGGAATAAAGAGAAACGTAAAGACAAGGGCAAGGAAAAGATTGATTATGAAACCGGGATAGATGAGAATTACATGAAATATGTAATTAGATCATTCAAGGACTGGCAACCACCAACATTCTCTGGATCTCTGAGAATTGAGGAAGCAGAAATGTGGATTACAATTATGGAACAGATCTTTAAGGAGATGAATTGTAAGGATGAGTACAAGGTATTTTTGGCTAAGGATCAATTGATTGGACAAGCTAAAGAATGGTGGAACTGTTGGGAAAAAGAATTGGGATCCGAGTTGATTGCTTCCTTTAGTTGGGAACAATTCAAGTTGTTGTTTAGTAGGCAATATGGTGAGTCTGATATCGTACCACATGTTAATCATGAAGAAAGAGCTATTGGAAAGATTGTAAAGTCTGGAAAAGATGAACTAAATGGACTATACTTGAGGTCAAGAACAAATAAACGTGATAGAGGTAAGAGATGTTGCCATTGTAATCAATTTGGACATAAGGCTAACAAATGTCCAATGAAGGCCGATACTTGTTATAATTGTGGAAAAGTGGGCCATTTTAGCATAAATTGCAAATTTCGACCAAAGAATTAGCATGTAATGATATTATATGATGAAACTATGAATGAAAGGTTCAACAAAAGAGATGAGATCTCTGAGATTGTGGTTATAACTTTTGGACGTAAGTCCATATAGTTAGAAGTGTACTTTAAAGATTCCATATGTAATATTTCATCGAAGTTCTATGATGCTGAAGTTTAACATGAAATCGAGTGATATAAAGTTTTATTACTAATATAAGTATAATCATGTTTGTGAATGAGAATATTCGAGTATATAAATAGACAGTAGATGAATAGCCAAGATGGACTTGGAAGCTTTGAATTGGAAAAGATGATTATAGACTTCTTGGAAATTTATGAATGAGTTTAGAAGTTGTAATAAAGTTTAAGTTTGATCATGATGGTTAAAAGAATTGGAATTAATAATATTTAGTATCCTATGTGATATGTTTGAAGGATTGATAACAACTTGTAGTGTTTAACATAAAACAAAATAGCATCAACTTGTATTAAAAGGAAACAGTAAGGTACATTGTATTGAATATTTTAAGCTTACAAAGGTTGTGGCTGAGAACACATGACACGAACTGTTCATGAGAATTTGATGTAGTTGGAGTCAAAGAGGCTATTTCAATATTTGAAATATGTAAATTTTATAACAGAAAGAAAAGTAATTCAAGAATTTCTGAGAAAGCAAACGAAGGTATGAGAATACGTGACTTGTGTTAATATTGAATGGGATTTGGAATATGCAATGCGAAGTGTAAATTAAGAAATATATGCGAATTATAATTGATTGGAAGAGGGATATAATACTTAATGAAGTGGAGATTTGATTAAACATAAAAAGTAAAAGGAGACTTTGGACACTAGGGAAATTGCTTATACAGCAAAGAAAAGTCTAGTACTACGATTCGGAATCTAAGGAAGATTCGGAGGTGATCATGAGTTCTGTTTGATTTTGGTGTCGATCAATTATTTGTATCTACTGCTTTTGCTCAACAAGTGTAAATACCTTGATCTAAGTTGTCTATTGTGATTGATGTTGAAATTGCTAAGTAACACATTAGTTAGCGTAGATCATGTGTATCATGATTGTACTTTAGTGATTGAGGAGGTAGTACTCAATCCTGACTTGATTTCAATAGAGATCGGTGATTTGATACGATAATTAGAAAGAACTTATTACATATATGTGACAAGAGGCATGCAGTTTGCAATGAAGGAATAATAAAAATAACTACGCCGAAAGGAGGCGAGAAATTTGTATATATGAGTATTGGAGAAGTGGGGATCAATGTCTAATGATGATTGTTAGGTCCCGAAAGCTGATTGCTTAGGGCTGTGAGTTTTGTTTGGTATAGGCTATTGATACCAAGACTGAAGAAAAAAATGTGGCCGATGCGCATGTTGCCCAAATGTTTCCATATGTGTTTCTGGAAGACTTGTCTAGTAAGCCACTTGAAAGACAAGTGAAATTTTGTGTTGACTTGATCCCTGGAGTTTCTCCAATAGCTTGTTGTTCGTATCGGTATGCATCTACTGAAAGGTAAGAGATGATGAAACAACTTTAGGAGTTATCAGATAAGGGCTTCGTTAAATTGAGTTCTTTGCCATGGGGAGCCTGATATTGTTTATGAAACAAAGGATGTCATAATGAGAATGTGTATAAATTAACATGATTTGAACAAATTGACTATAACAAGTAAGTATTAGCTGCCTGTTGGTACATCCTGTGTGACGACAGCAGTCTAAGTGATCCTACATTGTGATTTTAGCAAGTGTGTGATATATATGTTTATATATGGTTGATATTTATTAGTGTTTGTATGTTTGAACTTGATGTAACGTATTACAAGAAATTCAAACATAAAGTACAAAGATAAAATCAATCATAAGTAATAACGTAAGGTTCAACACTTAGTTGTTTATGTAAAAGGCTAGATTCGAATTATATATGGGTTGACATTCGAATCTGTGATAGATTCGAATGTAACCATAGATTCGAAAATAGGCTAGATTCGAGACTGTCAATATGGACAGATTCGAATGGGCTTTGGGCCAGATTCGAGGTTGGCCCACAACAGACTCGAATCAGGGTCTATAATTAGGGATAGACTCGAATAATTAGCAGACTTTTTTGCAGAATTCGTGAGGAATTAAGCAAGAGGCGATCTCGAGTTTATCAGCTAGGTGAGTGCCGTTTCGGAGAGAATTAGTACGTAGGATCGTTCGTGTGTCGTTCGTTCAGCGTCAAATAGTCTCCGTGTTCCGTTAGTTGAGAGTTGTCCGTCTAACCGTCAACGAAGATTCCGCACTCGTTCACGGATCCGCGTCTAGATAGATCTTGCAGTCGTAGACCTTACAAGTGGTATCAGAGACTACGGAGTGTTCTTGGTGTTCTTCGTGTTCATCAGATACATTCTAGGTTTCTTGACGCTAGTTGGACGGTTTTGCTCTCAAAAACGTGTTTTTGAGCCTAGCAAATTCATATTCGGGAAACACTTTGTTGTTTTTCACGTTTTTGATCGAAATCATTATTTTTCGTTTGAAAAATAGTGATTTAATCTGTAAAACGTCAAAAAATCAAAGTGTAGCCGTTTTTCGAGTTTGCGGCGCTCGAATCTATAGGGGTAATTAGGGTTTCACTCTAGTCTCGAGTCTAACCTAAATACGCTCCTTTCGAGTCAATTTTAGAGAGTTTCGAGTCTACTTTGTTTCGAATCTGTTACTTCATTCGAATTGGATCTCGAGTCTGTGTTGTTTTGAGTTTATTTCGAGTCTGTTACTGTTTCGATTCTGTGCTTCGACTCTGCTGACATTCGAATCTGCTGAGCCTTCGAATCTAAGGACCATCGAATCTAAGGAGTTGTTCGAATCTGACATAATTTCGAATCCAATTGACTTCTAAGACTTAATCGAATTTAATCTCAACAGATTTAATATTAATTAGTTTCGAATCTATCTAGATTCGAATAAGTTAGTCTAAATCAGTTTCGAATTAAATTAATTAAGTTCAAATTCAATTTGTTTCAGAAAAGATGTCAAATCTTCAGAAATTCCTTGAGATGGATCACGAAGTTGGGAAGGCAAATGCACCGCCTAAGCTGATGAAAGTTGAGGACTATTACTGGTGGAAGGACAGATTTACAGATTTTGTACGATTCAATGATATGCGCATGTGGGTGTGCATAGATGAAGGGTACATTCCGCCAGTATCTGAAGTTGAAGGCCGTCAAAAGGTCTTGTCATATCAGATGATGAAAGAGGATGACAAGAAACTATTTGAAGCTGAAAACAAAGCTTTCTCCATAATCCGTATGGCTTTACCTCAAGATATTTTACACACATTTCGGACTCAAAGGACGTCGAAGGAACTTTGGGAGTCTCTCCAGAAAAGGTGTGAAGGTAATCCTCGGGTGCGTAGAAAGCGTACAGAGCTGTTGACCCAACAGTTTGCGATTTTCAAGGCAATTAAGGATGAACAGTTGGATGATATTATCACAAGGTTCTATCATCTGATAACGGAACTTGAAAGTCATGGTATTGAGTATTCAGACACTGACAAGAACAACAAGCTTCTTGATGCCCTACCAGCCAAATGGGCTATGTACGTGGCAATGATTAAGCTGAATGAGGACAAATATTATGCTCAATCACTTGATGACATTGTGGGAACGTTGAGGGCATATCACTTCGAGATGATTAAGGCTGAGACTGATTACGAGCAAGTCCAGAATCCGGCTATGTATTTTGGAAAGACATCTAAATCATCAGTGACAGCTGAACCGAAGAGTGCTACAGCGTTTTTCATCGGAGAAACGTCATCGCCACCAGAGTCCGAAGACTCACTGAATCGCGCGTTCTTAGGGTTAGGAAGATCGGAAGAACCGCAACCTCAACTCCATCAGGCACCGACAAGTCAGAGCTATTCAAAGATGCCGATGAGCGCAAAGTCCGCAGAAGAACATTTGAATCTGCTTGCTTCCTTTGTGGCAGCTTATGGAAATTGTGTTCAAGGGAAAATCAATGACCCAGCTCTATGGGATGAAGATTACGATCAGGTCGACCCTGATGACTTAGAGGAAATGGATCTTAAATGGCAACTGGCCATGGTGACCCAGAGGGTTAAAAGATTCATTAAGAGAACTGGAAGGAATTTGCAGATGAACAACAAGGGGATCGGGTTTGATAAGTCCAAGGTGAAATGCTATAACTGTCAAGGACTAGGACACTTCGCAAGGGAGTGCCAGAGGCCAAAGGTAGAGACATACCAGGGACAGAGCCAACATCAGGGACAATCCCAAAATCAGTCCCAACAAAGATACCTTCCGAGTTCCTCATCTGGTCAAGCCAATCTAGCGGGTCTATTATCCAATGTCACTTCTGACAGACAGCTAGATGGTACCTATGACTGGAGTTCACATCCTGAGTCAAATGCCAGAGCTTTCATGGCTGAAGTTACTGAGAATGGTTGTGAAGAAGACGAGCAGACCACAAGGGAAAACAGTCCGATGTGGGTAGAGAAGGCGAATGATCAGACCGTGCTGGAGTTTGCTGCTCAGATGGCCAACGTGGAATCTGACAACTCTAAGGTTAGTCTTTCTTATTCTCTATTTTCAGAATTATGTGCTTTGTGTGCTACTTCTAATGATAGGTTAAATCTAGTCTTAGACTCACACAAAACCATCTCTGCTCAAAATGAAAACTTAAAAATAGAAAACGCTAGCCTAAATGATATAAAGCAAGATTTAAAAGAAAAGCTTAAGGCTGATGCTCAAGACGTAATAGTTCTAAAAGACAAACTGAGTGAGCAGTGTGTTAGGATAGAACTAATGTATGAGCACGTAGAGGCCTTGACCAAAAGTCTGAAGGATAAGGACATAGAGCTAGCCGAGACCAAGGTTAAGGTAGCAGAGGCAAATAGCAAGCTGGAAAAGTTTAGGAATTCGAGCCTAAACCTAGGAAAAGTCTTAGATGCCCAAAGACAGTCTAAGAAGCCTGTAGGTCTAGGTTTTCACGAAATTCCTCCACCATTCAATGCGAACTATGTGCCTCAGCCTCAGGAGAAAACTGACAAGTCAGTAGACTTAGAGGACCTACCTGAACCGACACCTGAGCCTACAGTTGATAATACACCTAAGGTGGTTGACTCAACCGTCAAGGTCAAGAAAGTGAAATTTGTGTCTTCCTCCAGTGAAACACCTGCAGGAAAACAGAAAATTTCATGGGCTGACCAGGTCGAAGAGACAGACACTGTAGATGTACCAAAGGCAGTAGACACTAGTGAGACACCTAGATCTAAGGGAACAACCAAAAAGTCCATGGATAAGATGTCTTGCTTTAGATGTCACGAGAAAGGGCATGTTGCTTCTCACTGTCCACTTAGGAAAGCAGATGTTACCCCTAAGACAGTGAACCCAACACCTGTTAAGCCTTCACCCAGTGTGGCAAGCAGCAGTAGTTCTCAACCTACCGAGAAAACTGTGCAGGCCGCACCCAAACAAGTTGTGAAAAACACACCGGTTAAGGTTGGACCAAAGGAAGTGATTAGGACAAATTCACTGAATCGTGTCAGTAATCAATCTAGGTCAGCACCACAACAAGTCTATAGGAGCACCACACCTAGCAGGTCACACACTCCAGTTAGGTCTCATACTCCAGTTAGACAGTATGCACCGGTAAGAGCTCAAGGATCACAGTCAGAAATGGCATATAATAGAAATTATTCCAGAGCTCCACAACAAATGCCTACACCAAGGCAAAGAGTGAACTTAAATCAGTCGGCACCACAACAGAATTCAGTTCAAAGGCCCAAGTCACCTGAAAGGCGAGATGGGTACTTGAAAGAGTTCACGTATGTGGACGAGAATGGTATTACCAAGTCAGTCATGGCTTGGGTTCCCCGTGATAACTAACCTATTTTCTTTTATGTGCGGGAGATAACTACCGGTCCAAACAACAAGTGGTTCGTCGACAGTGGTTGCTCCAGGCACATGACGGGGGAAAGAAGTCTTCTCACAGACTTCAAGGGGGGTAATAGGGGATTTGTATCATTCGCGGGTAACAAGGGTGGAAATATCACTGGAACTGGAGAAGTCACTAATGGGACGATTACTTTGGATCAAGTTTATCACGTTGATAAACTGGTTCATAATCTCATTAGTGTCTCTCAAATCTGTGATAAAAAGAACTCAATGTTATTTACTGACACTGAAGCGTTAGTGCTAAAGCCTGGATTCAAGATACCTGAAGATTGGATATTGATGCGGGCGCCAAGGAAGAATGACTTGTACATGCTCGATATGAACAAGCCAGATACTTCTATGGGTCCGATCTGCTTACTATCAAAAGCTTCAGAGACGGAGTCCGTACTATGGCACAGACGCATGGCTCACCTGCACCTGAGGAAGATGAATTACATTACGAAGCATGGACTGGTGCAGGGTGTGCCCATGAAAAGTTTTCAGTTCGATGATAAGTGTCTACCTTGCATGAAGGGCAAACAACACAAGAAGACACACAAGTCCAAGAAGCAGAATTCCATAGCCTCAACATTCGATCTGTTGCACATGGACCTTTTCGGCCCAATCAACAAAAGGAGTATTGGAGGTAGTTGGTACTGCTTAGTTATCACCGACGATTACTCACGTTTTTCTTGGTTTTTCTTTTTAGGTACGAAGGACGAGACGGCTGCAAGGCTCATCGGGTTCTTGGACCAAGTTGAGAACTCATATGGAACTAGGGTTAAATGTATTCGTAGTGATAATGGAACTGAATTCAAAAACACTGTAATTGGTGTATATTGCCTATCAAAGGGCATAGTGCATCAATTCAGTGCACCATATGAACCTCAACAGAATGGGGTGGCAGAACGTAAAAATAGAACTTTGATTGAGGCTGCAAGGACTATGCTTTCGGATTCAAAGCTTCCTACCATGTTTTGGGGGGAGGCAGTGAATACCGCGTGCCACATTTTAAACCGAGTCCTTACAGTCAAATCATTGAACAAAACATGCTATGAAATTTTGAATAAACGGCCACCTAACTTAACTGGATTCGAACCGTTTGGAGTACCATGCACACTTTTAAGAACAAAACATCAACCGAAGTTTGGTGAAAAGGTTGACGAAGGATACTTCCTTGGTTATGTGCCAAACTCACCAAACAAACGGGTGTTTAACAAAACAACTGGTACTGTGGAGATTGTGTATAACATTGAAGTCACAAGTTATACACATGAATCCCAAACTGGTCCGGAATGGATATTTGACTATGATAAGTTATTTGAGTCATTTAACATTCCTCTGGATGATAATGCAGGTACAATCGAGAAGGACTTGGCGACGTTGCATCTGAACGACGATGGCCAAATCTTTCCAAGGACCACGTTCGAATCTACATCCGAGCCTACTGCGACTGTAGATGGATCTCCAGAAGTTGCTGATCAAGAGGCACCTAACACTGAGAATCAGACTCAAGCTTCAAGTTCTAACTCTGAGGAAAACGTCCGTGAGGAGGAAAATGTAGAAGCTGAGCCTGTTCCCCCTTTAGGTGAAATAGGATCCAACTTAGGAGATAATCTAAGGGTTGATGAAATAGAGACCTCTAGGATTTACAAGAACCATCCAATAGATAGCATCATAGGAAATCCTAATGAGGGTGTGAGGACTCGGAGTAGTGTAAATAACAACACTGTGTTGTTGTCGATGATAAACGACTCCGAGGCATATCACACATGTCTATATTCGTGTTTCATATCGCAAGTAGAGCCCACACAAATGTGCAATGGCCACTTAAGGACAACTCCTGGGTTGAAGCGTGCAGGAAGGAACTTTAACAATTTAGGAAACTAGAAGTGTGGGAGTTAGTTCCGTTACCTCGAGGGGAGATGCACTAGAACCCAACATGGGTTTTAAGTTCAAGCAGAATGATCGGGTATAGTCACGCGCAACAAGGCGAGATTAGTTGTAAAAGCGGTTTCAAACCAAGATGCGGGAATCGATTACAACGAAGTTTCTGCACCCGTAGCAAGGCTGGAAGCCCCCATTAGGTTGTTTCTTTCTTTTTTTATTAGCGTTTGCCTCCTTCAAAGGCTTAAGGTATATCAACTGGGATGTTAGGTGCTTCCTGTATGGGAAATTGAGGAGTTGGTGTATGTAGAACAACCGCCCGGATTTACAGATCCAAACTATCCTGATAGCGTATATCGCTTAGATAAGGCTCTTTATGGATTAACAATCGGCACTAGGGCGTGGTACTGAGACTTTATCCCCAACCTCTTTAGAAAACGGCTTTGAATAGGGGTAGGATAGATAGTACTCTATTTTTGAAGAGGAAGGGTGAACACTTTATCTTGGTACAAGTGTACGTCGATGATATCATTTTTGGATCATCAGACGAACAGATGTGCAAAGATTTCGAAAAGGTGATGAAGTCTAAGTTCGAGATGAGTGCTATGGGGGAGTTGAATTTCTTTTTAGGGTTACAAGTTGACCAAAAGAAGGAAGGGATTTTTATCCATCAAACTAAGTATGTCTATGACATATTCGAACGGTTTGGGATGGAGGGAACTAAGTTGACTGCCCACTCTAAACATCGAAAAGAAACTTTCCTAATTTAGCAGACACTGTAAAGAAAGAAATATTACGACTCTAAAAGAAAATAAACTACTACTCTAAGGTGCAAAATTACTCTGGGTTGCGCATTCCAGTCTGAGCGACATTAAATATCAACCGTGACTTATCAAACGCTTGTGGTAAATAATCTGCATTTATTTCTCTGTTGCGACCTTTACAAGTTTGATTGAAGTTCTTTCAGTACAATCACGGAATAAAGCATGCCTATTTAGTTATGTGCTTTGTTTTCTGTGTTTATGGATGATAGTATAGCAATTGAGATTGATTGTCTATCCTAATAGGAGTGTGATGTGTAAGCCAACCCGTAATCCCGCAATTGTTTGTGTATCCACGAACCTGTGAGCAGCAACCTACACAGCAGCAACACACTCGGCCTCCACGTTTGACATGGCTACCGATGTTGTGTTTGGCTGCTTGCCAGGATACCAATCTCACTCCAGGAACGGACACCTCCGTGTAGATTGCCGCGTCAAGCTTGCATCCTCCGTATCGTCAGAATCCCGGGAAAATGCTTCCACTCTAATCTCCCTACGCGTGATCCAAAGTCCAGCTTCGGTTTCGACCGTGAGGTAGCGTAGATCGCCTTCAAGCTTTCATATGCATCCTTCGGATTAGCTCTTGAACCTAAGCACAAATACACCACAGAAAACATTGATGTCCAGGTCTTGAAGCAGTAAGTTAAATACATAGTTGACCCAATCATGGCCGCATATATAAAGTCGATCCACATCCGTTGTATACTTCAGTACTTGCCCGAGACTTGGTTCCCTTGAATTCGGCGTGCTGC
>JAANYP010001886.1:56785-77768 GCA_020465985.1 Centrapalus pauciflorus | reverse complement strand
GAATGGGTGGAACTGGCAGTTGCCCTGAGCCAGTCTAAGTCAAAAACGGCTAAGACTATCAGGGCATACATCAAGAAGCTGATGGAGAGAGTAAGTGAGCTGGGCCTGATTCCAAAAGAAGTAAAAGAGGGTGTCTCTGTGACATACCCCAAACTAAAGGCCAGAAGGACAAAGAAGGATACAGAGATGGAGCTGCTCCTTACGCTGATTGAACAGGGCGACTATGCCCTTGAAATAAAAGGAGTTGATCATAGTCTGCCTAAAGGAATAGAGTTTGAGGATGGCAAGATTATAGAAGAACCTGAGCTGGGGGCATTTTTTGTAGATCCCCTAACTCAGAAGAAGTGCTTCCAAAGAGCCTCAGAACTATACAAAGTTGATCTGAGACAACTTGCCGCCTTCAGACTTGCAGTTTCTTTCAGGCAATCTAGCAAATGGAGAGCACCATCTGGGAATCAGCTCAGAGGCTTCTATGAAAGAGGGAGCTCAATGATCCCAAGTTCATGATTATCAGGAGTGAAATTGAGGAACATTGAGGATACAAGGGAAGAATTGGAAAGGATGGTTCAGGATCCTTCTCCAGTGATATGAAGTCCATCTACCATCTGGGTAGGTGAAGAATGGAAGCTGTCCATCAGTTGGACAGGCTTGCCATTATTTGCTCCCAACTCAAACAGTCAGGGCCGGCCCATTGGGGTGTGCAACATGGGCTCCTGCCCAGGGCCCAACAACCAATGGGGCCCAAATTTTTTTTTTTCTCTAATACCTAGACTAGTACTAGTAGTTTACTTGTTTTGCTAGTTTGTTTGATTGTGATATTTATGTACATATTTACATGGTTGTTTCCTTTAATCTTTAAATGTTATACATACATACAAGTTTAGAGGGCCATTTATAAATTTTTGCCCAGGGCCCCAAAAACGATAGGAACGACCCTGCAAACAGTCCAAACACCTTGTACATTAGTTGTACATCCTGTACATTAGTTGTACATTATTACATAAGTTGTAATTTTTGCTTTTACATTAGTTGTAAAATACATTAGTACATTAGTTGTACTCTTGTAAGAACATGTGTTGTTCTAGTATAGTCAAGAATCAGTGTATATATAAACTGATCTTTTACTTTACTGTAATGTTGTAATTTTATTTCAGCAAATGTACTGTAAAAATATATAGTGATTTTTGATAAGACCAGCTTGAACTGGTTATTGCAAATAGGGGGAGATTGTTAGGCACAAAAAGGCTTCAGTCAAACCTGTTCTACATCTGAGGGGGAGATTTTATAATCAATCCTGTTGATGCATTTGAAGGTTGAATTTAAGGCCTGTTATATGCCTTATTGAAACCTGAAAATGATTTTCAATATCAGTCTAAAGCTGTTCTATATGTTGCATGTGTTGCAACTAAGACAGTTTGTCCAAGCTGCTCTGTCTGCTGAACAGGCTGGACATAAACTGTCTACGCTGCTCTACACTGTTGAGCAGCTTGGGCATTTTTAAAGTGTTCTGTTCTTTGTGAACAGAACCTGTTCTTTGTGAACAGGCTAAACACTTTATGGAATTTGTTTCCAAGTCATCATGTATTGTTTTTGACTACAAGATCAGTTTACAAAGTCGAAGACAAAGTGGAAAACAGAACTGCTCAGCCTGCCCACGCTGTTCTGTAACATGAAGACAAAAGGATATTTGAAAAAGGGTGACAGACCTTTTTCTTATATCAAAATAGGCCTTTACAGGGAAGAAAGACGCAAAGTTGACATTCCTAAATTAGTTAAAGGCAATGCAACAGTAGACAAAGTAAAAAGACAAAAGTTCTGCACATGTGAAGACAAGTCTGCTTTTCAGAAAAGTGCAGAAAAGGTTATGTTGTCTTTTCAACAAGACTTTTCCTTTTCATTCTGTCCAATGAAGATGTTTCTCTGAGATCCTCTAAGTGAGTATAAAAGGAAGCTTCTAAGGTCAGAAAGATAGGTGAAGAAAGCTAAGTGCTTAAACCAAGAGTGAACGTGCAAGTGTGATCTTCATGCATGCAAGTCTTCTGTAAAACAGCATCTGTGTGTCTAAGCTGTTTTACCTAAGCTGTTCCTTAAGTCTTGTAAACACAGTGAGTGCTTCTTAGTGAGTGTATTCATTGTATACTAGTTCGAGTCTGTCTCAGATAGTAAGCATACTGTTGTATCTGTCATCTCAGCTTGAACTATTCCGCATTCAAGCTTGGCTTGAACTATTCCGCATTCAAGCTTGTTTGTAATTAACAAATTGTTGATAATACATACAAACATTGAGAAAAGAGTGTGTAGTTTTTAAATTGCTGTATTCACCCCCCCTCTACAGCTTATAACTATATACTTTGGGAACCTCTCGGGACCTACAGTAACAACAACAATGATAACGTCAATATCCTTTCCCCACTTGAAAATCCTCCCCAAAAGCATATGTTGCTACTTTGAGGTCCATTTGGGATTTGGAGAACTCAAAAGAGGCAACTTCCTGAACTGGAAATAAGATCTAACTAATGTTCTGAGTACAGAGTGAAAGTCGTATATTCTGGAAAGGGCACCAGGACCTGCTCCTGTAGAGACTGCCACAGTTGAGGAGAGAAATCTCCACAAGAAGCACTCTGAGGATTCGGTCAATGTTGCCAGTCTAATGCTAGCGACCATGACATCTGAGCTGCGGACTAGCCTTATGGACGTCTCAGCTTGCCAGATGTATCGCCGGCTAAAGGACATGTTCCAGACTCAGGCTCGGACTGAGAAACATAATGTGACTAGGGCTCTGAACTCCTGCAGAATGGCATAAGGAACAACTGTTAGACCCCATGTGCTGAAGATGAAGGTTATCTGGATCATCTTAGCAAACTTGGGTATCCCGTGACACAGGAGATGGCCACGAATCTGATTCTAAATTCCTTATTGAAGGAACTTTAGCAATTTGTAATTTGTTACAATATGCATGGAGAAGATGATCAGTGAGCTGCATCGGATGCTTCAGAATGCTGAGGGAATGATTAAGGAGAGAAGATAGGGAAAGGGACGAAAGGGAAAGCAAGTTCCCAAGCCGGAGGTTAAAACTAACAAGTAGCTAAAACCTAGGACCAGACAAGTCAAATCCAAGGATGACAAATTCTTTGAGTGCTAGGAAACTGGGTACTGGGAAAGGAATTGTCCCAAGTACTTGGAAACGGTCAAGGTTGACCGCGTTGAGACTTCGTGTATCTGAATTATTCATTTCTATTGTTTTTGGATATGTGATAACCAATTGAACAAAGTTTTATGCATAATGTCTGCAATGATTAAAATGAAGTGAAAAGAGAAGACAGATTCAGTGGGAGCATAGAGACATCTTAGAGAATACTCTGCTGGACACTATTTTTCATGTCATCAATTGTTTATCATGGTGTAGTAAAACAATTTTGTAGTTGAATTTCTTTCAAGTATTTTTGGGATAAAAAAAGAATTTTTGGAGTTTTGTTGCTTGAATTTCCTATAGTTTGAAATTACTAAGCCATGATTATAGATTATTGATTCAAGTGGAACTTGAATAGTAACTTGTCAATAGAGATTGGACAAGCTAGTAGTCATATTCAGATAAAAAGAGTTAGCTATATGAGTGGTTTACCAGTTCCTCTAAAGATAATGGATATAAATTTGTAAGGAGATTCAGATTGGATCTGAATAATATTAGAAGAACTTGTAATAAAGAACTAGTGTAATTTTTCAAAGATAAACGGTAATGAAAGTTAAGTCAGTTAACTAGAGAACACTCCCACTAAGATCATGTCTGAAATTAATATTTCGATAGATCATATTATCGTTACATTTGACAAAGGAACAGTAGCATTATTATATTTTTTTATAATAATTAATGTTAGTATATATATTAATTCAAAATGTTATATCATTAGTTTATATATTATTTTCCTTAAAATAATAATTAAATTATAATTCTGGAATTCAAAAATATATTAAAAATATAAATATAAATATAAATATATAAGGTTATTCTGATGCAGATTTAGGAGGCTGTGTGGATACGGGGAAAAGCACCACGGGTTATGTGTTTACTGTTGGGGGTACAACTATCAGTTGGATGTCCCGATTGCAAAAGAGTGTTGCTATTTCAACCACTAAAGCAGAATATATGGCCATAGCAGAAGCTGGCAATGAGCTGATTTGGTAAAGGAACTTTCTCTCAGAGTTGGGTATAATTCAAAAGGACTATGTCCTCCATTGCGATAACCAGAGTGCAGTTCATCTCACAAAGAATCCAGTATTTCACAGCAGAACGAAACACATTCAGATAAAGTATCACTTCATTAGGGATTTGGTAAGCGATGGGACGCTTTCAGTGATCATAAGATCCTTGGTACAAAGAATCCAGCAGATATGTTCACAAAATTTGTAACGCTGGATAAGCAACTGCCTTTAGGAATAGTGATGAGAAGGCAGGTGGCAACTAGGGGGGTTTAAAGATCGATGAATTTTTCACAAGAAGTACAATGGAGCGCAGATGTTCGAGTTTCGAAGCCTCCAACTGGGAGATTGTTTAGATGTAGGCTTCGATAAAAGAATAGGGCAGCCGGCCGTAGTTATCTTAGGATGCTACCATATAGTTAATTAGGAAACGTTGCCTAATTATGTTCTATATAATCTCTTGTACTTGTAATCATTCTTTATCACCTCATAATAAGAAAACCCTAGTTGCCCTCGTGGATGTAGGTCAGAGCATCAACCGAACCACGTAATATCGTTGTGTTCTCGCTTTATATTTACGTTGTGTGTTGTGTGTGTGACGAGCAAAAACCTAATGTACCACACGGAGGGAGATCCTTAGCAGTTAGAAGGGTTCCAAAGATTCTCACCTTGGGTTCACAATATTATCGATCTATGACGTGTCAGACATCTTGTAGAAGACATTGACATATTACCTGGGGAGATTGGGCTAGGATCGACACTCAGTCCATATTTATTTGCCCTAGTTTTAAATGAAATGCCTCAACATATACAAGGGTTACCCCTTGGTGTATACTTTTTGTGTTAGAAATCATCCTGGTAGGAAAAAACAAGATGGAATTATGGAGAGACGTTGAGGGAGAAAGGACATGGATAAGCACCACTAAAACGAAGTATCTATGGTGCAATTTTAGCGGGGATCGAAAGAAGGACGTAGACATAGTAAATAGAGGGACAATTACTACAACCTAAAGAGAGTGTTATATATTTGGGATCTATGATTCATAAACAAGGAGATGTAGATATAGATTTTTCCCATCGATTCAAGGCAAAATGGGCAAAATCAAGAGCTGCAACATGAGTACTATGCGATAAAAAAGTACCATCAAAACTAACAAAAACTTCTATACAGTTCAATAAGGCATGCTATGTAAGGCACGCTATGTCGTATGGAGCACTGATACAGAATTGAAATCAATTAAGAAGAAATTATGGATTTAATGAAGCTGAATTGTAGAAAGTGAAAACAAAACACAAGGTAATCACAATTAAATGATTGTTCCAGGGGATTCCCCTCTCTCACAATCGAAAGGTTGGAGATCCCTCAAAGCTACACAGCAATGAGATAACCAAATCCTAATAATATTTCTGCCCGCAACTTCCTTCCTTGCATCCCCTATTTATAGATTCTTCAAAATAACTAACTACAATTACTATTATTAAAATGCCCCTTCTAGAATATACTAATAGGCTAATAGTAAAATCCTATGAAGCACAATGTTGGTCGAGTAGGAAAGAGCTAGAAAGAAAGATGGATGTGGCAGAAATGAGCATCCTACGATGGACATGTGGTAAGATTAATGGATGGGATATCAAATGCACTGATTAGAAACCCATTAGGAGTAGCGAATATTTCTAGAAAAACTGATAAAAGTAAGGTTAAGTTGGTGTGGACATGTACAAAGGAGAGCATCATCAGCACCCGTTCAGATAGTGGAGTTTGTGATGGTGGAAGGCACGAGGAGAGGTAGGCCAAAGATAAATTTGGAAGAAAGTGTGAGTTTAGACTTGAAGCTCCAAGAAGAGACATGACCTCGTATAGGAAGGCATGGAGGGAGGCTAGTAGTTATGCACGTTCTTAAGGAGTAATTGTTGCAATTGTAATTGTCTTTCAATCTAAACTAGTTTATAACCCACATATTACGTGGATATTTTTAATTAAATTTATTTATATAAAATGTATATGAGTAAAAATAAAAACATACAAAAATAATAATTGTGTTTATTTATTATTTACAGATTAAAAAATAGAGTATATTTATCTTTTTTAAAAATATTAAATTGTATTTATCTTTTATTTTTTATAAGTTGTAATTATCTTTATGGTGAACGTAGGAGTGACACGTGACATTTGATGTTTTCCTTTATTATACATAATAATAATAATTTCCACAACTAATTCGAATTTTTACATTTGGATCTAATTATGATTATTATGGATAATAATGATAGATATTTATTTTAGGTAAACATTAATTTTAAATGTTACAAAATTTAATTTATTACTAATTAATTAATGAAAAAAAAATAATGTCAAAATTTAATGCAATTAGGTTAAGGTGTTAAATTTGGAAAAAAAGATGGAAAAATAAAATTTTCTTGTATTGTAGAAGTGACATATGACATGAATTGTTTTGTTTTATTATAATATATAGGTTAATCAACCCATGTATTACATGGGTTGATTTAGAAAATACATATTTTTTTATATTTTAATAAATTATTATAAAATTTATATATACTTAAAATAAAAAAATTTGAAAGCTAGTTAAATTAAAGATAAAAAATTCTTAGTTGTCTGATATTAAATAGAAAAATATTATTATATTGTATTATTAAAAACAGTTAATATGTGTTTGCAAAAAATGTTTTTTTTGATTTTTATTAACTTCAAATATGAGTATCAATGTAAGAAACAAAAAACTTCAATTATGTGAATGTGTATATATTTTGAAAATGATAAAATATAAAAATGGAATATCTGAAAATCAACAATCAAAATTTATCATATTCACAATTGAAGTTTTATGAATTAAATTTTAAATCTTGTTAGCAAAATAATTAACAAAATTTTTTAACTTTATTTACTACACTTCTATATTTAAATCCAAATTTTTTACATTTGAATTTAACTATGATCATTAATGATAATAATGACACATACTTATTTTAGGTAAATATTAACTTAATATTAATTCATTAATGAAAAAATTAAAATCAAAATTTAATGTAATTAAGTTAAGATAGTAAATTTGGAAAATGAATTACAAAATGACATAGATATAATTATTGATCTTAGTTAAGAGTATAAGAGACATTTCATAAATAATTATGAGTTGTCGCTAATCTAGACCATTGATTTCTTTACATCCGATAATTCAAAAACTTCAAGTGGTTTTCTTATTTTACATTGTTTAGATTTAGATTAATCGGTAACAGAAAGATTAGAACTTCATAGTTATGTACTAGTGTGATTGACCATGTCAAAAGTGGGCTGTCAGTTCTTCATTCCCTATTGCAGAAAAAAAGAGGATTTTGAATATAAATGTTGATAAGATGTCAATAATGTTCATGCTTCCTATATTTTTCCCTCTCATCCGTGGGTAATATATATATTGTAGTACATGTAATTTGCAGCAGAATAATGGGTGGTTTTGATATGGAATCGTTGGTGGATGCAACAGCTGGGGCGATTGGATCTCTCGCTAGCACTACTATTTTGTACCCTTTAGATACGTGCAAAACCAAGTACCAAGCTGAACTACGAAGCCCCAATCTTAGGAAATACAGGTTTTTTTTTCTCCCTACTTTTCTCTCCGTTTTAATTATTTCCCTTTTTTTATTTTATACTATGTGGTTTTTTTGTTTCTTTTAAATTTGAATGCAATCACACCTTTTTGTTGATTGATTTTTTAGTAATGAATTGGATTTTATGTTGAATGGTTTGGTAGTTATAGCCTTATAGGTTTCTTATCTTATTATCCAGAGTAGCTTGATTCGATTTCCATATGAATACAAACCCTAGCTCGCAACTAGACTAACACCAATTGAAAATTAATTAGAATGCTTACAGATTTGCATCAAGATCATATACAAATTCATATGAACACTCAAAACGATATTGAGAAGTAAAATGAATTGAAGGGATACAAGCTACAGTCTCTTTAATCAATTTGTGCCAAGTACAAAAGAAAAAATAACAACTCCTAAATTGTGATTAAGGAGTGTATATTCTGTTAACATGATAACAGAATGGTTGGACGTTTCATGTGGCACACTTTCTGAATTGCATTTCATCCTCACCCTTATACTTCACAGTAGGTATTAAAGCGTTGATTTTGAATGCATGTTTCCCAAGGCAGAACATCATGGTGCATTATTAACCATACTCTAGAAGGGGTGCATTTGGTAAAGTGGAATCGCAAGGAACAGAAATGAGAAGATTTGCATTGTTTCTTTTCATGATAAATGAGAATATACTAACAAAAGATTGAATTCCATTCTCTTTCTCAATTTATAGTGTTTATTCAATTCTCCACATTTTGGTAGAGGAACAAGATAAATGAAATTTTAGTGTTTATTTGATTCTCTTTGCTATCAACTTGAGAATCAATAGAATAAATATCAAAATATATGACTGATATAATTATTCAAACTATTCGCTTAATCTCGTTTCCATTCCTTGTGATTCAACCCTACCAACCTCACCCTAAGTATGTCGTTCTTGGTTTTGTCGTCAGGGTCAAATGCATTTGTTTGGCTTCTCTTTGTGTAGTGCCTGGGATTGGATTGATTTAACTGTCATCGAGATCTTATTCATATTTCTTACAGGAACCTTTCAGATGTTCTCTGGGAAGCAATTTCTAAGCGTCAGGTTCTTTCTCTGTATCAAGGTCTGGGGACGAAGAACTTGCAATCTTTTATTTCATCATTCATATACTTTTATGGATATAGCTTCTTTAGAAAGCTGTACATAGAGAGGTCTGGGTATGGTTCTATTGGAACCAAAGCTAACTTGCTTATTGCTGCTCTTGCGGGCGCTTGTACCGTTGCAATAACCCAGGTCAGTCATGTTACAACTTCTTACATTATACACATTACACGAACCAAAATCACGTGTAAATAACTAAAATTTTAGGACATCTCAAAGAGGGTTGGGTTGGCCAACCGCTAACACCTTTTTCCTCTTCGTTTTTGAATTTTTTAAATTAATAATATGTTATAATTAAAATAAAATTTCAATCTTTTTTATTTCTTTATTATTTGAATAGAACAATTTAGGAGGTTGTAAATTTTTAAGTATGTTTTGGGCAACATTTGAACGTTTGACTTGTTTCCATTTCCATTATTTTTATTTTAATTGCACCCGTTTGACCGATTAGCAAAACAGTCTAACCTAAATTGAATACTATTACTTAAGATGATTAAATCTGAATTTTTTTATTCAGCCTTTAGATACAGCTGCATCAAGGATGCAAACAAGTGATTTTGGCAAATCCAAAGGGTTGTGGGATTCCTTTGCAGAGGAATCTTGGGGAGAGGCATTTGATGGACTTGGCATATCGATTCTGCTTACATTAAATCCGGCACTTCAGGTAATTGATCTTGCGTTGTTAAAGGGGTCGGGTCGGGGAAGGGAAGTAGAAGACCCATTAAACACTCAAAGGGGTTAAATTTATTAAAGTAACGAAATGTTTCACAGAAAAAGTCAAAGAAAGTTCATAAAAATTGGAATATACTTGTAGTGGGTTTGAAACTTTGGATTAGAAAAAAGGGTTAAGGTCATTTTTGACCATCCAACTTTTAGATTTGTCTCATTTGACCACCGAACTATATTTTTTTTACACATTGTAGCCATTAAACCTTTTTTTACGTATACATTTTGCCACTAAATTATTTTTGTACGAATTTAGCCAAAAAGTTGTACACATTTGGCCACCAAACTCATATTTTGTACACATTTGACCATTAAACCATCATATTTTGTACATATTTAGCCATTACATCATTTTCCCAAAATAGAACGCTAAACTAAAGTTTGATTGCTAAATGTTAAAAAAAAAAGTTTAGTGGTTGGATGGTCAAAAATGACCTATACCCTGGAAAGGGTAGAAAAAGAAACTAAAATTTGTTTCAATCAAAACCAATGATTAAAGGAATTTGTTATTCCTTGCTATTTCCAAGGAAATCTCGATTACAACATTCCGCAACCCGCATTCTTATTAGCCGACCCCGAACACCATCTTGGACCCCACACCAGTAAACACACTAATAAATAATTAAAATATAAATTCCCATTGCTTCAAATTTCATTCTGCAAACCAAATGGAGCCTTATTGTTTCTGATTTGGAACGTAGTTTGTGTGACCTCAAAAGTCAAAAGCATACTATCATATCTACATTGAGAATGTATGAAAGGTTCAAGTTTGCACCATAAGATATGAAAAATGACAATGGTGATGAAATTTAACTGCAAAACAAAAGGTTCAAAGTAGTTTTTTTATTTGCAGTATACTGCATATGATCAATTGAAACAAAGAATGTTGGAGGGAAAGCTAGGTAACCCACAGTCACTTTCGGCCATTTCTGCATTTCTGCTAGGGGCAGTCTCCAAGTGTGTTGCTACCTGCTTGACATACCCAGCAATCAGGTACTAATTCGTCTTTGTACATGCAGTTATATGTGCTTCTAGGGGTGTAATTGAGCCAAGTCGAGTCGATTGTTGCCAAGCTCGACTCAAGCTTGAGATCTGAACTCGAAGCTCAAATCTTGAGTTGAGCTCATCTAGCCAAAATTTTCAATCTCAAGCTCAAACTCGATAAATGTATAGATACACCCGAGCTCGACTTGACTCCAACGCTTTATTAAAAGAATAGTTAAAATTATATAAATTGGATTCTTAATGAGTCGACAAGGGTTGCGAACCTCACGAGTCGAGTATTAAACTACTTGAGCTTGACTAGACAAACTACTTGATGTACTCAAGCTCAAGTTCTACTCGACTTACATCAAGTCGATATCAAGTGTTTTTTGAGCCGATCTCGAGTTGCTTGCGAGTTGACTCGACTTGATTACATCTCTATGTGCTTCCCTGTATTCAAATGAGGCCAATATTAACTTTAGATACTTTCTGTTGGGCACTTGGGCTAATATTAAGTTGATATCAAGTATGTAAAAATCAAGTTTTTATCTGTTTGACCACCCCAAAAGTCAAAAATAGTAATAAAACTTGTACTTGGGACAGATGCAAGGTAATGATTCAGGCTGCGGAATCAAGTGAAGATAGGGATGAGGATGAATCAGAAGTAAAATCAAGAAAGACGGTATCCGGGGCACTGTATGCTATATGGAATAAGGAAGGGTTGCTAGGATTCTTCAAAGGTTTACGAGCTCAAATCCTAAAGACAGTTCTAAGCTCGGCATTGCTTTTAATGATCAAGGAAAAGATCACTAGGAGCACATGGGTACTGTTTCTGGGAATTAGGAGATTCTTGCTTTTAAGCAGAGGCAGATTAAAAAGCTCTTAAAAAAGGTCGGATGGAAATGATCATATGGACAATCTTGCGATTCTCAAATCTCCTTCCAGCGATGACCCTTTTAAAATTTCAAAACATGACTTTCACAACGTCTAGTTATTGCAATATTGCTCTAGAAAAACTACCATTACGATGGATCCTTTTCTAGCTCCATGATCCCCAAATCTAGTGCAATCGTTCTTGATTTGTTGTATAGTGGCTTGTAACTCGAGTGAATAGTTTTACCTTGCTTTGATTCTTGGTATTTTAAATTATTGTATTTATTGTTGGATTATTGATGTGTTGTAACAAGTGACCTAATGGTGGTGAAGTAATAAGATGAGCCTTTTATTTATGGATGTAGTCGAGTTAAGCTAACTTGCGGCTGCCCGTGATCCGCTTGGAATATATGCGAAGTGACTCGATTAAATTCAAGTCTGGGTGTGCGTGTGTGTCTATATGTGTGTGTGTGGCGTTGCTATACGCACACTTCCAAATCCTTTAATTATGCTAATTACACACCCCTCCTTAATTACTTGATTAGTGGTATGGGTCCCACAAATGTCACATAAATATATTATTTTTTTATTTATAACAAATGCGGGACCCACATATACTTATCATACATCCCCTATTGTCACATCGTCTTTTTTTATTTTTTTATTTTTGTGATGTGGGTCCCATTAATGCTTATGATACACCCTTCCTATTGTCACACCATCTTTAGTTTTTTTTTATGTCGTGGGAAATCGTATCGGTTTTTCATAAAAACATAACTTTAATTGAATTAAACGCATAACGAAAACTTTTTAAAATTTACGAATTCCGTACACGGATAATCAAGTAATACATAAGATAAGTAAACATGAAAGCATATAAAATTTGTATATTTCTATTTGATGACAAAATACTCGAATGAGATTCTTTTGGTATCCACCGGTGATGACACAATCGAGCGGCGTCAGTTACGCAATCAAACACAAAATGAACGGGACTAAACCACACACTAATGTGTGTGTGTTTGGTACGGATACGCCACACCAACAAACTTGTATGCGTGTGATTGTATGTGTGTGTCTATATATATATATATATATATATATATATATATATATATATATATATATATATATATATATATATATATATATATATATATATATATATATATCGTTGGGTTCCGGTAAGAACCCTCATTACCGTGAGAACGTGAGAACCACTCCAAAATGCACAAATTTGTACATCAAATGCACAAATTTAAAAATTAAAAGTTTTACTTAAAACCATTATTAGTCTTAAATATTAATAAATATCATCATCTAACACTAAAATTACATTCAAAAATTATATTCATTAAATTATAAATTAAATGCACAAATTTGAACATCAAATGCACAAATTTTCTTAAATGCACAATTCGTACATAAAATGGATAAATTATAGCATGAGATGCGTAAATTTTTACATGAAATGCATAAATGTATCGAAAACATTTAATTTTAGTATCAAATGCACAATTTTATACATTGGATGCACAAATTTTAGAGTGGTTCTCACGGTAATGAGGGGTTCTCATGTGAACCCAATCCTATATATATATATATATATATATATATATATATATATATATATATATATATATAGAGTCAGGTTCAAAAAAGTACCTCTCGAAATCAAGTGCACCCGAAGGTACCAACCTTAAAAAACTTTTTTTTTTAAAATTTTTATTAACATAACCATGTTTAATTTAATGTTATACGCATGATATATGAATTTCACATTTCTGTGTCCTTAAAAATTATGTGAATGCTCAACGCATATTTATGTGAATGGTCATCCATGTGAATAGTCATTTCACACCATGTGAATGGTGTGAATGACCATTCATATGATCTTTTTTTACCATTCACAGGATTTATGATGTTGCTTCTTTTGAAAAAAAGTATTATAATGTTGTCTTATACATGTATATTCAAAAAAATATATGTGAACGATCATTCACATTAGGGTACGCTAGAATCTTATAGGTACGCCGATGAACTTGATTCTATATATATATGTGTTTATATATATATATATATATATATATATATATATATATATATATATATATATATATATATATATATATATAGGGTCGAGATACATGGAAAACTATATTAGACTAGAGTTTTGGAAAACCATATCAATTGTACATGTTCATTATGATAAGATGTTAAATTTCATGTAAAATTATAATATACATATGTTCAAAATTTCATCATGATTAAACTAATTCATATCATTTACATGTTCGTTAAGACAAAATGTTTAATTTAATGCAAAAATGCTAATATACACATCTTCATGCATATTGCACATTTGAACATTTGCATATTGTTATTTTGCATGAAATGAAACATTTTATCCCAATGGACATGTAAATGATGTGAACTAGTCAATAATAATGCACATTTGAACATATGTATATTGTAGTTGTGCATTAAATTTAACATTTTACCGTAACGAACATGTACATTTAACATGGTTTTCCAGTACTCCAGTCAAAGATGGTTTTCCATTGATCTTGAACCTATATATATATATATATATATATATATATATATATATATATATATATATATATAATATTAAGGGTTTTAGTTTTAATCAAACTCTAATATAATAATATAATATAGATCTTAATAATTATCTTTATTATTTAAACATTATATAATTATCTCTATAATTATATTTCTATTAAAATAGTATTAATCATTTATATATTATCTAATAACATATAAATGACCAGATAATTATTTATAATTAACCCTTATTTATTTGTTTATAATTATCCATCCAATTATCAAATAATAGATTGTAAGGTCTACCAATGCATGATCTATCTAGACGCGGATCCGTTAACGAGTGCGGAATCCTCGTTGACGGTCAGACGGACAACTCTCAACCAACGGAAACACGGAGACTATTAGACGCTGAACGAACGACACACGAACGATCCTACGTACTAATTCTCTCCGAAACGGGACTCACCTAGCTGATAAACTCGAGATCGCCTATTGCTTAATTCCTCACGAATTCTGCCAAAGGTCTACTAATCATTCGAGTCTATCCCTAATTATAGACCCTGATTCGAGTCTGTTGTGGGCCAACCTCGAATCTGGCCTAAGGCCCATTCGAATCTGTCCATCTGACAGATTCGAATCTAGCCCATTCGAATCTAAGGATACATTCGAATCTATCATAGATTCGAATGCCATCCTTAACCTATTCGAATCTAGCCAATACACTTAAACACTTAAGTGATGAAACTTATGTTTTAACTTATGCTTGACATAATCTTTGACCTTTATGTTTGAACTTCTTGTAATATATTACATCAAGTTCAAACACACAATCAATAACAGACAAACACATATTAAACATATATATCAAAATACTGGTTAACTCAGAATATTACGTAAATCATAATCGATTAGACTGCTATCGTCACACCGGGTGTACCAACAGACTCCCCCTTGACGATAGCTTCTAATTATTTACATGACATCAAATTTAAGTACTAGAGCTATATATATTACTACCTGCATATAATCCCGCATCTATACAAACTTTAACTACCTTTTGGAACTTCCTGGCTTCAGATCTCCATGGTTCAGTGAAGAAGATAGGCTGATCGTGAAGCTTCTTCAGGTCGTCCTTAGATAGGTTTATCAAATGCAGAGGATCATATACTTTCAAAATGACCTGCTCGTCTTGATCTTCCATGATAGCTTCAGCAGTGTCAATCTCTAAGTACCACCACTTCATGTTGCTCAAAACGTTCTGTGGCATTGGTTTCATAGGTACTTTCTTCAGACATTTGACTGGCTTGTACACCATTCTGGCCCAAGGTCTTCCAGTATGAGGATCTATCCTTGATCCATCCTCGACCCTTTTGCCTGATCTCGGCTTAAGCCTCTCAAATTTGCCTGATCGCCCTTCTTTCCTTATAATCCTTTCAATTACGTTAGCGTAGGGATCATCTCCAATATTAATCAGCTCCTTCCAGGCTAACTCTTTAACTTCAATCTTGGGCAATGAATTAAAAGCTTTCAGTGTCCGCCTCAAGTATTGAAGGCCATCTCTTCTCTTCAAAATAAACAGCTGCAGTTCTCTGTCAAAGAACCAACTAATAATCCCTCCTGAGAAGTTTCCAGCACTTGGATTTCTCATCTTCTTCTTCATCTTCAGCTGATCCTTCTTTTCTTCCTTCTTGAACCAAAGATTTATCAGATCAGCTCTAGATGGTTCTTTCTCCGCCTCTTCAAGTTCCTTGTCTTCTACTGAGGCTACGTTGATATAATCAATATCAATTACATTATGATCCTGGCTCTCATACAGTTCAGTGACTGGTTGTGAATTGATTATTACTTCATCAACATGATCGTCTTCATCATCTAGCACCTCATCATCTGATTTCCAGTCGACGACGTCCTCTGGAATAAACTCTCCTTCCTCTAATTCTTCAATATCCTCTTCAAAATCAAATTCCATCAGCTCTTCTTCAATATCTTTTAGCGCATCTATCATGTCGCTATTTAAAGTCTTTGAAGAACTTGCTTCTCCTCCTGTTCCTCCTGGACTAGGCTCCCCCTGAGATTGAGCAGTCTGAGCTGCAGAAAAATCTACTGGCTCATTCTGTCTTTGTGGGCTGGGATCATTGCCTTGGTTGTCTTCATCATCTTCATCTCTCGACCTCTGTGCTTCCTGATCACGGCACGATGTCTCCCCCTGAGCCTGTAGATTTTTCATTAACTGCTCAATAAGGGAGCGCATCGACCTTATCTCGGCTGACTGATCACAAACAAAGGCTTTTAGCTGTAAGTTCTCTTCCTGAACTGTGTCCACAATCTTCTTTAGATCGGCATTATGAGTCTGAATCTCGCCGACTGCCTTTGTTAGGCCTAAGATCTGGATATTTTGGAAGTCGACTCGCGCTTTTAGCTGCTGAAACCTTTGATTGTCAGCGTATGAGGATGAGGTTGATGGGATGGACTGAATTGGAGTTGGAATGAATGGTGATGGGATGTATGGTTCATCATGAGGTGGTGATGGTGGAATGGTGGTTTGAGGGTCCTGTGGTTGAGGAATTTCAGGTTGAGAGATTTCTGGTTGTTCTGCGGCAGCTGAAGAGGATCCTTGCATGAACCTGTGACGTTTGGCCCGTTGCCTCGTCACAAGGTGAGAAACTTCTTCGTATTCGAAATCCGACTCCTCCAATTTCCTGTCAAATCGTCTCCTAGAGCCACCTTCATTTATAATCAGTCGCGAACCATAAGTTCCAATTTGAACTTCAGGAACGGCAGACCTTGACTCTGGAGCTTCAGCTTCTACCTCCTCCATCTCTTCTGACTCAGTTGCTGAAGATGACAAAACGTCATCAGCCTGCTCTGGCTCATAATCCTCAACTTGCCTAAACACATCTTCTGCTCCTTCCGGAGGCTGTAACAACTGATCAACTAACTCTGCAGTTATTTCCTCATTGGCATGAGGTCCAGAAGCCCAGATTTCTTCCAAGGTTTGGGCTATTTGCTCGGTTTCTGGAACGGCACTTGAAGGCCCTGCTTCCTGTACCTCTGGCTCTGGATGTTGACTTGTGGAAGGCCTAGACGCCTGAGTCTGAGTCGCAGTAACTCTTGGTCTTCGCCTTTGTGGCTGTGCACGTCGTTGTTGTTGTTGTTGATGCGGTTGCTGTTGCTGTTGCTGTTGCTGCTGAGGCTGAACTTCTACTTCACCTGCCCAGTTGGCAATATCTGGTGCCACAAAGTTCCTGTCTAAAACAGCTCCAAACAACGGTCGCTCGATTGGAATAGCCAATCTTCCTCGATGTGAGGAACAATCAGCGAATATCCTTTTGTCCATAATCGCTACGTTCTGAACGTCATTTGATGGCGGCAGATTTGGCAAGTAGTGCCTGATCAACATCATGATGAACCGCGGATATAGCAGGAATTGTTGATTTTCAGGAGCGGTGATCTGGTGAACAAATTCGGAGAAAAACATTTCCGAGAAACTGTATGGTCGATTGTACACCATCGCGACTATCCCAGACTGGATCTTCGCAACTATATAGTCAAACCCGGCTTTCTTTGGTGCAAAACATACCATGAAGACATGAGCAAGAAATCTCCATTGCCCGATTAAGCCGCTCTTCATATAGGACACTTTCGACACGTCTAGACTGTATCCCATTCTCTGAAAGGCCGCTTGCCTGATGTTCAGAGGGAATTCGATCGGTCCAGACTCTTCTTCTTGAGTGCCCAGCTGCAACACTTGACGCAGCATATCCGCTGAAAATACTAGCGGTTGTCCAGCAATGCGAGTTCGTAGCACTGTCGGAGTGACCGAGCAGTCTACTTGAAGATAATCGTAAAATTGACGGATATAAGGCAATATAAGCTGAACATTATGAGATAGTGCAAATCCTATCCTAGATTCCACAAGAAATTCTAGCATCTGCCTGTATCCCTGCGCCTCAGGGAGGTCATGATCCGGATGAAGCACCATATTGTGCTTAGGAACAAACGCACGAACTGCCATATCTGCACAATAAATAAAACTGTTAGACTTATTAAAAATCAATAAACTTGTTTAAATTCAAATTTGTTTTATTTTGTACTTTATTAAATACAAAATCTAACACAATTAAATTTCCACAAGTTTAATAAAATTTAAATTAGACAAAAATAAATAAAGTGCAGATTCGAAAGTAACAGATTCGAAGTGTCCATATTCGAGTGTAATGGACAGATTCGAAGTGTCCCTATTCGAGTCTAATGGACAGATTCGAGGATCATGGGTATCTCGAATCTAATGACAGATTCGAGAATCCCTTGAACAGATTCGAATGTCCATGAACAGACTCGAAGCCCCATCGGCCATGGTTTCAACAAAAACTCAAAATTTTAACCATTTTGAACTTGGTAAATCACATACATTAGTTCAACTAGGTTCTAATCATTGATTTATGGTTTCAATTTGATATTTTATAGGTCCTAACTTAGTTATTTAGTAAAAACTCTATTTTGACCCATAAAACTTCAAAATGTGATGTTTTAAGCCCAAAATTTGTGTATAAAACTACCAAAATCTTGTACAATCCGGTTGATTATACCTAGAAAAGAGTGTAGAATCGAACACAAAAGCTTTAGACTCGATGAAATGTCGTTTATAGGAAATACGATAGACTCGAGAACAGATTCGAGATCGCTGATATAGATTCGAGAGTATAGATTCGACAACAGTAAAGTAATAAATGACTTCACTATTGACCTATATATACTACCTACCTTCGAATCTATGTGTAGTTTCGAGTCTACTGACAGATTCGAAATACTTCACTTCGAGTCTGTCTTAGATTCGAAATTACCAACACTTAGAAAAATTTCGGAAATTTTGAAATAACTTCAACTTTTCCAACTATTTTCTACGGTATTGTGTAACCAGATAAACTATGCCAACTCTTTTACCCTAAGCAACAGATATTTCACGCAATGTTTATTTTATCCAACTTCGAATGCACCCTCAGTAACTTTTGACCTTTTACCTAAGTAAAAATTAAACTAATCCTAAATAAGATAATAAATAGAATAAAATAGACTAAGGTAAAAATAAAATAAAATAAAATAAAATTTTGACTAAAAAATTTAATCTAGACTTAAAAAATAAATTTACAAGCTAAGCTAAATACCAAACAACATATTTTTGGTGAGTATAGTCAAAGAAAGGTTCAATCAGATAGCGATGTCCGATACTAACTTTCAGTACTTAAACTTTCACACTTAGGAATTTTTTGAATTCCTTTGATTGTTTGTCATGACATACCCACTTAGCCGATTGTTGGTATTTTACCCTGTTAAACATTCTACATTTCGGAATATCCCTTGGCCTTTTTATTTATTAGGAAATTATCTTACGTGACTCAGACATAGACATACTTTTATGATCAAGTCACACAGACAAAAATTCTAACTTGTTGGTATTTGCAAACTTTCTTTAAAAGACAAACATCGGACACAGGTCTGTATTCTCATACAACAAAGTGTCTTAGTTCGACTAAAGGTTTATTTTTAAAGTTAGCAGATAGCGGTGACAGGTCTGTACTGACGTACAACAAAGCGACATGTCTGCTAACCCGAATCTAAACAGAGACAACAGGTCTGTACTTACGTACAACAGAGTTGCATGTTTTCGACTCTCAGTTTTACATGATATTTCTATTCTTACCATTTTCAGATGTATTTGATGTTGCCATACATCCCCAGAAAGTTTGCATACCTCATTTAGACTTAAAGTTTGTATGTCTTGTACATAAAAATTAAGACCGATTGGTCGTACATCTAGGTTAGTGACACGCTTGACTTTTTCTAGAATATTTTATTAACCTTGAGATTCCCTATATGTATTATGCCTACCAACACATCAAACTAAATAAAGTATAACACTTAGGATTTAGTCGCATTATGTGTGAAAGCCTAAACACTTAGAGTCTGTAACGACGGTGCTAATTTTCGTCACTTTGAACCTATGTATCTAAGACTTAACTCCTTTTCTGATATTCTCTTTTTTTTGTATTTTTGTAATTTTCTCTCTTTTTTCTTTTGTTTTTCATAAGAATAAGCAGTAAAATAAGCTAACCTACTAACTTACTAAAAATAGAAACTTACTAAAAATAGAAACTTACTAAATTAGAAATTTACCTAAATTAGCAGACTACTGTAAAGAAAGAAATACTACTACTCTAAAAGAAAATAAACTTACTACTACTAAGGTCAAATTACTCTGGGTTGCGCATTCCATTCAGTTGAATTAAATACTCAAACCGTGACTTATCAAACGCTTTGGTAAATAAATCTGCATTATTATCTTCTGTTGCCACCTTTACCAGTTTGATTAAGTTCTTTTCAGCACAATCACGAATAAAATGATGCCTTATTTCTATGTGCTTTGTTTTACTGTGTTTAACTGGATTATTAGTTATAGCAATTGTAGATTGATTGTCTATCCTAATAGGAGTTTGAGTGTAAGCCAAACCGTAATCCCGCAATTGTTGTTGTATCCACAGAACCTGTGAACAGCAACTACCAGCAGCTACATACTCGGCCTCGCACGTTGACACGGCTACCGATGTTTGTTTCTTGCATTGCCAGGACACCAATCTCCCTCCGAGGAACTGACAACCTCCAGTCGTTGATTTGCACGTCAAGCTGCATCCTCCGTAGTCCGAATCTGTGAACGCCTCCAACTCTAGATCTCCCTCCGCGTGATACCAAAGTCCCAGCTTCGGTTTCGACTTGAGGTATCATAGAATCCGCTTCACAGCTTTCATATGCATCTCTTTCGGATTTGCTTGAAACCTAGCACAAATACACACAGCAAACATTATGTCAGGTCTTGAAGCAGTTAAATAC
>JAANYP010001886.1:0-53063 GCA_020465985.1 Centrapalus pauciflorus | reverse complement strand
CCCCCCTCTTGTGAAATCGTTATTGATTTATTTATTTTTCTTTTTTTTTTTTTTATATGATTTTTGTGAATTTTGAATTCATATTTTTTCTTCTGCGAGCACTCGGGTAGGGCGCAGGGCTGCCGCCCCCTTCTGCGCCTGGCTCTGAAATTTCCGTCCTTCTTTTTTTTTCGAACTTTAAACCGGAGGATGATTCGGATGGATTTTGTTCCCTGCAGAGGCACAGAATTTTTAGAATCAGGAATTTATTTCAATAGCGGGCCCCACATTTCTATAAACACTTTGCCTTTTTTTTTTAACATATAAATTTATATTTATTTTATTTTAAAAATTATTTTGTTGAAAAACAACTCCTTTTCCCTTAAACTTTATATAAACCTTGTAATAGGGAATGGGTTGGTTGTTATCACAGGTTTATAAATTTATAACCCGATAACGTAAGAGATTAACTTGGCAGATTCCATCCATGATGGCAGTTGCGAGCAGGCGAGTGATGTCCCATTATTTGTGCCGCTGTGAAATTATGACTAGCCTAGCCAACCATTACAACGCATTAATCTGTTTGTGCGTGTTATACACCCACACATTAACCCCCCTAAAGGACATGCCAATATTAGTTTGTACAGACAAATGTTTCTCAGCCCAGTGGGGTAAGGTGGTTAGTGGTGGTAAGCTGTGGGGGGTAACTTTCTTTCTTTAAAAACTATTAATTAAATGACACTCCTAATCCTGGCATCAAGACTCATTATTTCCATACAAATGATCCAAACTATGACTTGTCTTCATGGCATCCATCATAATGCATCAATGATGTTCTCTATTATCTATTATATTGTATACCAGAACCAGGGAAGACGGACACAAAATGATTAAACTGGGCCCTCCTTGTTCTAACTAATCTATGTTTGTTTCCCTCAAACTTGATCTTTGTTTCTTTATGTCTTTTTTCTCAATAAAAAAAATTTCCCACAAAATGCTTCCTTCGCAATTGCGAATTCTCGCCCTTGATACTTGATACTCTGATACAAGTAAATTAAGCTTCTTAAAAAGGCTTCTAACTTGCTATCGAACAAATTCTTTAATACCATAGGATTCAAACGTATTTCTCTTACATATCATAGCTTAAAAAGTTACTGCCACTTATGGCGCAATAATGATCCCTAGATCATATCGAATATCAGACAACAAAAGACATCCTGATTAAATCATACCCTTAATTTAATATACAACTATTAAAACCAACCCGATAAGAAGAAATTAAACCATATTAAACCATATGCTCAGCCACCAAATTTTCAAGATGCACCATTCAATAATCATTTTCCATTTTTTGTTCCTCAAATGTCTTTATTCCAATTCCAATTCAACAGAACCATGATTCCTCACAATCGATACACTGATGGTTTGTGTTTTAGCCTAAGCAACTTGGGACTTTTCAAAAAGGCTTCTAATATGCAGATCAATGTCATATTCCAATAACAAATATTTCAAGCATACTTCTCTTATAGATCACTACTTAACAATTTTACCTCCACATAAAAGCAATAATCAAAAGCTTCAAATCATCCTAAGTAACAGTTCATATTTTTTTTAAAAAAAGAACCACCAAATTTCCAAAAAATTATCCACCATCCGTAGCCTATTAATGTTATGTTTTGGTTAGTGTATATCAGCAAAGTTGATTAATGTTTATCAGCCCACATAAGATATCTCTTATAACTCGCACCCTTCTATTTCTACGATTTACGTATCTTCACCCGTTGAATAATCTTGCAACCTCGTCATTTTGTATAGTATACCATTACTGCTTAAAAATCCCAGCCTTTTGTTCATCAAATACCGAGATCAAACAACATCAATCCATCAGCACCATAAACACAAACAACCAATACCCTTATGGATTATCAATCAGCCCAAGTAACATAAGATCTTTTGACCCCCATATGAAAGTCATCATTCCATGTGCTATGATCCAATAACTAGTAAAAATACCTGCTATGATGACTTTAACCATAGGCTTCGACTCCTATCTTATCGGATACACCATTATTGCAGCAATTTCCAATATTTGTTTCTCAAATTATTACAAGATCACAGCATACAATCATAAACTGTTAATACCATAATGGCAGGCCAATATTAGTGTACAGACAAATGTTTCTCCCCAGGTAACTTAAAACTTTTAAATTAATCCTAACCTGGTCGTCAAACTCATATTTCCATACAATATGATCCAAACATATGACTATCATCCATGGCCTAATGATGTTCTCTATTATCATATTGGATACCAGACTACTGCAGAAGACAACACAAATTAAACTGGTCTTTGTATAACTAATCTGATGTTTGTTCCTCAAATTCTGATCTTTGTTCGTTATGTCTTTTTTCTATAGCAATTTACCAGCAACATGATCCTTTACAATCAGATTCTCGCCTTGATACAAGTAAATTAAGTTTCTTTAAAAGGCTTCTAGCTTGCTCATCGAACCAATACTTCAATACCATACGATTCAAACGTATTTCTCTTACATATCATAACTTAAAAAGTAAATGCCACTTATGGCGCAATAATGTTCCCTAGACATCCTAATTTAATCAGACCCTTAATTTAATATACAACTATTAAAACCAACCCGATAAGAAGAAATTAAACCATGTGCTCAGCCACCAAAATTACAGGATGCACCATTCAAAAATCAATTTCCATTCTTTGTTCCTCAAATGTCATTATTCAAATTCCATTTCAACAGAACCATGATTCCTCACAATCGATACACTGACGGTTTGTGTTTTAGCCTAAGTAACTTTGGACTTTTCAAAAAGGCTTCTAACATGCAGATCAATGTCATATTCCAATAAACATATATTTAAAGCCTATTTCTCTTTTAGATCACTACTTAACAATATTACCTCCACATATGACAGTCATCCATGACCTATGATGTTAATCTGGCCCCTGTATAACTAATCTAATGTTTGTTCCTCAAATTCTGATCTTTGTTCTTTATATCTCTTTTTTCAAAAGCAATTTACCAGCAACATGATCCTTTGCAATCAAATTCTCGCCTTGATACAAGTAAATTAAGTTTATTTAAAAGGCTTCTAACTTGCTCATCGAACCAATACTTCAATACATTATCGAACCTAGCCTGATAATGTTATGTTTTGCTTATTGTATATCACCATAATGGATTAAAGTTTACCAGCCTACATAAGATCTCTTATGACTCTAACCCTTTATTACCACGATTTACGTATCTTCACCGGTCAAATATAATCTTACAGCCTCGTCATTTAGTATAGTTTTCCATTGCTACTAAAAAATCCTAGCCTTTTGTTCCTCAAATACCGATATCAAACAACATCAATCTATCAGCACCGTAAACACAGTTACCCTTATGGCTTAACAATCAGCCCACGTAACATAAGATCTTTTGATCCCTTATCAAAGTCATCATTCCTAATGATATGATCCAATAACTAGTAAAAATATCTGCTATGATGACTTTAACCATAGGCTTTGACTCCTAACTTATCGGATGCACCATTATTGCAGCGATCGCCAATATTTGTTCCTCAAATTATGACAACATCACAACATACAATAATAATCTGTTAACACCATAATGGCATGCCAATATTAGTGTACAGACAAATGTTTCTCAGCCCAGGTAACTTAAAACTATTAAATGACTGCTAACCTAGTCATGAAACTCATATTTCCATACAATATGATCCAAACATATGACCGTCATCCATGGCTTAATGATGTTCTCTATTATCATATTGGATACCAGACTACAAAAGATACACAAATTAATGAGGCCCTTGTATAACTAATCTAATGTTTGTTCCTCAAATTCTGATCTTTGTTCTTTATATGTATTTTTTCAAAAGCAATTTACCAGCAACATGACCCTTTGCAATCAGATTCTCGCCTTGATACAAGTAAATTATGTTTCTTTAAAAGGCTTCTAACTTGCTCATCAAACCAATACATCAGTACCATACGATTTAAACGTAATTCTCTTACATATCATAGCTTAAAAAGTAAATGCCACTTATGGCGCAATAATGTTCCCTAGATCATATCGAATATCAGACAACAAAAGACATCCTGATTAAATTATACCCTTAATTTAATATACAACTATTAAAACCAACCCGATAAGAAAAATTAAACCATGTACTCAGCCACCAAATTTACAAGATGCACCATTCAATAATCATTTTCCATTCATTGTTCCTCAAATGTCTTTATTCCAATTCCAATTCAACAGAACCATGATTCCTCACAATCGATACACTGATGTTTGTCTTTTAGCCTAAGCAACTTGGGACTTTTCAAAAAGGCTTCTAATATGCAGATCAATGTAATATTCCAATAACATATATTTCAAGCCTACTTCTCTTATAGATCACTACTTAACAATTTCACCTCCACATAAAAGCAACAATCAAAAGCTTCAAATCATCATAAGTAACTCTTCATATTTTTTTTAATAACAACAACCAAATTTCCAAAAAAAAATTATCCACCATCCGTAGCCTATTAATGTTATGTTTTGCTTATTGTATATCAGCAAAGTTGATTAACGTTTATAAGCCCACATAAGATATATCTTATGACTCACACACTTCTATTACCACGATTAACGTATCTTCACCAGTAGAATAATCGTGCAACCTCGTCATTTTGTATAGTTTACCGTACTGCTAAAAAAACCCAGCCTTTTGTTCATCAAATACCGAGATCAAACAACATCAATCTATCAGCACCATAAAGACAAACAACCAATACCCTTTTGGATTATCAATCAGCCCAAGTAACATAAGATCTATTGATCGCCTTATGAAAGTCTTCATTCCGTATGATATGATCCAATAACTAGTAAATTACGTGCTATTTAACCATAGGCTTAGTCTCATAACTTATCGAATGCACCATTATTGCAGCGATTTCCAATGTTTGTTCCCCAAGTTATGGATTATCAATCAGCCTAAGTAACATAAATCTTTTGACCCAGTTATCAAAGTCATCATTCCATATGCTATGATCCAATAACTAGTAAAAATACCTGCTATGATGACTTTAACCGTAGGCTTTGACTCTTATCTTATCGGATGCACCATTATTGCAGCGATTTCCAATATTTGTTCCTCAAATTATGACAAGATCACAACATACAATCATAATCTGTTAACACCATAATGGCAGGCAAATATTTGTGTACAGACAAATGTTTCTCAGCCCAGGTAACATAAAACTTTTAAATGAATCCTAACCTGGTCGTCAAACTCATATTTCCATACAATATGATCCAAACATATGACTATCATCCGTGGCCTAATGATGTTCTCTATTATCATATTGGATACCAAGACAGCACAAATTAAACTGGCCTTTGTATAACTAATCTGATATTTGTTCCTCAAATTCTGGTCTTTGTTCTTTTTTGTCTTTTTTCTAAAGCAATTTACCAGCAACATGATCGTTTGCAATCAGATTCTCGCCTTGATACAAGTAAATTAAGTTTCTTTAAAAGGCTACTAACTTGCTCATCGAACCAATACTTCAATATCATACGATTCAAACGTATTTCTCTTACATATCATAACTTAAAAAGTAACTGCCACTTATGGCGCAATAATGTTCCCTAGACATCCTGATTTAATCAGACCTTTAATTTAATATACAACTATTAAAACAAACCCGATAAGAAGAAATTAAACCATGTGGTCAGCCACCAAAATTACAGGATGCACCATTCAAAAATCAATTTCCATTCTTTGTTCCTTAAATGTCTTTATTCCAATTCCATTTCAACAGAACCATGACTCCTCACAATCGATACACTGACGGTTTGTGTTTTAGCCTAAGTAACTTGGGACTTTTCAAAAAGGCTTCTAATATGCAGATCAATGTCATATTCCAATAACATATATTTCAAGCCTACTTCTCTTATAGATCACTACTTAATAATATTACCTCCACATATGACTGTCATCCATGGCCTAATGATGTTAATCAGGCCCTAATATAATTAATCTAATGTTTGTTCCTCAAAATCTGATCTTTGTTCTTTATATGTCTTTTTTCAAAAGCGATTTACCAGCAACATCATCCTTTGCAATCAGATTCTCACCTTGATACAAGTAAATTAAGTTCCTTTAAAAGGCTTCTAACTTGCTCATCGAACCAATACCTCAGTACCATACGATTCAAACGTATTTCTCTTACATATTATAACTTAAAAAGTAACTGCCACTTATGGCGCAATAATGTTCCCTAGACATCCTGATTTAATCAGTCCCTTGATTTAATCAGTCCCTTGATTTAATCAGACCCTTAATTTAATATACAACTATTAAAACCAACCCGATAGAAGAAATTAAACCATGTGCTCAGCCACCAAAATTACAGGATGCACCATTCAAAAATCAATTTCCATTATTTGTTCCCCAAATGTCATTATTCAAATTCCAATTCAACAGAACCATGATTCCTCACAATCGATACACAGACGGTTTGTGTTTTAGCCCAAGTAACTTGGGACTTTTCAAAAGGGCTTCTAATATGCAGATAAATGTCATATTCCAATGACATATATTTCAAGCCTACTTGTCTTATAGATCACTACTTAACAATATTACCTGCATATATGACTGTCATCCATGGCCTAATGATGTTAATCAGGCCCTAATATAATTAATCTAATGTTTGTTCCTCAAAATCTGATATTTGTTCTTTATATGTCTTTTTTCAAAAGCAATATACAAGCAACATCATCCTTTGCAATCAGATTCTCGCCATGATACAAGTAAATTAAGATCCTTTAAAAGGCTTCTAACTTGCTCATCGAACCAATACTTCAGTACCATACGATTCAAACGTATTTCTCTTACATATCATAGCTTGAAAAGTAACTGCCACTTATGGCTCAATAATGTTCCCTAGATCATATCGAATATCAGACAACAAAAGACATCCTGATTAAATCATACCCTTAATTTAATATACAACTATTAAAACCAAC
Source organism: Centrapalus pauciflorus (assembly GCA_020465985.1). Classification (NCBI taxonomy): domain Eukaryota; kingdom Viridiplantae; phylum Streptophyta; class Magnoliopsida; order Asterales; family Asteraceae; genus Centrapalus; species Centrapalus pauciflorus. Next base: position 46,023 of record JAANYP010001886.1, on the reverse strand, counting down.
CCGATAAGAAGAAATTAAACCATGTGCTCAGCCACCAAATTTTCAAGATGCACCATTCAATAATCATTTTCCATTCTTTGTTCCTCAAATGTCTTTATTCCAATTCCAATTCAACAGAACCATGATTCTTCACAATCGATACACTGATGGTTTGTGTTTCAGCCTAAGCAACTTGGGACTTTTCAAAAAGGCTTCTAATATGCAGATCAATGTCATATTCCAATAACATATATTTCAAGCCTACGACTCTTATAGATCACTACTTAACAATCAGCCCAAGTAACATAACATTTTTTGACTCACTTATCAAAGTCATCATTCCATATGCTATGATCCAATAACTAGTAAAAATACCTGCTATGATGACTTTAACTCAAACTTATTGGATTCACCATTATTCCAGCGATTTCCCATATTTGTTCCTCAAATTATGGATTATCAATCAGCTCAAGTAACATAAGATCTTTTGACCCACTTATCAAAGTCATCATTCCATATGCTATGATCCAATGACTAGTAAAAATGCATGCTATGATGACTTTAACCATAGGCTTTGACTCCTAACTTATCGGATGCACCATTATCGCAGCGATTTCCCATATTTGTTCCTCAAATTATGACTAGATCACAGCATACAATCATGATCTGTTATCACCATAATGGAATGCCAATATTAGTGTAAAGACAAATGTTTCTCAGCCCATGTAACTTAAAACTATTAAATGACTCCCAACCTGGTCATCAAACTCATACTTCCATACAATTAAACCATGTGCTCAGCCACCAAAATTACAGGATGCACCATTCAAAAATCAATTTCCATTCTTTGTTCCCCAAATGTCTTTATTCCAATTCAAATTCAACAGAACCATGATTTCTCACAATTAAACTCGCCCTTGTATAACTATTCTAATGTTTGTTCCTCAAATTCTGATCTTTGTTCTTTATGTCTTTTTTCTAAAGCAATTTACCAGCAACATGATCCTTTGCAATCAGATTCTCGCCTTGATACAAGTAAATTAAGTTTCTTTAAAAGGCTACTAACTTTCACATCGAACCAATACTTCAATACCATATGATTCAAACGTATTTCTCTTACATATCATAACTTTAAAAGTAACTGCCACTTATGGCGCAATAATGTTCCCTGAACATCCTGATTTAATCAGACCCTTATTTTAATATACAGCTATTAAAACCAACTTGATAGAAGAAATTAAACCATGTGCTCAGCCACCAAAATTACAGGATGCACCATTCAAAAATCAATTTCCATTCTTTATTCCCCAAATGTCTTTATTCCAATTCCAATTCAACAGAATCATGATTCCTCACAATCGATACACAGACGGTTTGTGTTTTAGCCTAAGTAACTTCGGACTTTTCAAAAAGGAATCAATGTCATATTCCAATGACATATATTTCAAGCCTACTTGTCTTATAGATCACTACTTAACAATATTATCTGCACATATGACTGTCATCCATGGCCTAATGATGTTAATCAGGCCCTAATATAATTAATCTAATGTTTGTTCCTCAAAATCTGATCTTTGTTCTTTATATGTCTTTTTTCAAAAGCGATTTACCAGCAACATCATCCTTTGCAATCAGATTCTCGCCTTGATACAAGTAAATTAAGTTCCTTTAAAAGGCTTTTAACTTGCTCATCGAACCAATACCTCAGTACCATACGATTCAAACGTATTTCTCTTACATATCATAAATTAAAAAGTAACTGCCACTTATGGCGCAATAATGTTCCCTAGACATCCTGATTTAATCAGACCCTTGATTTAATCAGACCCTTGATTTAATCAGACCCTTAATTTAATATACAACTATTAAAACCAACCCGATAGAAGATTTTAAACCATGTGCTCAGCCACCAAAATTACACGATGCACCATTCAAAAATCAATTTCCATTATTTGTTCCCCAAATGTCATTATTCAAATTCCAATTCAACAGAACCATGATTCCTCACAATCGATACACAGACGGTTTGTGTTTTAGCCCAAGTAACTTGGGACTTTTCAAAAGGGCTTCTAATATGCAGATAAATGTCATATTCCAATGACATATATTTCAAGCCTACTTGTCTTATAGATCACTACTTAACAATATTACCTGCATATATGACTGTCATCCATGGCCTAATGATGTTAATCAGGCCCTAATATAATTAATCTAATGTTTGTTCCTCAAAATCTGATATTTGTTCTTTATATGTCTTTTTTCAAAAGCAATTTACAAGCAACATCATCGTTTGCAATCAGATTCTCTCCATGATACAAGTAAATTAAGATCCTTTAAAAGGCTTCTAACTTGCTCATCGAACCAATACTTCAGTACCATACGATTCAAACGTATTTCTCTTACATATCATAGCTTAAAAAGTAACTGCCACATATGGCTCAATAATGTTCCCTAGATCATATCGAATATCAGACAACAAAAGACATCCTGATTAAATCATACCCTTAATTTAATATACAACTATTAAAACCAACCCGATAAGAAGAAAATAAACCATGTGCTCAGCCACCAAATTTTCAAGATGCACCATTCAATAATCATTTTCCATTCTTTGTTCCTCAAATGTCTTTATTCCAATTCCAATTCAACAGAACCATGATTCCTCACAATCGATACACTGATGGTTTGTGTTTCAGCCTAAGCAACTTGGGACATTTCAAAAAGGCTTCTAATATGCAGATCAATGTCATATTCCAATAACATATATTTCAAGCCTACGACTCTTATAGATCACTACTTAACAATCAGCCCAAGTAACATAAGATTTTTTGACTCACTTATCAAAGTCATCATTCCATATGCTATGATCCAATAACTAGTAAAAATATGCGTGCTATGATGACTTTAACTCAAACTTATTGGATTCACCATTATTCCAGCGATTTCCCATATTTGTTCCTCAAATTATGGATTATCAATGAGCTCAAGTAACATAAGATCTTTTGACCCACTTATCAAAGTCATCATTCCATATGCTATGATCCAATGACTAGTAAAAATGCATGCTATGATGACTTTAACCATAGGCTTTGACTCCTAACTTATCGGATGCACCATTATCGCAGCGATTTCCCATATTTGTTCCTCAAATTATGACTAGATCACAGCATACAATCGTGATCTGTTATCACCATAATGGAATGCCAATATTAGTGTAAAGACAAATGTTTCTCATCCCATGTAACTTAAAACTATTAAATGACTCCCAACCTGGTCATCAAACTCATACTTCCATACAATTAAACCATGTGCTCAGCCACCAAAATTACAGGATGCACCATTCAAAAATCAATTTCCATTCTTTGTTCCCCAAATGTCTTTATTCCAATTCAAATTCAACAGAGCCATGATTTCTCACAATTAAACTCGCCCTTGTATAACTAATCTAATGTTTGTTCCTCAAATTCTGATCTTTGTTCTTTATGTCTTTTTTCTAAAGCAATTTACCAGCAACATGATCCTTTGCAATCAGATGCTCGCCTTGATACAAGTAAATTAAGTTTCTTTAAAAGGCTACTAACTTTCACAACGAACCAATACTTCAATACCATATGATTCAAACGTATTTCTCTTACATATCATAACTTTAAAAGTAACTGCCACTTATGGCGCAATAATGTTCCCTGAACATCCTGATTTAATCAGACCCTTATTTTAATATACATCTATTAAAACCAACTTGATAGAAGAAATTAAACCATGTGCTTAGCCACCAAAATTACAGGATGCACCATTCAAAAATCAATTTCCATTCTTTATTCCCCAAATGTCTTTATTCCAATTCGAATTCAACAGAATCATGATTCCTCACAATCGATACACAGACGGTTTGGACTTTTCAAAATGGAATCAATGTCATGTTCCAATGACATATATTTCAAGCCTACTTGTCTTTTATAGATCACTACTTAACAATATTATCTGCACATATGACTGTCATCCATGGCCTAATGATGTTAATCAGGCCCTAATATAATTAATCTAATGTTTGTTCCTCAAAATCCGATCTTTGTTCTTTATATGTCTTTTTTCAAAAGCGATTTACCAGCAACATCATCCTTTGCAATCAGATTCTCGCCTTGATACAAGTAAATTAAGTTCCTTTAAAAGGCTTCTAACTTGCTCATCGAACCAATACCTCAGTACCATACGATTCAAACGTATTTCTCTTGCATATTATAACTTAAAAAGTAACTGCCACTTATGGCGCAATAATGTTCCCTAGACATCCTGATTTAATCAGACCCTTGATTTAATCAGACCCTTAATTTAATATACAACTATTAAAACCAACCCGATAGAAGAAATTAAACCATGTGCTCAGCCACCAAAATTACAGGATGCACCATTCAAAAATCAATTTGCATTATTTGTTCCCCAAATGTCATTATTCAAATTCCAATTCAACAGAACCATGATTCCTCACAATCGATACACAGACGGTTTGTGTTTTAGCCCAAGTAACTTGGGACTTTTCAAAAGGGCTTCTAATATGCAGATAAATGTCATATTCCAATGACATATATTTCAAGCCTACTTGTCTTATAGATCACCACCTAACAATATTACCTGCATATATGACTGTCATCCATGGCCTAATGATGTTAATCAGGCCCTAATATAATTAATCTAATGTTTGTTCCTCAAAATCTGATATTTGTTCTTTATATGTCTTTTTTCAAAAGCAATTTTGTCACACCCTGCTACCCCTGTTGGCAGCGAGGCGTGACGAGTGCGGAAGCGTAACCATAATTATAACGAACGACCACTATATGGACGTTTTCGAAAAATATTACATCGAATAAATTTAAACTGTAATAATGTTTTACAAAATGAAAGAAATGAAGTTCGCATAATACAGAGATTTTAATACATAATTAATGCGTCCAAAAATAATGCAATCAAATCTCCGTTAGTTTCGAAATATGCATGCGACTCCATGAAATGCGGAAGCTTGAAGTTGGTGTTTTCGAAGGCGCACTTGCCTTAATTACCTGAAAATACATGCTAAAATACGTCAACAAAAATTGTTGGTGAGTTCATAGGTTTACACGAAAAGACCAGTTGTATGGACTTTATCAAATACGTTGAATTTATAAAAAATCATAAATTCCATGAGATGTATTACGTAAACCATCATGTTACCGAAGCTTAATTAGAATGAGTTTTGCCCCGAGCAGTATTCCCATACGTAATACCGTGAGTTGAATATATATGCACCCGCTGTTAGCTAAACCACTAACCCGAGTGGGGGACATGACTCCCAATAGATCTATTCACAATATATTCGCGCTTGCAAACAAGTGCAACTAACGATTTCATGATATAAGGGCGGAGATTCTCATACGTAATACATAATAGAATCGAGAAGTTTTCGTGTCCATATAAAAACGAAGCATGTATTTCATCCCAAAACATAATAATGTGAAAAATGGGACTATGAAGACTCACCTTGTTGGTTTTTGATGATGATGTTTTTGGATCTGTGTAAGCACTTGTTCGGATGGTCGAGAATCGTCCTAATATTTTTACGAGTTCGGGTCAATATCTTTATAATACGTGTTGGAGTACTTCGTAATCGTTTTTATGTGATTATGATGTACGAATAATTTTTTTGTGGGATTTTATATGTGCATTTTCGATTTATGGATATTTATTTCCAAAATGGTTTGCATGCATGCATACTTACGTATATGTATGTATAAATATATATATATATATATATATATATACGAAAATGCATACATATATATGTGAGCATGTGCATCATAAAAAAAAGATATTCATTTATTTTGCATGGAACATTTTCACGAGTATTATGAAAAATCGAGTTGTAAATGAAAAATATTATATTTTAGTAAATGCATTTAATTTTTCATGTTTTATGAATAAAGTAAATAAGAAAACTTACAAAATTTGAAGAACACTTGAAATCTTTATAGCTGGCCGGTTTTGCTTTGAGAGGGTTTGTAAGTTGGTGTGTTTTTAATGAAGTGGGTCTTGTCTTCTATTTATAGAAGAAAAATTCGGTTATTAAAAAAAATGATAAATTAATTTAATTTCTAATGAAATGATGAAAAGAAAAGCAAATCGGTGGAGTGTTGGACAAAAAGGTGTGGCCGATTTTTATCATTTCATGTTGCATGTTGTTTAATATTAAAATAATACAATAGTACAACCTAGTTGTCCTTTAAAGGACAACTCACTTTTTAGAGTGATAAGTAGTATGGGTTTTCATGTATTTTATTGATAAAAGTACAAAAAGTATGCAGAAAAGGTGATAATGATAATTTCGGATATATATATATATATATATATATATATATATATATATATATATATATATATATATACACTTAGAAAAATTTTCTGGAATGTTAAACTCGATTCAAGTGTGAATCGAGTTTGTTGCAATGTCAATCGAGATTTATATAATTATATTCGAGTTTCATGCCTTTGACATTCGAGTTTCAAGCCTTTGTCATCCGAGTTTTATGCCTTTGTTATCCGAGTTTTATGCCTTTGTTATCCGAGTTTTATGCCTTTGTTATCCGAGTTTTATGCCTCTTTAATCGAGTTTCTTTGTTTAATTATTCGAGATTAATCCTTTCTTTATTCGAGTTTTATCAAAGTACTATTCGAGTTTATGCCTTTACTAATCGAGTCTCATCACATCATTATTCGAGTTTCTGCTTACATGATTCGAGTTTCATGTAATATCATTCGAGTTTATTGTTATATAATTCGAGATTCATAAAAACTTCATTCGAGTTTATTACTTCATTATTCGAGTTTCATATTAGTTTAATTTTCGAGTTTCATACCTTATATTTTTAGGCCAGTTGTTACAGTCTCCCCCCGTTGAAGGAATTTCGTCCCGAAATTAGCTCGTGTTCTCTTCTGCTTGGACTTTTGAGAACAGCTGGGGGTACTTCTCTCGGAATTGATCTTCGCGTTCCCAAGTAAACTCAGGACCTTGTTTAGAATTCCACCGGACCTTTATTATTGGAATTCGACTGTGCTTGAGCTTCTTGACTTCTCGGTCCATTATTTCCACCGGTTGCTCAGTGAAATTCAATCTATCGTCTATCTCCAGCTCGTCCATGGGTATCACGAGTGATTCATCAGTCAGACATTTCTTAAGGTTGGAGACGTGGAAGGTATTATGAACGTTACTAAGCTCTGGGGGTAGATCGAGTCGGTAAGCTACCGGGCCAATTCTTTTGGTGATTTTGAATGGTCCGATATAACGAGGATTGAGTTTCCCTCGTTTTCCAAAACGAATTACGCCTTTCCAAGGCGAGACTTTCAGCATTACTTGATCTCCCTCTTGGAATTCCAAATCCTTCCGTCGGACGTCTGCATAACTCTTTTGTCGATCCCGCGCAATCTTCAATCGGTTCCGAATCTGGGCTATTTTCTCTGTAGTTTCCAGGATGATCTCAGGTCCAGTAATCTGACTATCCCCTACTTCAGCCCAACAAAGAGGTGATCGACACTTTCGTCCATAGAGTGCTTCGAATGGGGCGGTCTTAATGCTCGAGTGATAACTGTTGTTATAAGAAAACTCAACTAATGGCAGGTGTCTGTCCCAACTTTTTCCGAAGTCGATGACACATGCCCTTAGCATATCTTCCAATGTCTGAATCGTTCTTTCACTCTGACCTTCCGTTTGCGGGTGATAGGCTGTACTCATATCCAGACGCGTTCCTAGAGCTTCTTGCAATGATTGCCAAAATCGTGACGTAAATCTGCTGTCTCTGTCTGATATAATGGATACTGGCACCCCATGCCTTGAGACGACCTCCTTAAGATAGATTAGTGTTAGCTTATCCATCTTGTCAGTCTCCTTGATTGGCAGGAAGTGCGCGGTCTTGGTCAGTCGATCCACGATCACCCAGATGGTGTCATAAGCTCCAGAAGTCTTTGGCAACTTAGTGATAAAATCCATGGTGATATTTTCCCACTTCCATTGGGGTATCTCTGGCTGGACTAGCAATCCTGATGGCCTTTGATGCTCAGCCTTAACTTTTAAACATGTTAAGCACTTGCTGACGTAAGTAGCAATATCAGCCTTCATGTTTGGCCACCAGTATGAACCCTTCAAATCGTGATACATCTTGTCCGACCCTGGATGAACAGCATATCTTGTTTTGTGTCCTTCATCCATGACCAGTTTCCTTATGCCTCCAAACTTTGGTAACCAAATTCTGCCCATGAAGTATCGACATCCGTCTGGCTTAATTTCAAACTGCTTATCCATGCCTCTCAATGCTTCATTCAGCAGATTATCCTCCTTGACTGCCTCTTCTTGTGCCTCTCGGACTTGAGAGTTTAGGTTTGACTGTATGGTCATTACCAATGCTCGGACTCTCAATGGCTTAACCCGCTCCTTTCGGCTTAGGGCGTCAGCTACGACATTTGCTTTTCCTGGATGGTAGCGAATCTCGCAGTCATAATCGCTAAGAAGTTCCACCCAACGTCGTTGTCTCATATTTAATTCTTTCTGATTCAGAATATGCTGGAGGCTTTTATGGTCCGTGAACACCGTGCACTTGGTTCCATACAAATAGTGCCTCCATATTTTGAGAGCAAACACCACTGATCCCAGTTCCAAGTCATGAGTCGTATAGTTTACCTCGTGAATCTTGAGCTGTCGGGATGCATAAGCGATGACCTTGTCCCTTTGCATGAGCACACAACCTAATCCGTTGTGCGAGGCATCACAGTAGACTACAAAATTTTCAGTCCCTTCGGGTAGGGACAGAATTGGTGCACTACACAACCTCTGCTTAAGCAGCTGAAACGCCTTTTCCTGTTCTTCACCCCAGACGTATTTCACATCCTTACGGGTCAACTCCGTTAAGGAACCTGCTATCTTCGAGAAGTTCTCAATGAATCGCCTATAATAACCGGCAAGTCCTAGGAATTGGCGGACTTCTGTGGGGGTTCTAGGGATTGCCCAGTTCTTTATGGCCTCGATCTTTGATGGGTCGACCTGAATTCCCTGACTGTTGATCACATGCCCAAGGAATTTTACTTCTCGCAACCAAAATTCGCACTTTGAAAATTTGGCGTATAGCTGCTCTTTCTCTAACAACTCCAAGATCAACTTGAGGTGTTGTTCATGCTCTTCTTTACTTCGGGAATAGATGAGGATGTCGTCTATGAACACTATTACAAATTTATCCAGATATGGTTTACACACCCGATTCATGAGGTCCATAAATACGGCTGGTGCGTTGGTTAAACCGAATGGCATCACCTGGAATTCGTAATGTCCATAACGAGTTCTAAATGCCGTCTTGGGGATATCTTCTTCCCGAACTTTTACTTGATGATAACCGGAGCGCAGATCAATCTTTGAGTAGAAGCTAGATCCCTGAAGTTGGTCGAACAGGTCATCAATCCTAGGGAGGGGGTAACGGTTCTTTACCGTTAACTTGTTTAGTTCTCGGTAGTCTATGCACATTCGGAAGGATCCGTCTTTCTTTTTAACGAACAAAACAGGAGCTCCCCAAGGTGAGGAACTTGGTCGAATGAATCCTTTATCCATCAATTCCTGTAATTGACTGGATAATTCTTGCATTTCAGAAGGTGCGAGTCTATATGGGGCTCTTGCGATCGGTGCAGCTCCTGGCATTAAGTCGATTTGAAATTCTACTTGCCTAGTCGGGGGAAGCCCAGGCAAGTCTTCCGGAAATACCTTCGGGTAGTCCCGTACTACTGGAATATCCTCAAGTCGTTTTTCCTTCGACTCTTTTTCTACGATCTGGACCAACACTGCATGGCAACCCTTCCTAAGACATTTTAATGTTCTTAGGCCGGATATGACATTCAATTGTCGGTTCTTCTTTTCCCCTTGGACCGTGAGGACTTTCTTCTTATTGAGTGGTATTCGCACCACTTTCTTTCCACACAAAATCTCAGCCTGGTTATGCGACAACCAGTCCATACCAATCACCACATCGAAACTTCCGAGTTCTATAGGCATTAAGTCTATCTTAAAGGAGTGATCTGCTAGCTTTAATGTGCATTCCTTAATGATACTACTTGCCTTTATTATTTTACCATCTGCAAGTTCTATTGTATAGGAGTTGTCTAAGGGAAACGTAGAAACATTCAACTGCTGGCTAAACTTATCAGATATAAAGCTCCTATCAGCCCCAGTATCAAAGAGTACGTAAGCGTAAATATCGTTTAGGAGATACGTACCAGATACCACGTGAGGGTCCTGACGAGCGTCTCCTGCTCCCAACACAAATGCTCTCCCCTGAGCTCTCCCTTCGTTCCTCAATCTTGGACACTCGTTCCTGAGGTGTCCCGTTGCACCACACTCGTAACAGCTTCTCGGGTTGCTACCACTGGCACCCGGAGCTCCGGATCTACAGTCTTTGGTCATATGGCCCAAACGTTTGCAGTTTCCGCATTGGGTTGGACAGGGGCCAGGGTTGTGGTGGAAGGTGCACTTGGTGCAAAAAGGCTTAGTACCGGTGTAGCTTCTCCTTGACTCAACTCCTGCTACATAGGCTTTAATGGTCTCGGGTTTCTTGAACTGTGAACCCGTGTTCTTCCCGGTCTTTTCTTCCCACTTTCTCTTGTGCTCCCCGGCTCTGGCTTCGTTCCTCCGGGATACTTGGTCCATAAGATTGTTGGCCATTCTGATGGCGTCCTGTATGGTGGATGGGTTGGAGGCGGTAACGTTCCCTTGTATTTGAGGAGCGAGTCCCCAAATATAGCGTTCAACCTTCTTGTATTCCGGAGTTACCATCTGCGGACATAGGATACTTAGTTCGTGGAATCGGTTGGTATATCCTGCAACGTCCGTCCCTTTCATTGCTAGATTCCAGAATTCTGATTCCATTTTCTGGAGTTCGTTTCTTGGACAGTATTCATCTGTCATCATCTGTTTCAGTGTGGACCACGTAAGCTGGTAGGCTTCGTCAATGCCTACAGACTGGACGTAGGAATTCCACCATGTGAGCGCGCTATCTTGCAAGGTGTGAGTAGCAAATTTCACCTTGTCTCCTTCCGCGCATCCGCTGACACGATATACGGATTCTAGCTTTTCAAACCAACGGATCAAACCGACTGCTCCTTCGGTTCCATTAAAATACCGGGGTTTGCAACTTAAAAACCCTTTGATCCCGCAACCTTTCGTGTGAGTTTCAGTTCCTCCTGTGGTGCGACTGGCACCACCATCCCCATTTGTTGTGCTATTTCGGTTTGCCCCGTAGGTAGCCATGGCGGCAGCCACCCTTTGGGCAACAAGCTCTTCAATGTCAGCTGTATTCATGGCTCGTTTTGGCGGCATTATCTTGTAGTTTAAAGAAAATCATAGTGTAAGAAGTTGAATCTTAAAGATGTGGCACAATACTATAATCATCAAGCATAATCACATAAATATCTGGGAATTTTTATTAATCATTTGAAATTTTTCTTACATGCGGGGCGGGTTATTACCCGAAAATTTTATCCTATGCTATTACATAATATTTTCCTACTAATACAAGGAAATGAAAAAGTACTAGGTGTGGGAGTGATCAGGGGTCTCTCCCTTTTCCATCGTACTGAGGCGCTGCGTCAACTCCTCAATCCGGGCTTGGCTCTCGGCTAGTTGCTGCCGGAGCTCATTCAAACCGTCCTGCTGTATAGCAAGGGCGTGCTGATTGGCCCAATATATGTTGGAGTTTTGCAACTCCTCCCGCTCTAAACGAGCGGTCATCTCCCCAATATCCAGGTTAAGTGACCGGATCTGGTGGTCATGCCTGGTAGATCTTGCGATCAAAAGTGGTATGGTCTGATCGGCAGGCTCTTGAGTGATCGATGGGACAGGTGCGGAAGATGGTCCTCCGATCTCGAAGTTTGGAGGAACTCCCTCCATTTGCCTCCATTCGCGGAGGGTCTCCGGTATCCAAGTCCATCTTCGGGCGTCTACCCGTCGGTGTGGTGTCGGGGGATTGGGCTGGGGAGTCGGAACAGGAATAGACTCCCTTCTCGGTATGATTACCCGCTTCCGGGGTGTGTACAACATCTTTGGGCCGTTAGGATAAGGTCTATACGGCTTATAGGATGGTTCGGCCGGGTGATACGGGACGCGAGCAGGGGCCGCCGGTGGTGAAGGATCCTCTTCCTCCATCGATTCTTCTTCGGACTCTTCCATCGGATCTTCCGACGGGTCCTCCTCCTCCGAGGTTTCTTCTTCTGGGAAGACTTCCGTGGCCGTGGGACTTGCGGGAGTGTATTCCTCCTCAGAGTCCGACAAGATGATAATTTCTGGATGGCTCATGGTTTCTGCTAATAAGGTTCATTTGTAATCTTTTAGTTAGTTACAAAAATATTCTTAAAATCAGAAATTTTTACGTGCAGTTATAGTCTAGGATACTAATGCAACCTAGTTCACTATAACTATGGCTCTGATACCAATCTGTCACACCCTGCTACCCAGGTTGGCAGCGAGGCGTGACGAGTGCGGAAGCGTAACCATAATTATAACGAACGACCACTATATGGACGTTTTCGAAAAATATTACATCGAATAAATTTAAACTGTAATAATGTTTTACAAAATGAAAGAAATGAAGTTCGCATAATACAGAGATTTTAATACATAATTAATGCGTCCAAAAATAATGCAATCAAATCTCCGTTAGTTTCGAAATATGCATGCGACTCCATGAAATGCGGAAGCTTGAAGTTGGTGTTTTCGAAGGCGCACTTGCCTTAATTACCTGAAAATACATGCTAAAATACGTCAACAAAAATTGTTGGTGAGTTCATAGGTTTACACGAAAAGACCAGTTGTATGGACTTTATCAAATACGTTGAATTTATAAAAAATCATAAATTCCATGAGATGTATTACGTAAACCATCATGTTACCGAAGCTTAATTAGAATGAGTTTTGCCCCGAGCAGTATTCCCATACGTAATACCGTGAGTTGAATATATATGCACCCGCTGTTAGCTAAACCACTAACCCGAGTGGGGGACATGACTCCCAATAGATCTATTCACAATATATTCGCGCTTGCAAACAAATGCAACTAACGATTTCATGATATAAGGGCGGAGATTCTCATACGTAATACATAATAGAATCGAGAAGTTTTCGTGTCCATATAAAAACGAAGCATGTATTTCATCCCAAAACATAATAATGTGAAAAATGGGACTATGAAGACTCACCTTGTTGGTTTTTGATGATGATGTTTTTGGATCTGTGTAAGCACTTGTTCGGATGGTCGAGAATCGTCCTAATATTTTTACGAGTTCGGGTCAATATCTTTATAATACGTGTTGGAGTACTTCGTAATCGTTTTTATGTGATTATGATGTACGAATAATTTTTGTGGGATTTTATATGTGCATTTTCGATTTATGGATATTTATTTCCAAAATGGTTTGCATGCATGCATACTTACGTATATGTATGTATAAATATATATATATATATATATATATATACGAAAATGCATACATATATATGTGAGCATGTGCATCATAAAAAAAAGATATTCATTTATTTTGCATGGAACATTTTCACGAGTATTATGAAAAATCGAGTTGTAAATGAAAAATATTATATTTTAGTAAATGCATTTAATTTTTCATGTTTTATGAATAAAGTAAATAAGAAAACTTACAAAATTTGAAGAACACTTGAAATCTTTATAGCTGGCCGGTTTTGCTTTGAGAGGGTTTGTAAGTTGGTGTGTTTTTAATGAAGTGGGTCTTGTCTTCTATTTATAGAAGAAAAATTCGGTTATTAAAAAAAATGATAAATTAATTTAATTTCTAATGAAATGATGAAAAGAAAAGCAAATCGGTGGAGTGTTGGACAAAAAGGTGTGGCCGATTTTTATCATTTCATGTTGCATGTTGTTTAATATTAAAATAATACAATAGTACAACCTAGTTGTCCTTTAAAGGACAACTCACTTTTTAGAGTGATAAGTAGTATGGGTTTTCATGTATTTTATTGATAAAAGTACAAAAAGTATGCAGAAAAGGTGATAATGATAATTTCGGATATATATATATATATATATACATACACTTAGAAAAATTTTCTGGAATGTTAAACTCGATTCAAGTGTGAATCGAGTTTGTTGCAATGTCAATCGAGATTTATATAATTATATTCGAGTTTCATGCCTTTGACATTCGAGTTTCAAGCCTTTGTCATCCGAGTTTTATGCCTTTGTTATCCGAGTTTTATGCCTTTGTTATCCGAGTTTTATGCCTTTGTTATCCGAGTTTTATGCCTCTTTAATCGAGTTTCTTTGTTTAATTATTCGAGATTAATCCTTTCTTTATTCGAGTTTTATCAAAGTACTATTCGAGTTTATGCCTTTACTAATCGAGTTTCATCACATCATTATTCGAGTTTCTGCTTACATGATTCGAGTTTCATGTAATATCATTCGAGTTTATTGTTATATAATTCGAGGTTCATAAAAACTTCATTCGAGTTTATTACTTCATTATTCGAGTTTCATATTAGTTTAATTTTCGAGTTTCATACCTTATATTTTTAGGCCAGTTGTTACAAATTTACAAGCAACATCATCCTTTGCAATCAGATTCTCGCCATGATACAAGTAAATTAAGATCCTTTAAAAGGCTTCTAACTTGCTCATCGAACCAATACTTCAGTACCATACGATTCAAACGTATTTCTCTTACATATCATAGCTTAAAAAGTAACTGCCACTTATGGCTCAATAATGTTCCCTAGATCATATCGAATATCAGACAACAAAAGACATCCTGATTAAATCATACCCTTAATTTAATATACAACTATTAAAACCAACCCGATAAGAAGAAATTAAACCATGTGCTCAGCCACCAAATTTTCAAGATGCACCATTCAATAATCATTTTCCATTCTTTGTTCCTCAAATGTCTTTATTCCAATTCCAATTCAACAGAACCATGATTCTTCACAATCGATACACTGATGGTTTGTGTTTCAGCCTAAGCAACTTGGGACTTTTCAAAAAGGCTTCTAATATGCAGATCAATGTCATATTCCAATAACATATATTTCAAGCCTACGACTCTTATAGATCACTACTTAACAATCAGCCCAAGTAACATAACATTTTTTGACTCACTTATCAAAGTCATCATTCCATATGCTATGATCCAATAACTAGTAAAAATACCTGCTATGATGACTTTAACTCAAACTTATTGGATTCACCATTATTCCAGCGATTTCCCATATTTGTTCCTCAAATTATGGATTATCAATCAGCTCAAGTAACATAAGATCTTTTGACCCACTTATCAAAGTCATCATTCCATATGCTATGATCCAATGACTAGTAAAAATGCATGCTATGATGACTTTAACCATAGGCTTTGACTCCTAACTTATCGGATGCACCATTATCGCAGCGATTTCCCATATTTGTTCCTCAAATTATGACTAGATCACAGCATACAATCATGATCTGTTATCACCATAATGGAATGCCAATATTAGTGTAAAGACAAATGTTTCTCAGCCCATGTAACTTAAAACTATTAAATGACTCCCAACCTGGTCATCAAACTCATACTTCCATACAATTAAACCATGTGCTCAGCCACCAAAATTACAGGATGCACCATTCAAAAATCAATTTCCATTCTTTGTTCCCCAAATGTCTTTATTCCAATTCAAATTCAACAGAACCATGATTTCTCACAATTAAACTCGCCCTTGTATAACTAATCTAATGTTTGTTCCTCAAATTCTGATCTTTGTTCTTTATGTCTTTTTTCTAAAGCAATTTACCAGCAACATGATCCTTTGCAATCAGATTCTCGCCTTGATACAAGTAAATTAAGTTTCTTTAAAAGGCTACTAACTTTCACATCGAACCAATACTTCAATACCATATGAGTCAAACGTATTTCTCTTACATATCATAACTTTAAAAGTAACTGCCACTTATGGCGCAATAATGTTCCCTGAACATCCTGATTTAATCAGACCCTTATTTTAATATACAGCTATTAAAACCAACTTGATAGAAGAAATTAAACCATGTGCTCAGCCACCAAAATTACAGGATGCACCATTCAAAAATCAATTTCCATTCTTTATTCCCCAAATGTCTTTATTCCAATTCCAATTCAACAGAATCATGATTCCTCACAATCGATACACAGACGGTTTGTGTTTTAGCCTAAGTAACTTGGGACTTTTCAAAAAGGAATCAATGTCATATTCCAATGACATATATTTCAAGCCTACTTGTCTTATAGATCACTACTTAACAATATTATCTGCACATATGACTGTCATCCATGGCCTAATGATGTTAATCAGGCCCTAATATAATTAATCTAATGTTTGTTCCTCAAAATCTGATCTTTGTTCTTTATATGTCTTTTTTCAAAAGCGATTTACCAGCAACATCATCCTTTGCAATCAGATTCTCGCCTTGATACAAGTAAATTAAGTTCCTTTAAAAGGCTTTTAACTTGCTCATCGAACCAATACCTCAGTACCATACGATTCAAACGTATTTCTCTTACATATCATAAATTAAAAAGTAACTGCCACTTATGGCGCAATAATGTTCCCTAGACATCCTGATTTAATCAGACCCTTGATTTAATCAGACCATTAATTTAATATACAACTATTAAAACCAACCCGATAGAAGAAATTAAACCATGTGCTCAGCCACCAAAATTACAGGATGCACCATTCAAAAATCAATTTCCATTATTTGTTCCCCAAATGTCATTATTCAAATTCCAATTCAACAGAACCATGATTCCTCACAATCGATACACAGACGGTTTGTGTTTTAGCCCAAGTAACTTGGGACTTTTCAAAAGGGCTTCTCATATGCAGATAAATGTCATATTCCAATGACATATATTTCAAGCCTACTTGTCTTATAGATCACTACTTAACAATATTACCTGCATATATGACTGTCATCCATGGCCTAATGATGTTAATCAGGCCCTAATATAATTAATCTAATGTTTGTTCCTCAAAATCTGATATTTGTTCTTTATATGTCTTTTTTCAAAAGCAATTTACAAGCAACATCATCCTTTGCAATCAGATTCTCGCCATGATACAAGTAAATTAAGATCCTTTAAAAGGCTTCTAACTTGCTCATCGAACCAATACTTCAGTACCATACGATTCAAACGTATTTCTCTTACATATCATAGCTTAAAAAGTAACTGCCACTTATGGCTCAATAATGTTCCCTAGATCATATCGAATATCAGACAACAAAAGACATCCTGATTAAATCATACCCTTAATTTAATATACAACTATTAAAACCAACCCGATAAGAAGAAAATAAACCATGTGCTCAGCCACCAAATTTTCAAGATGCACCATTCAATAATCATTTTCCATTCTTTGTTCCTCAAATGTCTTTATTCCAATTCCAATTCAACAGAACCATGATTCCTCACAATCGATACACTGATGGTTTGTGTTTCAGCCTAAGCAACTTGGGACATTTCAAAAAGGCTTCTAATATGCAGATCAATGTCATATTCCAAAAACATATATTTCAAGCCTACGACTCTTATAGATCACTACTTAACAATCAGCCCAAGTAACATAAGATTTTTTGACTCACTTATCAAAGTCATCATTCCATATGCTATGATCCAATAACTAGTAAAAATACGCGTGCTATGATGACTTTAACTCAAACTTATTGGATTCACCATTATTCCAGCGATTTCCCATATTTGTTCCTCAAATTATGGATTATCAATGAGCTCAAGTAACATAAGATCTTTTGACCCACTTATCAAAGTCATCATTTCATATGCTATGATCCAATGACTAGTAAAAATGCATGCTATGATGACTTTAACCATAGGCTTTGACTCCTAACTTATCGGATGCACCATTATCGCAGCGATTTCCCATATTTGTTCCTCAAATTATGACTAGATCACAGCATACAATCATGATCTGTTATCACCATAATGGAATGCCAATATTAGTGTAAAGACAAATGTTTCTCAGCCCATGTAACTTAAAACTATTAAATGACTCCCAACCTGGTCATCAAACTCATACTTCCATACAATTAAACCATGTGCTCAGCCACCAAAATTACAGGATGCACCATTCAAAAATCAATTTCCATTCTTTGTTCCCCAAATGTCTTTATTCCAATTCAAATTCAACAGAACCATGATTTCTCACAATTAAACTCGCCCTTGTATAACTAATCTAATGTTTGTTCCTCAAATTCTGATCTTTGTTCTTTATGTCTTTTTTCTAAAGCAATTTACCAGCAACATGATCCTTTGCAATCAGATTCTCGCCTTGATACAAGTAAATTAAGTTTCTTTAAAAGGCTACTAACTTTCACATCGAACCAATACTTCAATACCATATGATTCAAACGTATTTCTCTTACATATCATAACTTTAAAAGTAACTGCCACTTATGGCGCAATAATGTTCCCTGAACATCCTGATTTAATCAGACCCTTATTTTAATATACAGCTATTAAAACCAACTTGATAGAAGAAATTAAACCATGTGCTCAGCCACCAAAATTACAGGATGCACCATTCAAAAATCAATTTCCATTCTTTATTCCCCAAATGTCTTTATTCCAATTCCAATTCAACAGAATCATGATTCCTCACAATCGATACACAGACGGTTTGTGTTTTAGCCTAAGTAACTTGGGACTTTTCAAAAAGGAATCAATGTCATATTCCAATGACATATATTTCAAGCCTACTTGTCTTATAGATCACTACTTAACAATATTATCTGCACATATGACTGTCATCCATGGCCTAATGATGTTAATCAGGCCCTAATATAATTAATCTAATGTTTGTTCCTCAAAATCTGATCTTTGTTCTTTATATGTCTTTTTTCAAAAGCGATTTACCAGCAACATCATCCTTTGCAATCAGATTCTCGCCTTGATACAAGTAAATTAAGTTCCTTTAAAAGGCTTTTAACTTGCTCATCGAACCAATACCTCAGTACCATACGATTCAAACGTATTTCTCTTACATATCATAAATTAAAAAGTAACTGCCACTTATGGCGCAATAATGTTCCCTAGACATCCTGATTTAATCAGACCCTTGATTTAATCAGACCCTTGATTTAATCAGACCCTTAATTTAATATACAACTATTAAAACCAACCCGATAAAAGATTTTAAACCATGTGCTCAGCCACCAAAATTACACGATGCACCATTCAAAAATCAATTTCCATTATTTGTTCCCCAAATGTCATTATTCAAATTCCAATTCAACAGAACCATGATTCCTCACAATCGATACACAGACGGTTTGTGTTTTAGCCCAAGTAACTTGGGACATTTCAAAAGGGCTTCTAATATGCAGATAAATGTCATATTCCAATGACATATATTTCAAGCCTACTTGTCTTATAGATCACTACTTAACAATATTACCTGCATATATGACTGTCATCCATGGCCTAATGATGTTAATCAGGCCCTAATATAATTAATCTAATGTTTGTTCCTCAAAATCTGATATTTGTTCTTTATATGTCTATTTTCAAAAGCAATTTACAAGCAACATCATCCTTTGCAATCAGATTCTCTCCATGATACAAGTAAATTAAGATCCTTTAAAAGGCTTCTAACTTGCTCATCGAACCAATACTTCAGTACCATACGATTCAAACGTATTTCTCTTACATATCATAGCTTAAAAGGTAACTGCCACATATGGCTCAATAATGTTCCCTAGATCGTATCGAATATCAGACAACAAAAGACATCCTGATTAAATCATACCCTTAATTTAATATACAACTATTAAAACCAACCCGATAAGAAGAAATTAAACCATGTGCTCAGCCACCAAATTTTCAAGATGCACCATTCAATAATCATTTTCCATTCTTTGTTCCTCAAATGTCTTTATTCCAATTCCAATTCAACAGAACCATGATTCCTCACAATCGATACACTGATGGTTTGTGTTTCAGCCTAAGCAACTTGGGACATTTCAAAAAGGTTTCTAATATGCAGATCAATGTCATATTCCAAAAACATATATTTCAAGCCTACGACTCTTATAGATCACTACTTAACAATCAGCCCAAGTAACATAAGATTTTTTGACTCACTTATCAAAGTCATCATTCCATATGCTATGATCCAATAACTAGTAAAAATACGCGTGATATGATGACTTTAACTCAAACTTATTGGATGCACCATTATTGCAGCGATTTCCGATATTTGTTCCTCAAATTATGGATTATCAATCAGCTCAAGTAACATAAGATCTTTTGACCCACTTATCAAAGTCATCATTCCATATGCTATGATCCAATGACTAGTAAAAATGCATGCTATGATGACTTTAACCATAGGCTTTGACTCCTAACTTATCGGATGCACCATTATCGCATCGATTTCCCATATTTGTTCCTCAAATTATGACTAGATCACAGCATACAATCATGATCTGTTATCACCATAATGGAATGCCAATATTAGTGTAAAGACAAATGTTTCTCATCCCATGTAACTTAAAACTATTAAATGACTCCCAACCTGGTCATCAAACTCATACTTCCATACAATTAAACCATGTGCTCAGCCACCAAAATTACAGGATGCACCATTCAAAAATCAATTTCCATTCTTTGTTCCCCAAATGTCTTTATTCCAATTCAAATTCAACAGAACCATGATTTCTCACAATTAAACTCGCCCTTGTATAACTAATCTAATGTTTGTTCCTCAAATTCTGATCTTTGTTCTTTATGTCTTTTTTCTAAAGCAATTTACCAGCAACATGATCCTTTGCAATCAGATTCTCGCCTTGATACAAGTAAATTAAGTTTCTTTAAAAGGCTACTAACTTTCACATCGAACCAATACTTCAATACCATATGATTCAAACGTATTTCTCTTACATATCAAAACTTTAAAAGTAACTGCCACTTATGGCGCAATAATGTTCCATGAACATCCTGATTTAATCAGACCCTTATTTTAATATACAGCTATTAAAACCAACTTGATAGAAGAAATTAAACCATGTGCTCAGCCACCAAAAATTACAGGATGCACCATTCAAAAATCAATTTCCATTCTTTATTCCCCAAATGTCTTTATTCCAATTCCAATTCAACAGAATCATGATTCCTAACAATCGATACACAGACGGCTTGTGTTTTAGCCTAAGTAACTTGGGACTTTTCAAAAAGACTTTTCAAAAAGGCTTCTAACAGAATCATGATTCCTCACAATCGATCAATGTCATATTCCAATGACATGTATTTCAAGCCTACTTGTCTTATAGATCACTACTTAACAATATTATCTGCACATATGACTGTCATCCATGGCCTAATGATGTTAATCAGGCCCTAATATAATTAATCTAATGTTTGTTCCTCAAAATCTGATCTTTGTTCTTTATATGTCTTTTTTCAAAAGCGATTTACTAGCAACATCATCCTTTGCAATCAGATTCTCACCTCGCCTTGATACAAGTAAATTAAGTTCCTTTAAAAGGCTTCTAACTTGCTCATCGAACCAATACCTCAGTACCATACGATTCAAACGTATTTCTCTTACATATCATAGCTTAAAAAGTAACTGCCACTTATGGCGCAATAATGTTCCCTAGATCATATCGAATATCAGACAACCCTTAATTTAATATACAACTATTAAAACCAACCCGATAAGAAGAAATTAAACCATGTGCTCAGCCACCAAATTTACAAGATGCACCATTCAATAATCATTTTCCATTCTTTGTTCCTCAAATGTCTTTATTCCAATTCCAATTCAACAGAACCATGATTCCTCACAATCGATACACTGATGGTTTGTGTTTTAGCCTAAGCAACTTGGGACTTTTCAAAAAGGCTTTTAATATGCAGATCAATGTCGTATTCCAATAACATATATTTCAAGGCTACTACTCTTATAGATCACTAGTTAACAATCAGCCCAAGTAACATAAGATCTTTTGACTCACTTATCAAAGTCATAATTCCATATGCTATGTTCCAATAACTAGTAAAAATACCTGCTATGATGACTTTAACCATAGGCTTAGACTCCAAACTTATTGGATGCACCATTATTGCAGCTATTTCCGATATTTGTTCCTCAAATTATGGATTATCAATCAGCTCAAGTAACATAAGATCTTTTGACCCACTTATCAAAGTCATCATTCCATATGCTATGATCCAATGACTAGTAAAAATGCATGCTATGATGACTTTAACCATAGGCGTTGACTCCTAACTTATCGGATACACCATTATCGCAGCGATTTCCCATATTTGTTCCTCAAATTCACAGCATAAAATCATCATCTGTTATCACCATAATGGAATGCCAATATTAGTGTAAAGACAAATGTTTCTCAGCTGAGGTAACTTAAAACTATTAAATGACTCCCAACCTGGTCATCAAACTCATACTTCAATACAATTAAACCATGTGCTCAGCCACCAAAATTACAGGATGCACCATTCAAAAATCAATTTCCATTCTTTGTTCCCCAAATGTCTTTATTCCAATTCAAATTCAACAAAACCATGATTTCTCACAATTAAACTGGCCCTTGTATAACTAATCTAATGTTTGTTCCTCAAATTCCGATCTTTGTTCTTTATGTCTTTTTTCTAAAGCAATTTACCAGCAACACAATCCTTTGCAATCAGATTCTCGTCTTGACACAAGTAAATTAAGTTTCTTTAAAAGGCTACTAACTTTCACAGCGAACCAATTCTTCAATACCATATGATTCAAACGTATTTCTCTTACATATCATAACTTTGAAAGTAACTGTCACTTATGGCGCAATAATGTTCCCTGAACATCCTGATTTAATCAGACCCTTATTTTAATATACAGCTATTAAAACCAACATGATAGAAGAAATTAAACCATGTGCTCAGCCACCAAAATTACAGGATGCACCATTCAAAAATCAATTTCCATTCTTTATTCCCCAAATGTCTTTATTCCAATTCCAATTCAACAGAATCATGATTCCTTACAATCGATACACAGACGGTTTGTGTTTTAGCCTAAGTAACTTGGGACTTTTCAAAAAGGCTTCTAATATGCAAATCTATGTCATATTCCAATGACATGTATTTCAAGCCTACTTGTCTTATAGATCACTACTTAACAATATTATCTCCACATATGACTGTCATCCATGGCCTAATGATGTTAATCAGGCCCTAATATAATTAATCTAATGTTTGTTCCTCAAAATCTAATCTTTGTTCTTTATATGTCTTTTTTCAAAATCGATTTACCAGCAACATCATCCTTTGCAATCAGATTCTCGCCTTGATACAAGTAAATTAAGTTCCTTTAAAAGGCTTCTAACTTGCTCATCGAACCAATACCTCAGTACCATACGATTCAAACGTATATCTCTTACATATCATAACTTAAAAAGTAACTGCCACTTATGGCGCAATAATGTTCCCTAGACAACCTGATTTAATCAGACCCTTAATTTAATATACAACTATTAAAACCAACCCGATAGAAGAATTTAAACCATGTGCTCAGCCACCAAATTACAGGATGCACCATTCAAAAATCAATTTCCATTATTTGTTCCCCAAATGTCATTATTTCAATTCCAATTCAACAGAACCATGATTCCTCACAATCAATACACAGACGGTTTGTGTTTTAGCCCTAGTAACTTGGGACTTTTCAAAAAGGCTTCTAATATGCAGATCAATGTCATATTCCAATGACATATATTTCAAGCCTACTTGTTTTATAGATCACTACTTAACAATATTACCTGCATATATGACTGTCATCCATGGCCTAATGATGTTAATCAGACCCTAATATAATTAATCTAATGTTTGTTCCTCAAAATCTGATCTTTGTTCTTTATATGTCTTTTTTCAACAGCAACATCATCCTTTGCAATCAGATTAGCGCCTTGATACAAGTAATTCTAACTTGCTCATCGAACCAATACCTCAGTACCATACGATTCAAACGTATTTCTCTTACATATCATAGCTTAAAAAGTAACTGCCACTTATGGCGCAATAATGTTCCCTAGATCATATCGAATATCAGACAACAAACCCTTAATTTAATATACAACTATTAAAACCAACCCGATAAGAAGAAATTAAACCATGTGCTCAGCCACCAAATTTACAAGATGCACCATTCAATAATCATTTTCCATTCTTTGTTCCTCAAATGTTTGTATTCCAATTCCAATTCAACAGAACCATGATTCCTCACAATCGATACACTGATGGTTTGTGTTTTAGCCTAAGCAACTTGTGACTTTTCAAAAAGGCTTCTAATATGCAGATCAATGTCATATTCCAATAACATATATTTCAAGCCTACTACTCTTATAGATCACTACTTAACAATCAGCCCAAGTAACATAAGATCTTTTGACCCACTTATTAAAGTCATCATTGCATATGCTATGATCGAATAACTAGTAAAAATACCTGCTATGATGACTTTAACCATAGGCTTTGACTCCTAACTTATCGGATGCACCATTATTGTAGCGATTTCCCATATTTGTTCCTCAAATTATGACTAGAACACAACATACAATCATTATCTTTTATCACCATAATGACATGCCAATATTAGTGTACAGACAAATGTTTCCCAGGTAACTTAAAACTATTAAATGACTCCTAAACTGGTCATCAAACTCATATTTCCATACAATATGATCCAAACATATGACTGTCATCCATGGTCTAATGATGTTCTCTATTATCATAATGGATACCAGAAGACGCACAAAAATAAACTGGCCCTTGTATAACTAATCTAATATTTGTTCCTCAAATTCTGATCTTTGTTCTTTACGTCTTTTTTCTAAAGCAATTTACGAGCAACATGATCCTTTGCAATCAGATTCTCGACTTGATACAAGTAAATTAAGTTTCTTTAAAAGGCTACTAACTTTCTCATCGAACCAATACTTCAATACCATATGATTCAAACGTATTTCTCACACATATCATAACTTAAAAAGTAACTGCCCCTTATGGCGCAATAATGTTCCTTGAACATCCTGATTTAATCAGACCCTTAATTTAATATACAGTTATTAAAACCAACCTGATAGAAGAAATTAAACCATGTGCTCAGCCACCAAAATTACAGGATGCACCATTCAAAAATCAATTTCCATTCTTTGTTCCCCAAATGTCTTTATTCCAATTCCGATTCAACAGAACCATGATTCCTCACAATCGATACACTGATGGTTTGTTTTTTAGCCTAAGTAACTTGAGACTTTTCAAAAAGCCTTCTAATATGCAGATCAATGTCATATTCCAATAACATATATTTCAAGCCTACTTCTCTTATAGATCACTACTTAACAATATTACCTCCACATATGACTGTCATCCATGGCCTAACGATGTTAATCAGGCCCTTGTATAACTAATCTAATGTTTGTTCCTCAAATTTCGATCTTTGTTCTTTATATGTCTTTTTTCAAAAGCAATTTACCAGCAACATGATCCTATGCAATCAGATTCGTGCCTTGATACAAGTAAATTAAGTTTCTTTAAAAGGCTTCTAACTTGCTCATCGAACCAATTGTTCACTACCATACGATTCAAACGTATTTCTCTTACATATCATAACTTAAAGAGTAACCGCCACTTATGGCGCAATAATGTTCCCTAGATCATATCGAATATCAGACGACAAAAGACATCTTGATTAAATCAGACCCTTAATTTAATATACAACTATTAAAACCAACCGGATAAGAAGAAATTAAACCATGTGCTCAGCCACCAAATTTACAAGATGCACCATTCAAAAATCAATTTCCATTCTTTGTTCCTCAAATATCTTTATTCGAATTCCAATTCAACAGAATCATTATTCCTCACAATCGATACACTGATGGTTTGTGTTTTAGCCTAAGCAACTTGGGACTTTTCAAAAAGGCTTCTAATATGCAGATCAATGTCATATTCCAATAACATATATTTCAAGCCTACTTCTCTTATAGATCACTACTTAACAATATTACCATCACATAAAAGCAACAATCAAAAGCTTTAAATCACCCTACGTAACTCTTAATATTTTTTTTATACGATCAACAAAATTTCCAAAAAAATTATCCACAATCCCTAGCCTCATAATGTTATGTTTGGCTTATTCTATATCAGCAAAATGGATTAATGTTTATCAGCCTAAATAAGATATCTTTTATGACTCACACCCTCTATTACAAATACCATTTTGAAAATAGGTTTTTTTTAAAATGATAGTTTACCAAAAAAAAACATTTTTAAAATTATATAAAATCTTTTGAAAACAAAAAACATTTTTGAAAACATATAAAATCTATGTTAAAACAAAAACATTGATATAAAAACTTAATAGTTTTAAAAACATTTTGAAATATATGAAAAAACGTAGAAACTTTTTAAAAATAAATTTGTACATAGAAAAATACCATTTTGAAAATATATTTAAAAATACCTTTTTGAAAATACGTTTTTTGTAAAATGATATAAAATCTTTTTGAAACCAAAAAAATTATATAAAAACTTAATAGTTTTATAAACATTTTGAAATATATTTAAAAAAAGGTAGAAACTTTTTAAATATAAATTTGTACAAAAAAGTTAGTTTTTTACTCAAATATAGAAATATAAAAATACCTTTTTGAAAATAGGTTTGAAAACATATAAAATCTTTTTGAAAACAAAAACATTGATATAAAAATTTAATAGTTTTAAAAACATTTAGAAATATATTAAAAAACGTAGAAAATCTTTTGAAAATATCTTTTTGAAAATAGATTTTTGTAAAATGATAGTTTTCAAAAAAAATATTTTTAAAAACATATAAACTCTTTTGAAAACAAAAACATTTTTGTAAACAAAATCATTGATATAAAAAACTAATAGTTTTAAAAACATATTGAAATATACTAAAAAACGTAGAAACTTTTTAAAAATAAATTTGTACAAAAAAGTTAGTTTTTTACCCAAATATAGAATTATAAAAATACCATTCTGAAAACAAGTTTTTTGTAAAATGATAGTTTTCATAAAAACATTTTTGAAAGCATATAAAATCTTTTGAAAACAAAAATATTTTTGAAAACATATAAAAAAAAAAAAATTTAAAGCAAAAACATTGATATAAAAACTTAATAGTTTTAAAAACATTTTGAACTTTTTAAAAACAAATTTGTACACAAAAGTTAGTTTTTTACTAAAATATAGAAATATTTAAATACCATTTTGAAAATAGGTTTTTTTTAAAAATGATAGTTTACCAAAATAAACATTTTTAAAATTATATAAAATCTTTTGAAAAAAAAACATTTTTGAAAACATATAAAATCTTTTTTAAAACAAAAACATTGATATAAAAAATTAATAGTTTTAAAAACATTTTGAAATATATTAAAAAACGTAGAAACTTTTTAATAAATTTTTACAAAAAAGTTAGTTTTTTACTCAAATATAGAAATATAAAAATACATTTTTCAAAATAGGTTTTTGTAAAGTGATAGTTAAAAAAAACATTTTTAAAAGCATATAAAATCTTTTGAAAACAAAAATATTTTTGAAAACATATAAAATCTTTTTTTTTAAACATTGATATAAAAACTTAATAGTTTTAAAAACATTTTGAAATATATGAAAAAACGTAGAAACTTTTTAAAAATAAATTTGTACATCGAAAAATACCGTTTTGAAAATATATTTTTTGTAAAATGAAAGTTTTCAAAAAAAAAACTTATAACATATAAAATCTTTTAAAACAAAAACATTATTGAAAACATATAAAATCTTTATGAAAACAAAAACATTGATATAAAAACTTAATAGTTTTATAAACATTTTGAAATATATTAAAAAAAACGTAGAAACTTGTACAAAGAAGTTAGTATTTTACTGAAATATAGAAATATAAAAATACCTTTTTGAAAATAGGTTTTTTGTAAAATGATAGTTTTTTAAAAAAAACATTTTTAAAAGCATATAAAATCTTTTGAAAACAAAAACATTTTTGAAAACATATAAAATCTTTTTTAAAACAAAAATATTGATATAAAAAATTAATAATTTTAAAAACATTTTGAAATATATGAAAAAATGTAGAAACTTTTAAAAATAAATTTGTACTTAGAAAAATACCATTTTGAAAATATATTTAAAAATACCTTTTTGGAAATAGGTTTTTTGTAAAATGATTTTTTTTTAAAAACATTTTTAAAAGCATATAAAATCTTTTGAAAACAAAAACATTTTGGAAAACATATAAAATCTTTTTTAAAACAAAAACATTGATATAAAAACTTAATAGTTTTAAAAACATTTTGAAATATAAATTTGTACGTAGAAAAATACCATTTTGAAAATATATTTAAAAATACCTTTTTGAAAATAGGTTTTTTGAAAATTGATTGTTTTTAAAAAAACATTTTTTAAAAGCATATAAAATCTTTTGAAAACAAAAACATTTTTGAAAACATATAAAATCTTTTTTAAAACAAAAACATTGATATAAAAACTTAATAGTTTTAAAAACATTTTGAAATATATGAAAAAACGTAGAAAATTTTTAAAAATAAATTTGTACAACAATTTAGTGTATTACTCAAATATACAAATATAAAATACCTTTTTCAAAATAGGTTTATTGTAAAATGATAGTTTAAAAAAAACATTTTTAAAAGCATATAAAATCTTTTGAAAACATATAAAATCTTTTTTTTTAAACATTGATATAAAACCTTAATAGTTTTAAAAACATTTTGAAATATATGAAAAAACGTAGAAACTTTTTTAAAATAAATTAGTACAAAGAAAATAACCATTTCGAAAATATATTTTTTGTAAAATAAAAGTTTTCAAAAAAAAACTTATAACATGTAAAATCTTTTTAAAACAAAAACATTTTTGAAAACATATAAAATCTTTTTGAAAACAAAAACATTGAAATAAAAACTTAATAGTTTTAAAAACATTTTGAATATATTAAAAAACGTAGAAACTTTTTAAAAATAAATTTGTACATAGAAAAATACCATTTTGAAAATATATTTTTTGTAAAATGAAAGTTTTCAAAAAAAACTTATAACATACAAAATCTTTTTAAAACAAAAACATTTTTGAAAACATATAAAATCTTTTTGAAACCAAAAAAATGATATAAAAACTTAATAGTTTTATAAACATTTTGAAATATATTTAAAAGGTAGAAACTTTTTAAATATAAATTTGTACAAAAAAGTTAGTTTTTTACTCAAATATAGAAATATAAAAATACCATTTTGAAAATAGGTTTTTTGTAAAATGATAGTTTACCAAAAAAAACATTTTTAAAATTATATAAAATCTTTTGAAAACAAAAAATATTTTTGAAAACATATAAAATCTTTTTTAAAACAAAAACATTGATATAAAAACTTAATAGTTTTACAAACATTTTGAATATATGAAAAAACGTAGAAACATTTTAAAAATAAATTTGTACAAAAAATTTAGTTTTTTACTCAAATATACAAATATAAATACCTTTTTCAAAATAGGTGTTTAGTAAAATGATAGTTTTAAAAAAACATTTTTAGAAGCATATAAAATCTTTTGAAAACATATAAAATCTTTTTTTTAAAAACATTGATATAAATACTTAATAGTTTTAAAAACATTTTGAATATATTATAAAACGTTGAAACTTTTTGAAAAATAAAATTATACAAAAAAGTTAGTTGTTTACTCAAATATAGAAATATAAAAATACCTTTTTGAAAACATATAAAATCTTTTTGAAAACAAAAACATTGATATAAAAATTTAATAGTTTTAAAAACATTTAGAAATATATTAAAAACGTAGAAAATCTTTTGAAAATAGAATGATAGTTTTCAAAAAAAAAAATTTAAAACATATAAAATCTTTTGAAAACAAAAACATTTTAGTAAACAAAAACATTGATATAAAAAATTAATAGTTTTAAAAACATTTTGAAATATACTAAAAAACGTAGAAACTTTTTAAAAATAAATTTGTACTAAAAAGATAGTTTTTTACTCAAATATTGAAATATAAAAATACCATTTTGAAAATAGGTTTTTTTTTAAAATGATAGTTTACCGAAAAAAACATTTATAAAAATTATATGAAATCTTTTGAAAACAAAAAACATTTTTGAAAACATATAAAATCTTTTTTAAAACAAAAACATTGATATGAAAACTTAATAGTTTTAAAAACATTTTGAAATATATGAAAAAACGTAGAAACTTTTAAAAAATAAATTTGTACAAAAAAGTTAGTTTTTTACTCAAATATAGAAATATAAAAATACCTTTTTCAAAATAGGTTTTTTGTAAAATGATAGTTTTTTAAAAAAAAAACATTTTTAAAAGCATAAAAAATCTTTTGGAAACAAAAACATTTTTGAAAACATATAAAATCTTTTTGTTTAAAAACATTGATATAAAAACTTAATAGTTTTAACAAACATTTTGAAATATATTAAAAAACGTAGAAACTTTTTAAAAATAAATTTGTACAAAAAAGTTAGTTTTTTACTCAAATATAGAAATATAAAAATACCTTTTTCAAAATAGGTTTTTTCGTAAAATGATAGCTTTCAAAAAAAAACTTATAACATATAAAATCTTTTGAAAACAAAAACATTTTTGAAAACATATAAAATCTTTTTGAAAACAAAAACATTGATGTAAAAATTTAATAGTTTAAAAAACATTTTGAAATATATTAAAAAAAACGTAGAAACTTTTTAAAAATAAATTTGTACTAAAAAGTTAGTTTTTTACTCAAATATAGAAATATAAAAATACCATTTTCAAAATAGGTTTTTTGTAAAATGATAGTTTACCAAAAAAAAACATTTTTAAAATTATATAAAATCTTTTGAAAACAAAAAACATTTTTGAAAACATATAAAATCTTTTGAAAACCAAAAACATTTTTGAAAACATATAAAATCTTTTTTAAAACAAAAACATTTATATAAAAACTTAATAGTTTTAAAAACATGTTGAAATATATTAAAAAACGTAGAAACTTTTTAAAAATAAATTTGTACAAAAAGTTAGTTTTTTACTCAAATATAGAAATATAAAAATACCTTTTTCAAAATAGGTTTTTTGTAAAATGATAGTTTTTAAAAAAAAAACATTTTTAAAAGCATAAAATATCTTTTGGAAACAAAAACATTTTTGAAAAATATAAAATCTTTTTTTAAAAAAACATTGATATAAAAACTTAATAGTTTTAAAAACATTTTGAAATATTTTTTAAAAAACGTAGAAACTTTTTATAAATAAATGTGTACAAAAAAATTAGTTTTTTACTTAAATATAGAAATATAAAAATACCATTTTGAAAATAGGTTTTTTGTAAAATGATAGTTTTCAAACAAAAACTTATAACATATAAAATCACTTGAAAACAAAAACATTTTTGAAAATAAAAACATTGATATAAACACTTAATAGTTTTAAAATTTTTAAATATATTAAAAAACGTAGAAACTTTTTAAAACAAAAACATTTATATAAAAACTTAATAGTTTTAAAAACATTTTGAAATATATTAAAAAACGTAGAAACTTTTTAAAAATAAATTTGTACAAAAAAGTTAGTTTTTTACTCAAATATAGAAATATAAAAATACCTTTTTTAAAATAGGTTTTTTGTAAAATGATAGTTTTTAAAAAAAAACATTTTTAAAAGCATAAAAAATCTTTTGGAAACAAAAACATTTTTGAAAACATATAAAATCTTTTTTTAAAAAAACATTGATATAAAAACTTAATAGTTTTAAAAACATTTTGAAATATTTTTTAAAAAACGTAGAAACTTTTTATAAATAAATTTGTACAAAAAAAAGTTAGTTTTTTACTTAAATATAGAAATATAAAAATACCATTTTGAAAATAGGTTTTTTGTAAAATGATAGTTTTCAAAAAAATAAACTTATAACATATAAAATCTTTTGAAAACAAAAACATTTTTGAAAATAAAAACATTGATATAAAAACTTAATAGTTTTAAAAACATTTTTAAATATATTAAAAAACGTAGAAACTTTTTAAAACAAATTTGTACAAAAAAGTTGGTTTTTTACTCAATTATAGAAATATAAAAATACCATTTTGAAACTAGATTTTTAGTAAAATGATAGTTTTCAAAAATAAAATTTATAATATATAAAATCTTTTGAAAACAAAAACAATTCTGAAAACATATAAAATCTTTTTGAAAACAAAATCAAAAACATTGATGTAAAAACAAAAACTAGTTTTATAACATATAAAATCTTTTTGAAAACAAAAACATTGATATAAAAAATTAATAGTTTTCTTGTAAATATAAAAATTTTGAAAACTAAAATATAAATAGAATTCAAGAAAACAAGTATATATTATATGTAATATATCACGTACCAAATTGACAAGTAAATCACAGTTTCTGAAACAAATTAATAATAAAATGATCACATAGTAGAACAAATTAACAAATTGTGAGGTTAGTGACTTGATTTAATTGTAATAGTTCAAGGAGTTTAGTGTAATTCTCTGATTTTTAGATTAGAGTTAGTTTTGTAGTTTTTAGTATAAATAGGTCCTATGAGTTAATGAGGACAATAACTCAAATTGTAGTCATGTAACCCAATTTGTTAGTGAAATTGAATATTCTTTCTTTCTTGATTCTCATTTGTGGGTTTTCTTTTTTTTTTTTTTTTGAGTTCTTGGTTTGAATTCTGCCTTTTTAGTTTCTGAAATTCCTAACAAGTGCTATCTGAGCCAGGTTGTGATCGTCGTTTTTTCTGAAATTTGAATTTAGCGATAGAAATTAGAAAATGTTCTTCGCCAAAATTAGAATTGGAAATTGTTTTTCATATCTGTAAATTCTGGTCTTCCCTCTGTTCGATTTTGAAGACATTTAGATGGCGATACAAGTTTCGTTTGATTTTGATTTGTTTTTTATTACGGTTGGTTTTCAGATTGTTTTGTAATGTCGGGGAAGTGTATCTATTAGTTTAGGAATCGGCGTTTGGGTTATGGCGTTCCGGTTTGTTCAAACCGTTTGGGTTTTGGTTGTCGATCGTTTGTTTGCCGATTTGGAGTATTATTCTCGACTTTGGAGTTCGAATTTTGATTGGTCTGTATCATCATTTGGGTGGAGTTTCTCATTCGTTTTGGTTATCCGTTAGTTTTTGGGGTATTTGGGAGAAATTACACATTAGTATTTAGTTGCGATGATCGTTGTATTTTGGGTCGGGATTTTATTGATCGCTTGATAGGTTCCGAGTTGTTTTTAGGTCGTCGCTTTTGCGTTGTTTCGGGCCGTTTGGATATTTTGATATGGGCTATTGTTTAGTTGCGACATTTGGTAACCGGTTGATTTTGTATATGGTTTTTGTTCTCCAGTTTGTTGGTTTTTGGTGCACATTAGTGTTTGGGTCGCATTTGTGCTATTCGGTATTTGTTGCTTCGGTATTGAATTTTTGGAGTTTGGGTTGGCATTTCGAATTTGAATTTGGCAGTGTGTTTCAAAATAGGTGGAGTTTGATACTTTGTTATTTGGTTTGAGAAACACAAATTTGTTTTTGAAACTTTGTTGTTTTATTTTTGAAATTCAAGTCAATGTGGAGATTTGTGAGGTTAGTGACTTGAATTAGTTGTAATAGTTCAGGGGGTTTAGTTAGATTAGAATTAGTTTTGTAGTTTTTAGTATAAATAAGTCCTATGAGTTAATGAGGACAATAACTCAAATTGTAGTCATGTAACCCAATTTGTTAGTGAAATTGAATATTCTTTCTTTCTTGATTCACATTTGTGGGTTTCTATTTTTGTTGAGTTCTTGGTTTGAATTCAGCCTTTTTAGTTTCTGAAATTCCTAACACAAATAACAAATTAACAAATAAAAGAGCACATTATATAAGAAGAACAAATTAACAAATGAAAGAGCACATTATATAAAAGGAAGAAGGAAAGTACCTGTGTTTATGCAATGCAACCGATTCACTTCGTTTCCATTAGTTGTGTGTTCTCTCGCTACTCCTACAAACAAACAAATAATTTTGTTTGTAAACAAACAATACCATACTATATAATAATAGTAATTATCATAAATTTTATAATAATTTATCATAAATAAAATTTTATGTATTTTCTAAACCAACCCATGTAATACATGGGTCTCTAACCTAGTATAATACTATATAAAAACTGCAAAAATTAGTCAAAAAATTAAAAGCTTTTGAAATGTATAAAAGGAACAGTAGAAATGTTGTAATTTTATAACAAATAAAATCTTTTTGAAAACAGAAGGTATATTTTCATGTAAATATAGAAATTCTGAAAACTAAAAAATAAATAGAATTCAAGGAAGCAGGTATATATTATATGATACATGTATCACGTACCAAATTAACAAATAAATCACAGTTTATAGAACAAATTAATAATAAAATGATCACACAGGAGAAGAAATTAACAAATAAATTATCACAATTTATAGAAGAACAAATTAACAAATAAAAGAGCACATTATATAAAAGGAAGAAGGAAAGTACCCGTTTTTATGCAACCAATCCACTTCGTTTCCATTAGTTGTGTGTTCTCTCGCTACTCCTACAAACAAACAAATAATTTTATTTGTAAACTCAACTCAATAAATTAAATATTGAAAACTGAAAACTTCCAAAATTAAGGGTCAGGTTTAACGAAAATTTTCATAAGTGGTTATAAAAAAAGCATTCATATCTATATTTTCTGGTCAGTGTTTTTTTTTTCAAAGAAGTTGCCTATAAAAGTTACCGACTGAAACTGGAATCGGGTTATTCCCGGGTCACCATTTACGATTGTTGACCAAATTTTTATATTGGGTATTAAAAGTGTAAATAGAATAAACTTTTGCTTTTTTGTCATTTTGAGTAATAAACTATTTTTTTTTTCAACTAGGTCTTTAAACTAGTCATTTGTTGTTAAAATACAGTAATTAAAGTGAACGTAAGCAAGGAAAACACAAAGCATCAATCACATATCATGCTGCAACGTAAACAAGGAAAAACAAAGCAACAACAAACTCCATTTTTCTACACCATTCTTGCAGGCAGTAACCATGAAAAACTATCAGCTGCACATGTGATCCTATTAGCCAAAAATACAAGCTAAAAAATCATGAAACAATACCAAAAAAAATACAGAAAAAGCAAGCCCCAAAACTATGCAAATCTCCACCTAAATTACTTAAAAACTCGTAATCATACATAGAAACAAAGAAAAGATGTTCTCCGTTTTATATATGTTTTGAACAACGAGAAAACTTAATCAGGTTTCCAAAACTATCAAACTAGCATGGTAATGATCACAACAATGGTAATGAATCATCAGTGGTTTAAAAGATGCTTTTGAAAGATGAAAGAAATTAGCAACGTAATAAGTTATTAACATGTCGAAGCCACACATAAATGAATCTTAATGATACCTGATTATCAAATCAGGTTTCCAGTAACATGAAAATCACTACGATCATGGTTTTTTATACGCAACAGATCATCTACATAAACTTATGTATAGCACAATACATGATAATCATATGCAACATCAACAATACGAAATGAAATGATTAATACCAAGTCTGATTTAAACAAACATGTAACTTAACTAACACCAACACTTCCAGAAATCAAAAATTTGCATTGTGGTTTGAGTCAAACACAAGTTTAGATTTCGATGACTTCTTGATTTACAAAATCCATTAAACATTGCATATGAGACATCATCGGCATTTCCATTTCGATGACTGTGAAATACTTTCAAACGGGTTGTTACAGATCTGGTCGATCCGAACAAGAGAAAGAGAACTTGTTCGATCTGAACGGAAAATAGAGAGGGGGAAATAATACCTTTGGTCGGTTACTCGCTGATGGAGGACACCGCCGCTTCTGGAAGGAGGTCGCCGCTTG
The DNA here is from genome assembly GCA_020465985.1 of Centrapalus pauciflorus. NCBI lineage: Eukaryota > Viridiplantae > Streptophyta > Magnoliopsida > Asterales > Asteraceae > Centrapalus > Centrapalus pauciflorus. The sequence goes on along the minus strand of JAANYP010001886.1, from coordinate 9,972 downwards.
GAGGGAGGTCGTCGAAGGAAAAGGGTTTTATACTAGCGCTGGAGGGTTTTAGTCAGAGGATATGCCGCCGGAGGGAGGTCGACGGGAAGAAAGACAAATCGCCCTAGGGTTTTCTGCTTGAAGAAAAAAAAACACGAAAGAGTGGGGGTTGAGCGGCGTCAGTATTCCGGGACGGGTTCCTGTTGCTCGGTGGGCGAAAGTCGACGAGAGGGAGAACAGAAAGGAGACGACGGGCTATGGTCGCTTTTATCAAAAGGAAAACTATCAATGCGTTCTCCATGTTCATGGAGTGATGGAGGTTGTAATCTTTTTACAGAGGGTACAGAGAGAAAGAAGAGAGAGAGAGAGGGTGAGGTTTATGTTTCCGTTGGACTTGTTTCTTGTTACCTTTCATCATTAAAAGTTATTAACTAAAACTTATCACTTGTAAAATAAAAGTATTTAAAAAAATAGTAAAATAAAAGTATTTAATTTTAAATTACTTTTTTTAAAACTTCAAATTTTAAATGTCCGAAAAATAAATAATTTTATGAAACTTTGACACATTAAATAAACAAATAATTTTATGAAACTTTGACACATTGAAAAATATAAACATTATGACACATATAAATAATTTTATATGTTAGTTATGAAACTTTGACACATTAAAATAATAATCATTCAAATTTCAAATGTATTTTCTTTAATAATATTTTGTATTAGTATTTTCCAAAACTTTAATAAATGTTGCAAAATTTATGTTTTAAAATAACTTAATTTTGAATAATCTTAATTAATATTTATATATTAAGTGACGCTAAAATTGTTGTATCAAGTTTTAATCAGTTAGGCAATAAATATGTATTATTTATTAAAACATCTTCAATAAGAAAACTTGTATATGATTTAATTTAAGGTCTTTAACAAATTTATACAATTTAAATTAATATACTTTTAAAAATTAATAAGGGTTAATGTAAAAAAAAAACCCCCATAAACTTTTTTATTGGTTTTTATTGTATCTTAATTTTAAAAAAAAAATTTAAGGTTCTTAAGAGATTCCACCTTTACATAAATATTTAACTTATAACAAAATATTTTATATCAATCCATGTAATACATGGGTATTAACCTAGTAAGAGTATAAACAAGTTACCTAGTAAGAGTATTAACATGTAATCTGAAAGTTTATTTCACATTTATTTTGTAATAAAATCCCAAAATTAATTTACTATGTGTGCTTACCATTTTATTTATATGATACATGATATAAATTTGCTTGAAAAGGAATGATATTTTTATAATTTAACACTATAAATAAATACTTTGTATGATATTCTATAAAATCCTTATCCTTATATATATTAATAAAAGAAATCTTATGTGCCACATGTCACAACCTAATAAAATCATTTTTCTATTTTCCCTCCCATTTTTTCTAATATAACTCTTTCAATCATTCATTTAGTTTGATTTTAAAAAATTAATAAAATTAAAATCAATTAATATATAGTTTAACCACAACTTATGAAAATAAGTTTGATTTAATTACTTTCTAAATTAACTCCTGCATTTGTCTAAAATGATTTATTTTGATTTATGTTATATAATTCAAATAATTTCTTTACTATATGAACTAACCATATTTAACATGTTTTAATCTTAACTATTTATTTATATTACTATAATACAATAATTTAATTTCATATTTGAGATAATTTAATAATTTATTTATACTAATTTAATTTCTATGTTTTATTATCCTCAAGAATATTTCAAGTTATCTGTTGTAACACCCCGACTCCCGAGCAGGTACGTGTAATTATCCTATTGACTAATTATAATAGTGATTATTGCGTTGGTCCAATTGCGTCCCGTATAGTGGATTATACGTGTCGGGACGGGGGATTACGTGGACTCGAGATATAATTTTAGCGGATAAATTATAATTATGGATTCACGGGATTAAATGGGATTTAATGATATAAATAGTGGATTTTTGATATTGGGGTCGGGTATCGGTGTCGAACCCGCGATATAACGGGATCCGTTTATGTGATATATGTATGTGTGACGTTGCTTCCTTATCCTCTCTTTTGTGCAATTCAGAGATAAGTGTGTGTGGGTGACCTTATGCTGCTGGAACTCCAGATTGATTCCAAATCAAGTGATTAAAGTGTTGAAAATCAGATTGAAAGCTTCTTGTTGTGTTCTTGAAGTTTTAAAGTAAGAAATCTTCCATTTGAATCTGATTTTGTGTGATAAACATTGTGATGTGTTGGGAATTGGTGTATCTATGTGTTAGAAGTATTTTGGTGTCATTTTTGTGAGTTCTAGCTGCTGGAATCGAGTTGTGGGGGTGAAATAACCCCTGGGCAGAACTGAAACAGCGAACAGAGGAACTGTCTGCGTCGTGAGCGCGACCGCGACGCGCTAAGCGCGGCCGCGATGTTCTTCCTCGAGCGCGGGCCGCGATCGGGCCAGTGCGGCCGCGATCGGGCTTCTGCTTGGGCTTTGGGGGTCCGTTGGGTTGTTTTGTGGGTTCATTTGGATATATTAACAGTTATGGGATAACCGAGATTAATCTGGGAGAATTAATTTGTGTACAGGGATTCCCAGAGATTGTTACGGGCCGGGTTCGGATCAATCAGTTAGGGAGATTGTGCAGGGTGATCCAGGTGAGTACGCGAGACTTTTTCCAAAGACTAGTCGTTGTCTTTCGAGTCTTTTGTGTTAATATTTCATATGTGATTATATGAATTGTATGGGCACTGCGAGTTGCCCCTCAGGTATGATCTTTCCTTCTTTATATGTGTTATATATTTGAGATCCATTATAGTGCATTGCGATGAGTTATCGCGGGAGCTGTGTAGCTCTGTTTGACCCTGTGTAGGGTTCCCATATATATATATGCAGCCGTTATTCCTGTTAGCTTCCACGGGCGTGGTTTGGCTCCAGGGGGGGGGGGATCCCCAATTGAGATGAGTATCTCTTTCTGTATTGGATCTCTAGGGTCTCTGAGTAGAGTCTCGTTGGCATGTGTTATGCCACGTAGTGTAGGGCTGCCATGTGACATGCGATGTGTGATTATGTGAATTGTGCAGTGTCTAACCCTTGTGTACTCACGAGCTGCGAAGCTTACGTATTCGAGTCTGATGTGTGTATCAGGGGGACCGAAGATAGGACCGCCAGCTCCTGAGCGACGATAGGAGCTTGACTTGCTGCGATCGGGAGATTCTGCTTTTGTTATCTGTATATGATACTTTGCTAGGAACTTTGGGACAAATGATATTGGGTTGTATGTGAATATTTGGGTCCGGGTCGGGTCTTGTATGTCGGGTTGACTTTTGGATATTATGGTTAATGTGCGTAAAATGTTTTAATTAATCAGTGTTTGTGTAAACCTTGACATTGGGATATGGATTGTGATTGAGTTAATGCCACATGTGTATTGTAAATGACGTGGCTTTTAGTTGGGATTAGAGGGTGTTACATGCATGGTATCAGAGCTTGTGGTTTTAGTATTGAGTATCAGTGGATGCTTGAGCTTAGACCGTGTTCAGATTCTTGGGGAGTATTCCGGTGACGGATACTAGAGGATTTAATTATCCTGGCTTAGTGTATAACGCTGGGAGACCTATTTCTTGTGCTTAATTGCCTTGTTTTGTGCAGATCAGTATGGCAGACCAGGGAGAGGGTTCTGGCGCGGGTAAGCCGCCGGGTGATGATGAGTATATCCGCAAGTCAGAGTTGCTTGGGGTTCTTACAGAGTTCTATAGACAGCAGAGAGAGCTGGAGAGAGAGCAGAGGCATGATACGGGGCCACGTTCTGGGGATGGTCAGGATACGGGCACGGGTGCAGGTGCCTCTTCCTCTACATCTCAGCGAGGGGGTTCATTTAAGGATTTCATGACTGGGAATCCTCCAGAGTTCAGAGGCGGGGGTGAGCCAGGGATGGCGCTTGCGTGGGAGCGCGAGATTGAGTCTGCATAGAGGGTTGCTCATGTGGACCCGAAAGACATGGTAGGGTATGCCACGTATCAGTTGAGGGGTGGAGCCTCACAGTGGTGGGGATCTATCGAGTCTTCCATGTCTGATTCTCGTGCATATGCGATGTCCTGGGCTCAGTTTAAGGACATGTTTGAAATTCAGTATGCACCCCGTGATGAGCAGCGAGAGATGGAGCGCCGTTTCCTCCACTTACAGCAGAGGGATCTGTCCGTGCAGCAGTATGTGGATCGCTTCAATGAGTACTCCCAGTTCGCGCCGCAACATGTGAATACAGAGAGGCGCAAGGCCGATGCCTTTGTTGACGGCCTGAGACCAGATATCAGGGAGTTTGTGGGACTACAGGAGACGTCATATTTTGCTAGGGCGCTGGAATTAGCTCGCATGAGAGAGCGAGAGATCGAGAGGCAGCGAGAGCAGCCGCCTACTCAGAGACAGCGTACGGCAGCCACTGAGCAGTCTAGTTACTGGCGCGAGCCGAGGGATCAGCAGCCCGAGCAGGGCCGTCAGCAGGAGCAGAGTTCAGGTTCGCGTAGGGACCGAGGCAGGGACAGAGGTAGAGATAGAGGTCGGGATGAGAGATCCCGGGGACAGGGTCAGAGAGACAGTCATGCGGCCAGTCAGAGCAGTGTTGGGCGGGGGTCCCGGGCATCGGGGAGTAGAGCTGACAGTTTATCCGGAGAGCGAGATTGTCCGAGATGCCACCGCAGGCATGCCGGACCATGTGCCAGTGATCAGTTTCGGTGTTTTAGATGTGGCCAGTTCGGCCACACAGCTACAGCCTGCACAGCCCCAGAGGCATTATGCTTCCGATGTGGGAAGCCGGGCCATCGCATGAGAGACTGCCCAGAGACAGCACCAGCAGTACCGGGAGCGAGCACGAGCGGGGCTAGAGTCGAGCCTTCTTCTTCCACCTCCCGCAGGGATGCAGCTCCGAGAGCCAGAGGCCGGGTGTTCCAGGCCACAGCTGAGGAGGCCAGAGATGCTCCAGATGTTGTTACGGGTACGTATATTCTGAATGGCTTGCGTGCGCGAGTCTTATTTGATTCTGGAGCCGATCGCTCTTATGTGTCAGTGTCCTTCTGTGCTTATTTTACTGTTGTTCCTACTGTATTATCTGTGCCATTGATTGTCGAGAGGGTAGACGGCAGTACCGCTTTAGTGAGCCGTATTTATCGAGAGTGTGTACTCGAAATCGATACTCACCGATTCCTGATCGATTTACTGCCTATCGAGATCAGCAGTTTCGATGTGATCGTCGGTATGGACTGGATGACAGCCCGTCAGGCAGACATTCTTTGTGCTAAGAAGATGATCAGGATACCGATTTCTGAGACCGAGGTTGTGACAGTTTACGGGGAGAGGCGAAAGGGCGAGATTGGGATCATCTCGATGGTTAGAGCTCAGAGATATGTGACCAAGGGTTGCGAAACCTTCTTGGCTTATGTGATTGACGCCCAGAAGGAGAAGACGAAGGTAGGGGATGTACCTGTAGTGCGAGACTACCCTGAGGTATTCCCAGATGAGCTACCTGGGCTACCGCCAGATCGCCAGGTAGAGTTCCGGATCGACCTTATCCCTGGAGCGGTGCCGATTGCGAAAACGCCTTACAGGCTGGCACCCACTGAGATGCGAGAGATGATGACTCAGCTTCAGGAGTTGCTGGATAGGGGATTTATCCGTCCGAGCTCATCACCGTGGGGAGCACCGGTGTTGTTTGTGAAGAAGAAAGACGGTACTATGCGAATGTGTATCGATTATCGGGAGTTAAATAAAGTGACCGTGAAGAATAGATATCCACTTCCGCGAATCGACGATTTATTCGATCAGCTACAGGGATCTAGCTTCTTCTCGAAGATTGATTTGCGATCTGGATATCATCAGCTGAAGGTCAGGGAAGAGGATGTGCCCAAGACAGCCTTCAGGACGCGCTATGGACACTATGAGTTTCTAGTCATGCCATTCGGACTGACTAACGCACCCGCAGCCTTCATGGATTTGATGAATAGGGTGTGTAGAGCCATGTTGGATCGATTTGTGATCGTGTTCATAGACGACATATTGATCTACTCGAGGAGCGCTGAGGAGCATGAGCAGCACTTGAGGGAGGTCCTAAGCGTGCTGCAGAAAGAGAGACTTTATGCGAAATTTTTGAAGTGCGAGTTTTGGCTCCGAGAAGTGCAGTTCTTGGGCCATATTGTGAGCAGCGAGGGCATCAAAGTGGATCCCGCGAAGATCGAGGCTGTGATGAGTTGGGAGCAGCCTAAGACCGTGCCAGAGATTCGTAGTTTCCTGGGATTAGCAGGCTACTACAGACGGTTCATTCAGAATTTTTCGCGGATAGCCATGCCGTTGACGAGATTGACACGGCAGGGCGTACCATTCGAGTGGAATGACGAGCAGGAGACTGCCTTTGCTGAGTTGAGAGCTCGATTGTGCCAGGCGCCGGTGTTAGCCTTGCCCGAGGGTACGGATGATTTCGCTGTGTACTGTGATGCATCAGGGACAGGGTTGGGTTGTGTGTTGATGCAGCGGGGCAAGGTGATTGCCTACGCTTCGAGACAGCTGAAAACATATGAGGAGAATCATACTGTCCATGATCTTGAGTTGGATGCCATAGTCTTTGCGCTAAAGATATGGCGACATTATCTATATGGGTCCCAGTTTGTGGTTTATACGGATCACAAGAGCCTTCAGTATCTTTTCAGTCAGAAGGAGTTGAACATGCGACAGAGACGCAGTTTAGAGCTTCTGAAAGATTATGACTGTGAGATACAGTATCATCCTGGGAAGGCGAACGTAGTTGCTGACGCCTTGAGTCGTAAGGCGTGTGTTCAGACGATTACCTCCCGAGCGGTGAGACTCGAGATCACCTCTACCCTGGTTGACAGTCTGAGATTGGCACAGATAGAGGGTCTGCGGGAGCAGAATGTGAACAGGGAAAGGTTAGTTGGGCAGACAGAGTCGTTGGTCAGGGATGACCGAGGGATATATACGCTGAGAGGCAGAGTTTGGGTTCCCAGAGTTGGGAACTTGCGACAGTTGATTCTTGATGAGTCACATAAGTCGAGATTGTCTATTCACCCTGGGAGCACCAAGATGTACCGAGATCTCCGAGAGTTCTACTGGTGGCCGGGTATGAAAAGGGATGTGGGCCGTTACGTCGAGCAGTGTATGACGTGTTTGCGGGTCAAAAGTGAGCATCAGAAGCCGCACGGCCGTCTACAACCACTGGAGATTCCCGAGTGGAAGTGGTACCACATCACGATGGATTTCATCGTCAGACTTCCTCGTACTGTGCGTGGGAACGATATGATTTGGGTCATAGTAGACCGGTTGACTAAAAGTGCGCACTTTCTTGCGGTTCGGGGTACGATTACGATGGACCAGCTAGCGCGGCTGTATATTAATGAGGTGGTGTCGCGGCATGGGGTTCCGAAGTCGATTACTTCTGATCGTGATACTCGATTCACCTCGCGGTTCTGGCAGAGTTTTCAGAGAGAGCTGGGTACCCGGGTTCAGCTGAGCACAGCTTACAGGCCTCAGACAGATGGGCAGACCGAGCGCACCAACCAGACACTTGAGGACATGTTGAGAGCATGTGCCATAGACTTCAGAGGTAGCTGGGATGTGCATCTCCCATTAGTAGAGTTTGCTTATAATAATAGCTACCATGCCTCGATTAAGATGGCACCGTTCGAAGCATTATATGGCCGTAAGTGTCTAACCCCCGTGTGTTGGGGTGAGGTCGGTGAGCGACCGATCAGTGGGCCCGAGCTACTTCAGGAGACGAGTGATAAAGTAGCTGTGATCCGGGAGCATATGCGAGTTGCACAGAGCCGTCAGAAGTGCTATGCTGACCGCCGTACTTCAGAGCTCGAATTCAGTGTTGGGGATCAGGTGTTGTTGAAAGTGTCTCCATGGAAGGGTGTTATTCGTTTCAGGCACCGGGGCAAGTTGAGTCCGAGGTATATAGGGCCGTTTGAGATAATTGCCAGGGTCAGAGATCAGGCCTACCGGTTGAGATTGCCGCCAGAGTTAGCCGGTGTTCATGATACATTCCATGTGAGCCATCTGAGAAAGTGTCTAGCTAAGGAGGATCAGTATGTGCCTTTATCAGAGATATCCGTGGATGATCAGTTGAGATATGCTGAGCAGCCAGAGATGATTACTGATCGGAAGATAAAGAAATTGCGCAATAAAGAGATATCGTTGGTACTCATTCAATGGAGACATCATAAGGGTACCAGCGCAACTTGGGAGCCCGAATCTGAGATGCGGAGTCGCTATCCTTTTCTGTTCCAGAGTCAAAGTTAGATTCCGGGACGGAATCTTTGTAAGGGGGGAGGATTTGTAACACCCCGACTCCCGAGCAGGTACGTGTAATTATCCTATTGACTAATTATAATAGTGATTATTGCGTTGGTCCAATTGCGTCCCGTATAGTGGATTATACGTGTCGGGACGGGGGATTACGTGGACTCGAGATATAATTTTAGCGGATAAATTATAATTATGGATTCACGGGATTAAATGGGATTTAATGATATAAATAGTGGATTTTTGATATTGGGGTCGGGTATCGGTGTCGAACCCGCGATATAACGGGATCCGTTTATGTGATATATGTATGTGTGACGTTGCTTCCTTATCCTCTCTTTTGTGCAATTCAGAGATAAGTGTGTGTGGGTGACCTTATGCTGCTGGAACTCCAGATTGATTCCAAATCAAGTGATTAAAGTGTTGAAAATCAGATTGAAAGCTTCTTGTTGTGTTCTTGAAGTTTTAAAGTAAGAAATCTTCCATTTGAATCTGATTTTGTGTGATAAACATTGTGATGTGTTGGGAATTGGTGTATCTATGTGTTAGAAGTATTTTGGTGTCATTTTTGTGAGTTCTAGCTGCTGGAATCGAGTTGTGGGGGTGAAATAACCCCTGGGCAGAACTGAAACAGCGAACAGAGGAACTGTCTGCGTCGTGAGCGCGACCGCGACGCGCTAAGCGCGGCCGCGATGTTCTTCCTCGAGCGCGGGCCGCGATCGGGCCAGTGCGGCCGCGATCGGGCTTCTGCGGGCTTGGGTCGGTTTGGGCTTTGGGGGTCCGTTGGGTTGTTTTGTGGGTTCATTTGGATATATTAACAGTTATGGGATAACCGAGATTAATCTGGGAGAATTAATTTGTGTACAGGGATTCCCAGAGATTGTTACGGGCCGGGTTCGGATCAATCAGTTAGGGAGATTGTGCAGGGTGATCCAGGTGAGTACGCGAGACTTTTTCCAAAGACTAGTCGTTGTCTTTCGAGTCTTTTGTGTTAATATTTCATATGTGATTATATGAATTGTATGGGCACTGCGAGTTGCCCCTCAGGTATGATCTTTCCTTCTTTATATGTGTTATATATTTGAGATCCATTATAGTGCATTGCGATGAGTTATCGCGGGAGCTGTGTAGCTCTGTTTGACCCTGTGTAGGGTTCCCATATATATATATGCAGCCGTTATTCCTGTTAGCTTCCACGGGCGTGGTTTGGCTCCAGGGGGGGGGGGATCCCCAATTGAGATGAGTATCTCTTTCTGTATTGGATCTCTAGGGTCTCTGAGTAGAGTCTCGTTGGCATGTGTTATGCCACGTAGTGTAGGGCTGCCATGTGACATGCGATGTGTGATTATGTGAATTGTGCAGTGTCTAACCCTTGTGTACTCACGAGCTGCGAAGCTTACGTATTCGAGTCTGATGTGTGTATCAGGGGGACCGAAGATAGGACCGCCAGCTCCTGAGCGACGATAGGAGCTTGACTTGCTGCGATCGGGAGATTCTGCTTTTGTTATCTGTATATGATACTTTGCTAGGAACTTTGGGACAAATGATACTGGGTTGTATGTGAATATTTGGGTCCGGGTCGGGTCTTGTATGTCGGGTTGACTTTTGGATATTATGGTTAATGTGCGTAAAATGTTTTAATTAATCAGTGTTTGTGTAAAC
>JAANYP010001885.1:0-45421 GCA_020465985.1 Centrapalus pauciflorus | reverse complement strand
AGCTTAAGTACAATTTATTGAGTGTCTCTCAAATCTGTGACAAACAAAACATTGTTCTGTTCACAGATTCTGAGTGCATTGTTCTTTCAAAGGATTTCAAAATTCCTGAAAATCTTGTTTTACTTAGAACACCAAGAAAGGACAATGTTTACTGCCTAGACACAGCTCTTTTGACTAAATCAAATACTTTAAGCTGTTTAATATCCAAAGCATTATTAAATGAGTCTGCTCTTTGGCATAGAAGGATGTGTCACATGAACTTCAAGTCCATGAATGAGTTAGTTAAAAAGAATCTGGTAAGAGGTTTACCACAAAAGGAGTTCATTTGTGATGATCATTGTGTAGCATGTCTTAAAGGTAAGCAACACAAAACTTCTCATAAGGCCAAAGAAGTAAATTCAATCTCATCTGTTCTTCAGCTGTTACATATGGATCTATTTGGTCCAACATCTGTTTTGAGTTTGAATAAAAGGGCATACTGTTTAGTCATTGTTGATGATTTCACCAGATTTACTTGGGTTTACTTTCTTAGGTCCAAAGATGAAACTGCTGAGCTTGTAAAGTCTTTTATCCTTAAGATAGAAAACCAATCCAATTCCAAAGTTAAGGTGATAAGATCAGACAATGGAACTGAATTTAAAAATCAAATTCTAAACAGTTTCTGTGAGTCCAAAGGTATTGCTAGACAATATAGTGCACCAAGAACACCACAGCAAAATGGTGTAGCTGAAAGAAAGAATAGAACATTAATTGAGGCTGCTAGAACAATGTTAGCTGATTCCAATCTGGCTATGACTTTCTGGGCAGAAGCTGTTAATACAACCTGTTATGTTCTAAATAGGGTTCAAGTAGTTCAATCACAAGGGAAAACTCCCTATGAGCTATTCCACAACAAAAGTCCCCTAATAGCTTTCTTCAATCCTTTTGGATGCCCATGTACTATTCTTCACACTAAGACTCACTTAGGGAAGTTTGAGAGTAAGGCTGAAGAAGGATTTTTTGTAGGATACTCAACTCAAAGCAAAGCCTATAGAGTATACAACAGAGTGTCTAAAACAATTGAAGAAAGTGCCAATGTTGAATTTAATGAAAATACTGCTAACATCAAAGGCACTAGTCCTGATTGGTTATTTGATTTAGATTCACTAACAAATTCTCTGAGCTTTGCTGAGTTTACTGCAGAAGCTGATGCATACAGGGTTGAAGCTGCTAACACAAATTCTCATGCTGCCAATACAATTTCTCATGCTGTTGGCACAAAGTTTCAGACTGCTGCAGATTTAACAAGTTGGGATGATTTCACCACTCTACCACTTCTGTCATGTGATCCTCCAGGGATCCTGAGCACTCAACATGATGCAAATCCAGACACTGAAGTGCCATTCCCAAGTCCTGACAGCACAGCTCAAACACAAAAGGAAACAGCTCCATCTTCTAGGCTAGCAGTCCCAACAGCTTCTCAAGCTGTTAGCCTAGAAACTCAAGCTGTTCCAGAAACTGAACCAATCACTGGTTCTGATGGAGATGACACAAACCTTGGAACGTCCTTCCAAACAGAGAGAGAGCCCACACTAAGAGTTCATAAGTATCACCCTCTCAATCAAATACTGGGTGCTCCAAGCACTCCTGTTCAAACAAGGAAGATGGTTCACAATGAGACTGCTGCTGCTGAACAAGCAGTTCCAGAATTCAGCCTAGCTGCTTTTGAACATGCCTGCTTCATGTCTCAACTAGAACCTAAAAAGGCATCAGAAGCACTAAAAGATTCATCCTGGATTGAAGCTATGCAAGAAGAGCTTTTACAGTTTAAAATTCAGAATGTATGGACTCTGGTGGATCTTCCTAAAGGTAAGAGAGCAATAGGTACAAGATGGGTGTTCAGAAACAAGAAGGATGAGAGAGGGATAGTCATAAAAAACAAAGCAAGACTAGTAGCACAAGGGTACACTCAAGAAGAGGGAATAGATTATGATGATGTTTTTGCTCCAGTAGCAAGAATTGAAGCCATCAGACTATTTCTAGCATATGCAAGTTTCAAAGGCTTTAAAGTGTATCAAATGGATGTTAAGTCTGCTTTCTTGTATGGGAAAATTGAAGAAGAAGTATATGTGTGTCAACCTCCTGGTTTTGAAGACTACAAGTATCCAGACAAGGTGTACAAGCTAGACAAAGCTCTCTATTGTCTTCACCAAGCCCCCAGAGCATGGTATGACACACTGTCCACATATCTTCTACAGAATGAATTCAAGAGAGGCACTCTGGACAAAACACTTTTCACTAAATCCATCAAAACTGAGATTCTTCTTGTCCAGATCTATGTTGATGACATCATCTTTGGCTCAACTAATGATAGGTTGTGCAAGGATTTTGAGGCCCTAATGCACAAAAAGTTTCAAATGAGTTCAATGGGGGAACTCACATTCTTTCTAGGGCTGCAGGTCAAACAGAAGCCTACTGGTCTATTCATAAGTCAATCAAAGTATGTCAAAGACATACTGGAAAAGTTTGGCTATCAAGACACAAAGGTTGCAAGCACTCCAATGGATCCTCATAAACAGCTCCATACAGACAAAGATGGCATAGATGTGGACATTCATCTATACAGATCCCTTATAGGATCTCTCATGTATCTAACATCTTCTAGACCTGATATAATGTTTGCTGTCTGTGTGTGTGCCAGGTTTCAATGTTCACCAAAGGATTCTCACTTGGTTGCTGTTAAGAGAATCTTCAGATACCTTAAAGGCCAACCACATTTAGGCCTATGGTATCCCAAAGACTCTCCTTTTGAACTAACCGCCTATTCTGACAGTGACTATGGTGGTTGCAACATTGACAGAAAATCCACAACTGGTGGATGTCAATACTTAGGAGCAAGACTGGTCTCTTGGCAATGCAAAAAACAAACAACTGTCTCCACATCATCCACTGAAGCAGAATACGTAGCAGCTGCAAGCTGCTGCTCCCAGGTAATGTGGATTCAAAATCAGCTAAGAGACTATGGTATGAATTTCTTATCCACTCCTATTTATATTGACAATTCAAGTGCCATTAGTATTGTGCAAAACCCAGTGAAATTCCCAAAAACCAAGCATATAGAAATCAGATTTCACTTCATCAGAGATTCTAATGAAAAGAAGTTAATCCAAGTTACCAAAATACATACAGATGATCAGCTAGCTGATCTATTTACAAAACCTTTTGATGTAGGAAGGTTCACTTTCCTAATATCAAACATTGGTATGGTAAACATGGATTAATTGGTTTCTATTATTATCAACTCAATATGCTAATTTAAGGGGGAGACACTGTTCTATTGAAAAGTTGCACAATTTTACACTAACAGCATGAGTCTTTTCTCATGCTGCTAGTTCATTTTCTCGGACTGCTAGTTATTTTCACTTGATCTGTCAAAGTGTGCAGGGTATTTAGGTAATTTTCCAAGTGTGTGCGCGGGACCTAACCTTTTCGAAACCTTTAAAGGTCCCAGTTTCGTTCAGTTGTAACTACCAGTTACATATTCTTCTTCCACGGCCTTCTGTTTTCTCTCTGAACGATACACACACTCTTTTCAAACCCTAAACCCCAAACCGTCGTTTCTTGATCAATGGAGTTCGTAAAAGAACACAACTGCCTCCCATACACCCTGAAACACACTGACCTTCAACCGTTCCATGAGATGATGGACTTCCTCAGGCACTCCCATATCCACTATGCCCTCAATATTAACCCCACTATATATATATCTCATATTGAGCAATTCTGGAATCGTGCCTATGTTCAAACCATCAATGGAGTGCCTACCCTGTCTTCCACAATCGATGGTACTACCATCAATATCACTGAGGAGTCCATCAGAAGTCATCTGCATCTTCAAGATGCCACAGGTATAAAAGATCTATCTCTTACTGCTTTACACTTTGGTCTTCAAAATATTGGATATAGGGGTCCTGCTGATTCTTTTACTTTCTTGAAAGCACATTTTTCTCCTAAATGGAAATACCTTGTGCATATTATTCAGCAATGTTTAAGCCCCAAAAGAACTGGTTGGTCAGAATTTTCTTCAAATATTGCCACTGCCTTAGTGTGCTTTTCTACTGGCCAACAGTTCAATTTTTCAAATATGATCTTTCAAGGAATGTTAAGGCATCATTCCCTGAAGAATGGGAGATTTTTGATGTATCCTCGATTTTTGGCAAAAAATAATTGCACACACATGCACTACTTCTAATTTACATAAGAGGATACATGTTTCCCATAGGCACTCACTATCTTCAATCAAAAGGCTGATAAAGCCAAGTGCCAATTTTGTCAGTATAGATGCTCCATTGCCCTCTGCAATGATGAACATCATCACAAGAAACAGAGGAGAGGGGCCTGAGCAGACACAGCCTAACATTACTACTTCAACCCCAGGTCCCCAACCCACTCCTCATGATACACATATTCCCTCTGATCCTTTTGTACAGCCCAAACGCCCACTAAGATACTTATATAAAAGGAAAAGGGGACCAGGAGCTCCTTCCTCCTCCTACCTTAGACAAGAGCCATATATCCCTGTGCAGGAGGATACTTCTGCACAGAATATCCAAAGGGAACCAATTGAGGACACTCCCAACCTCACTCAGGAGGTGAACATCTCTTCTGAGACTGTTCATATGGGTTTTGTGGCTGGCACTACTGATGTCTCTGCACAAGAGGCACAGGACAGGGCCAACATCTCTAAGACCACACCCATGGCAACAGCATGTGTGCAAACACGAGCTGGAAGTCCCCAGTACCAAGAAAAGAGGGGCCCAGAGGTTTCTACTTCTGGTGTTAATGTCAGTGATAGACCACAAACACCCCTGGTGTTATCTGATCTTGAGACTAGCCTGCAACTGATGCTCTTAACGGATCCAAAGCTGAAACCTGTTGTAACAATGTTGGAATACCAAATGTCCATCATTGCTGCACAGGGGGCACAAATCTATGAACTCAAACAGGCAGAAGCTGCTCACAATCAGAAACTGGCTTATCTACACAAAGGATTTACTCTTTGTGGAAGTAAGCTCATCAAACTAGAGCAGTTGATTCAAACCCATGTGGCAAAGGTTGTAGGTCCTTCTGACCAAACCAATGCTTCCAAAAAGGGGGAGAATCAGGAAGTTCCTGAACCAGTCCAAGCAGCTCCAACACCAACAGTCCAAGCAGCATCAACAGCTCCATCTTCTAGGCTAGCAGTCCCAACAGCTTCTCAAGCTGTTAGCCTAGAAACTCAAGCTGCTTCTACAAGAGCAACTGGAGTTGTTATAAGAGAAGGCAGTCAAGCTCCATCTAGTTCAGTCCAAGCTACATCTTCTGCTACAAAAGATAAGGGCAAGGGTATTCTGATTGAGTCTCCAAAGCACAAATTTTCTACCAGAGAAGCCCAGATTGCCTTTGATGCTGAGATTGCCAGAAAGTTAGCAGAAGAACAAGATCAGGCCTTAGACCAGCAAACCCATGCCCCAATGCAAGATGATGAAACCTTAGGAGATTACCTAAGAGGGTTTGTGGTCAAGCAAGGTGAAAGGAAGAGGAAGATGCCAACTGGGCATACCAAGGCTGAGAATAGAAGATTCTTAATAAATTTTGCCGTTGCAGCAGATATTCCAAAGAAGATTGCTCAGTCCATGACTACTGAAAGGCTGCAGGAAATACATGACAAAGAAATGGAGAAAAGAAAGAAAACAAGAGTCTCTTCAGAAGTTCAGCCATTACCAAAAGTTCAACCGTCCCAATCAGTCCAACCATCAACGAAACCAGTCCACCCTGAAGCTGCCAATGCACCTGCTCCCACTGATCAACCCACTGTTTCTATTCCATCAACTGTTAAGAAGGTGATCTTTCAGCACCATTTGCAAAAGGCTATGGAGATAGAAAAGTTGATTGATCAACATGATTTCACAAAGCCAGAAATCAACTACTGGTTTGCTAGGTCTCTGGATGAAAGAAATTTAAGGGTCATGTGATACGGAGAGAGTCTGGACCAGAAGAGGAGTTTGATACATTCTGGCAGATGGTTCATAAGCTGACCAGGGATGAACTGATAAAGATGTACCACATAGGATCTGTTTCACAAGTGAGATCTGATCTTCCACAAGTAAAACAACTTATCAGAGATCTAAGTTCAGTTGCTGATCCTGAATTTGCAAGAAAAGAAGTAGAAGATGCTGAGAAGAAAGGGAAACAGATCAAGGAAGTTCATATTTTTGTCAAATCCAGAACTTACAGAATCACATTCAAAGATGGGTTTGGTATTTTCTTCAATCTCGAGTTTTATAATTTTTCAAAAGATATGCTGCTCCAAATAAAATCAGTTAGGATATCTTGTGATAAAGAAGAGATGAAGAGAGAATTTTTGAAGGCTGTAGATAAGAAGCTTGCACAGTTTTAAGTTTTTGAAAGCCTTGGTTTGTATATAACAGTTTACTTTTTCATTTCCTTATTTGTATAGAACTTAAAGTCTTGTATAAAGAATTTAAGTTAGGGGGAGATTGTTGGGAAATAGTTTAAGTATACTCAAGCTGTTAGTTTAGACTTCTCAGACTGTTAGTAGATTTTTCATGTAAGTACAAAGTTCATGCTGCTAGTTGAAGAAACTCGAGCTGCCAGTGTAAAAGTTCAAGCTGCCAGAGCAAAACAACTCAAGCTGCTCAGTTCATGCTGTCAAGTCATTCAAGCTGCTCAACAGTTTCATAAACAGAATGTGCTGATTTTCAGGAAAGATATCTACACGAAGATTCAAGCATATCTACTATCAGAGAAGTCATAGTCCTTCAAGGAAACACGTCCATAAAGCAATATAAATAGACAGAATATTGTATAGAAGTTACATATAGAAGGAGAGAAGTTTTCTGCATATTTTGAGTCTGTAATTGCTTTATTGTTAAGTTTTCTTAAGCCTCTAAGGTTGTAAAACCCTAAGAACAGTCTGTGTTCTTCGTCTAATCAAAACAGATTAGAGGTGATTGTAATCATTGAATTCAGCAATACAAACAGTCTTGTTTACTTCTTATGTTTTAAGCTTAATTGTTTCTGAAAGTTTTTGTTAAAATAATTAAGTGTTATTCCGCAAACTTCTTAATTAAACTTTGATTCAAAGCAAGATTATTGATTTATACTCTGATAAATTCAAATCAGTTAATCTTGGTTATTCATAATTTGCATAATTTTCAGATCCTGACAAAATTAATGAGTGCGACAAGTGTGTGTATACGAAAGATACAAAACATGGATATGTCATTCTTTGTTTATACGTAGACGATATGCTTATCGTTTGGTAGTAACGAAAGAATGATTAATTCAACGAAAGAGATGTTGAAATCCAAATTTGACATGAAAGACATGGGTTTAGCGGAAGTGATTCTTGGTATTAAAATCACACGAACCCTAGATAGTCTTATGTTAAGTCAAACTCATTATGTGGATAAAATTCTTGAGAAATTTAGTATGGTGATTCTAGTATAGCTAGAACTCCAATTGACACTAGTCAACATCTATCGAAAAATAGAGGTGAAAGTGTTAATCAACTAGAATACTCAAGAATTATAGGCAGTCTAATGTATCTAATGTCTTGTACCAGACCGGACATAGCATATGCTGTAAGCAGGCTAATTAGGTACACGAGTAATCCGAGTCGGATTCATTGGAAAAGTGTGATACGAGTGCTTCGGTATTTGAGATAATCTCGAGAGTACGGACTGCATAGCATAATGTATAATGGTAAGTCAAGACATATTAGACGTCGGCATAATTCGATACGACAACTACTCTCAACAGGTGTTATTACTATTGACTATGTGAAGTCAAAAGATAACATTGCGGATCCGCTTACGAAAGGCCTAAATAGAGAGTTAGTTTTGAAGTCGTCAAAAGGAATGGGACTAAAGCCCATGAATGAATAAATTCATACGAAGAAAAACCTTACCTTGTTGACTGGAGATCCCAAGATCTTAGTTCAAAAGGACAACCTATTTGTATGAATAAAGTGTGGTCACTGTGGGGGGTTGTGAAAAACTCCTAGTCCATTCCTATATGATTTCTAGAAGAAAATCATTTTAGTGACAATGAGGTTAAGCATTTTATAATGATTCGGTCGAAATCAATTATGCTTTTAATGATTCGGGAGAAATCACCTATGTGAGAGAGAAGTGGGGTCGCTTCGAGTGGAATTGTAGGGGCACAATTCTTAGTAGCTCTCGCAGAACCAGGCTAGTGTTCCATGACCATAACGGACACGACTATGAGGAGTTAACCTTGTTAGGGAGATTCTTGTGTGAAGTGTATTGTCGTCTTCACAAATGGCAGCTCAGTTCAAAGACATCGAGTTCTACTGACGGCTAGAAGACTAAGTGCATTTCATAAGGGAAGGTTCAAAGGTTTACACCTACCTATCCTATGAAAGATTTCAACCATTGAAAATTCATTGGAATTTTATGTGTCTTCGATCAATCTCATACATGTGGGGGATGATTGGAATGTGTTTTCGATCGATCTCTCATTCATGTGGGGGATTGTTGGAAAAAAGTGTAAATTTTTCAAAGGAAAAAGTGGTTTTTCCATGGTTTTGGACCAAATATAATTATATATAATTGTGACATATATAATGAATATTTTGTGGGTTTGTATTCTCCTTGAAGAGAGGATTCCAACGATATAAAAAACGTCCAAAACGGAGCTAAGATGAATGAGATATCGATGCTCAAAGATTGGTGTTTGGAATGAAAGAAACATCTTCTAAGTGGGTGAAGAGAGTCCCACATAGGAAGGAAGATGAAACCAAAGTGGGTTTATAAGGAGGAGTGTTCAAAGCTATGGCAAGATTGTTTGTGGTTTTACTCCAATGCCTACCCGCGCGCAGGGGCGGGGTGCAAATCTTGGACCTCGAAGGCTAAAAAAATCTACTGAACTCGTGTACGCCAGCACCTGCGGACACGAATGCAGCTCCGAAAATCAGGGCTCGTGCGAGACAACTTTTTTACTCCGAGTGAGATAATTAAATCAGCGGCTGACTGATTTAATGAGCTGTTACTATTTGGTTTCAACACATAATTACTCATGATTAATTGACAATAAACCATGTAATAATGGAATATTACAAAACGGTTTTGTAATTAAAAAGATGATTAATTTTGTTGTTTCAACTCAAATTTCCTATAAAATAATAGGAGATTTAACACACCAAATTACTTGAAACATTCTGAAAACACTTGAGATATTTGAAAGGTTTTACACTTTAACGGCGAGACGTTGCTGCTTCCAAGAACGAAGATCACTTTGAATTCACGTGTTTTTTCAGGCAAGTTGGTTATCTCCGGCAGTACACGCTGCTTTGGCTGTTGTACCCTGGGAAACAGACTTCGAATATGTTTTAAGGGAATCGTGTCAAACACGAGACTCAGCCTTTATTTTCCATATTGTAATTTACTTTCCGTATTATTATTTCTTTTATTTGTAATTTTAATTTCCGTACTTTATTTATTTCCGTGTATTGTAATTTCATTTCTTGAATTGTAATTCGTAATATATTTCTTATATTTTATAATTGGTATCGGACACAATATCCCTACAAAAACAACTAATATGAATAGGGATGGGTTAAGAAACAGGATTACCACTACAAAAAATGTACCTATTGTCCACATTTATTTTACAATATCTACACATTTAAAAATGTATTGTGATATAAGTATGTGTGAACAAATGTGTCGTGACAAATTATTTCTATATCTTAACACATAAAAATGTGAACAAATTGGTTAAACTTCATATTTAAAAGCGTGGACAAATTGTCCCGATTTCACATTTTTAAGTGTGAAGATTTTGACTAAAACATATATAGAGTTCAAATCTTCACGCTTTTAAGTGTTATCTTTTTTACAATTTTCAAATTACTATTTTTACACATATAAATCCGTGAATATTATTCTTTAATTTATGCATTTGTAATTGTGAAGTTCTACAATCTAGTAATTTACACATTTATAAGTGTGATCAAGATAATGTATTTTTACGCGCTTTCACATTCCGTGGAGATTTAACGATTTTTTTGTAGTGTACTTAAACCGAATCAGACACAAACCGAACTCGTTAATTTCTGGCCATTTCTCAGTTTCCATGATTTCTTTAATTTGATTTTTTTATCCATTGAGTTCGGTTTCTTATCCAACAATCTCATGCATTGGAACTGATAGTAAAACCTTGAATACAACTTTATCAAATCATCTAAATTAACAAGTTTTTATCAACATTTTTCAAAACCAACAAGTTTTTGTCAAGATTTTTTGATCATGTCGTTGATAGAAAATTTGGTTTTCTCTCCCAAGGAAGATATTCAAACTCCGTGACTTTGTGGATTTGAAGTTTTTATGGTCATGAATTATATCTACCCTTTTCAATTGTCACTTATATAAAAAAAAAATTAGTCATGGAGATTTGAAGTTTCTATGGCCAGTGGATTATCTATTTTTTCATCATCGTTTATTTAAAAATTTTGGTAATAGATTTGAAATTTCTATGGTCGTGAAAAACACTGTAAATATTTATGAATCAACTAGACAATTCGATTAAAAATATTCACGGTGATGAACAAGGGTGTAAACAAGACGAGACAACTCATGAGCTACGTACTCGGGTTGACTCGTAGAAAACTCGAAATCGACTCGCAGTTAATCGAGCCGAGCTCGAGCTAGTCGAGTAGTAATCGAGTCGAGCTCGAGTATTAAAATAGTTTGCTCGATAGGCTCGCGAGTCTAATCGAGCTTAAGTTTACAATTTTACAATTTTACCTTTCAACTTTGTAATATTATATTTTTATTACTTTTATATAAATCAAACTATATAATTTCAAACCTAAAGTTACATTTTATATTTTTACCTTTCTTGCTTGTTGTTGGGATAAAACTAGATTGAATATTTTGTATTTATATTTTGATATTTTTTATCCGGAATTTAATCAAGCCGACTTGAGTCGAGCTCGATAATATCGAGTGTAATTTATCGAGTCGAGCTCGAGTTTCAATACTAAGGCTCGATCGAGCTCGAGTTTCAAAACTAAGGCTCGATCGAGCTCGAGTCGAATTTGCTCGAGTTTTATTATCGAGCTCGAGCTCGAGCTTGGTGATACTCGACTCGGGTCGATTACACTGTAACATCTGGCACTAAACCAGGTTAGCAACTATGACCTAATCAGTGTTTATTAGCAATTTATAACCTAATCAATGGTCATTAGCAATTGATCAAGGTGATTCACAATGTTCATAAGGAAATTCAACTCAATTGGAATCAATCTCATCGGTGCTATGAATCGGCAAATCAGTTAATCCGATCGATTTACGATATGATGGATTAATTCAACTAAGTACATAATTAAATTATGAATAGTGACACTAATCATACACTAATACACTTACTTAACATTAATTATGCAAGACTAAAACAATTCATTAAACAAATACATTCAAAAGTATTTATGAATTTACCAAAAAAAAGGAAATACAAGAATACATTCTAAATACTTTTATACAAAAAAATAAAAAAACCAAAATACATCATTTTTATACAAAAAAATCAGCCAACACAAAAGGGGAACACACTTTTGTGTCCCCTTTGACTTTTATTAAAAATATTGAAAAGAATTCCTCACTTTTTCTACTTTTCCAACATGTTGGTAAAGTGTTAAACACCACCTTTTCTTTCATCATTTGCAAGACCAATTCTCTTCTATAAATAGAAGACTCATTTCTCATTTCATTCACATCTTGAAAGATCAAAATCCTCTCATCTTTTCTCTCAAAAAAATCGGCCAAGAGCAACCAAGAACACCAAAGTTGCATCTTTTTGTTTCTTCAAGTTCTTCAAGTGTTTCTTTGGTGCAACAATTCAAGAACTCAACTCCTACTCATTTGCATTCTTTTAATACATCAAAGTAAGTAAATTACCTTATTACTTATTTTATTTACAACTTATTTTATTTAAGTTGTTACAAGTCTTGCATAATGTATAAAATCACCAACAACAACAAGTTTCATTAAAACTCAAGTTTATAAATAACTAGTTTTGTTTTAAAGTTTGTTTCTTCAAATGTGTTCATAAATATATAAACACATCATATAAGTGTAAATATTATGAAATCAAGTGATATATATGTGTTTTATAAATTTTATACAAGTAGTCTTTGAATAAACAACAAGAATCACTAGTTATTTCAAGTTTATGAACTACGGATTTTCGATAGAAAAGTTGTATCGACTTTGAAAAATCATAACTAATTCATAACTTAACAAAATGAGTTGATTCTTGTCTCAGAAGTTAGATCTATGTCTTAACTAAAAATCTGGAAGTTTTCATAATTTATTATGGGGTTAGGACCCCCAAATATTATTTGGGAACCCGAAAGTTTGACAGCTCAAAAATGACAAACATAGGGTTTTCAACAAGCTTTTTCCCTAACCTAAACACCTCGAAAAATGGCCGTTCTTGACTTTAAAATTTTTTTGTATATAGTAGTTTAATGTCCAAGAAAACCAAAGCCTAAATCGTTTTGGAGCTTGGTCAAAAACAGCCTCAAAGTAGGCCGAAAAACCATCGAAAAGCTGGAAATATATATATATATATATATATATATATATATATATATATATATATATATATATATATATATATATATAAACTTGACGTTTTGAGTGGATTTTATTTATAAACTTGTAATGTTGGGTGATTTAAAACATAACAACATTTATACATATATATTATCATATATGAGAGTTATTAAATCCCTTATATCATTTAGGACTCGGTTAAACGCGTCCGGTGTCATCACTCATCAACAACGTAAATCGTCGTTTTTACGATCATTTTGCCATCAACACGCGATGAGTCTTCATAGCCCCTATTTTCACTATCTATTGGGGTGGAAATACATGCACTATTTTTATATGGACATCAAAACTGTTTATTTCTTATATGTATTACACATGTGGATCCATCAGCCCTCAAATCATGAACCGTTAATTGCATTTATTTGCAAACGCGAATATATTGTGGATAGATCTATCGGGAGTCATGTCCCCCATTCGGGTTAGTTCGGCTCCGCTAACAGCGAGTGCATATATATTTAACACACGGTATTACGTATGAGAATACTGCACAGGGCAAACTCATTTAATTAAGCTTCGGTTGCATGATGCTTTATGTAATACATACACAGAATTATGCTTTATAAATTCAACTCGTCTGATAATGTCCATACAACTGGTCTTTTCGCGTAAACCTATGAGCTCACCAACAATTTGTTGACGTATTTTAGCATGTATTTTCAGGTGATTAAGGCATGCGCATTTATCGGAAGCATTCCAAGGCTTCCGTTCATTTTGGAGTCGCATCATTTTCAAACTCGGAGATTTATTTGCATCTTTCTTGATAAACTAAATTGTGTATTTCAATCTTGGTAATTTAAGAACTACTTACGCTGTATTTTGGTTATGTAAAACAATATGTATATTTGAAGTCAAATCAATGTATTTTTGAAAACGTCCATATAGTGGTCGTTCGTTATGATTATGGTTACGCTTCCGCGACGTCACGATTCTTTGCCAACCGAGGTAACGGGGTGTGACAGATTGGTATCAGAGCCATAGTTATAGTGAACTAGGATGCATTAGTATCCTATACTATAACTTTTACAAAAAACTAAACTTTCTTATTTCAACAACTGTGAACATATGGACCCTAATGACAAAAACATATCAAACAATACGGTCGTTATCCTCTTTGACTCCGTGGATGAATACTCACCCATGGGACAAGGAAACCAAGGTGACACTGAGATGTACTTTGGATCGGGAACCCACCCAGACCCAATCAATGACGATGTAATAGACCCTTCAAAACACAAGGAGGGCAACTGTGGCCTTGCAGCTCAAATTGCTCCACCATCACCACCATGTATTCCATCCTACACCCTATTCAGGAGTCATCCCAATGGACCATTGAGGAAGTTCACCCCTAGGAAAAGGGTGTGACTGGCACAACGGGAGTCTATCCCGGTACCTGCCCATCAGCCAAACCCACCGCAGTAGCGACAGGCAAACATAAGAAAGTGGGAATGGATGCCTCACACACTCCAAGAGTGGAAAAACGAGGAAGGGATCCAAAACCAGTTTGAAGTCGGAACACCATCTTCCTCTCAAGTGCCGACACTTACCCAGAAACCTAGGCAACAAACGATGCCTCTGTTGGTGGCAAGGGCCGCCAGACACGACCTCCAATTTCGACAAAATCCACCAAGAGGTCGGTGATCGAGATCTTTGCAAGGATTAAGCAGGAGGCAATACAAACCACCAATAAAGCTTGGGCCAACCAGAAGACGGAATCGACGAATTGTGACGGCGCCTAGCAGAGTACAAATCCCGCAGTGCAGAACTAACCCAACGACTCAACGCTCTGGAGTACGAGGAAACCCCGAAGGCATCTCATACTTAGTACCCTTCTACCAGTTTATAGTATATCTCTAGGTTTTTACTATCAGATGTACGTAAGGCTTGAAAATTTATCGAAAAATCCCGACCATATCATATACAAAGATTAGGTAACAAGAACTTTAATAAGGAACTAAGTTTTAACTACAACTCTGCGTATGAGGAGATAAAGCTATTACTATCTGCCTAAGAAATTTCCAACCCAAAGACTTATCTTCTTACCCCATTAGATACCACTTATGCATTTCTACTATTTGATACTGGTGCTGATAGGAGCTTTATATCCACTAAGTTCAGTAAGCAGATAAATTCCATTCTTACACCATTAAGTGCCACTTATGCTATTGAGGTTGATGACAGTGAGACGCTTAAGACAAATAATATAAGTCGAGGATGCTCCTTAGAATTAGTAGGCCGACTCTTTGAAACAGACTTGATACCCGTCAAACTGGTAAGTGTTTACGTGGTCATAGGCATGGATTGACTATCGAAAAATCGTGCGGAAATAGTGTGCAACAAGAACACGGTTCATATACCTTTAGTCAATAAGAAGGTCCTTACTGTTCAAGGCAAAACAAGAAATACCAAAGTAAGCATCATCCCTAGCATTAGGACCCTGAAGTGTTGACAGAGAGGGAGCCAAAGGAAAAGCGGCTCGAAAATATTCTTATTATATATGGTTACCCCAAAGTTTTTCTAGAACACTTACCTGAACACCGAACATCGAGGCAAGTCAAATTCAAAAATCGGCCTAGTATCAGGTGCGGTACCAGTGGCTCGAGCACCATGCCGATTAGCCCCATCAATAGTGTAAGAATCGTCCAACCAACTGTAGGAGCTTTTAGATAAAGGGGTTTATCAAACCGAGTTCCTCGCTTTGGAGGAGCTCTAGTTTTGTTCATAAAGAAGAAGGATAGAACCATCAAAATGTGCATCAATTACCAAGAGCTAAATAAACTAAAGGAACCGATACCCGCTCACAAGGATCAATGACTTTTTGACCAAACTCCAAGAATTAAGCTTCTATTCGAAGATCGACCTAAGGTCTGGTTATCATCAGGTTAGAGTTCGCAAGAAAGATATTCCAAAGACAGCTTTCAGATTCCGTTTCGGTCATCATAAATTCCTATTAATGCCGGTTGGAATAACCAGTGCCCCCAATGGTACTCATGGACCTCATCGGGTGTGCAAACCTTATCTAGACAAATTCGTGATTGTATTCATGAATGACTTTTAATCTACTCACGAAACAAGGAGGAGCACGAGCAAACATTTAAGACTGATTCTAGAGTTGTTGAAGAAAGAACAATTATATGCCAAGCTTTCTAAGTTTGACGTTTGGCTAAGATAGGTAAGATTTCTCGGTCAAATGATCAATAGTAAAGGGATCCAGGTCGACCCTGCAAAGATCGAGGCTATCAGGAATTGGTCAACTCTTAGAACCCCCATAGAGATACGACAGTCCTTAAGACTTGCCACTTATTGTAGGCAATTATCAAAAATTTCTCAAAGATCACCGAAGCTCTAACAAAACTGACCCGAAAAGACATTAAGTATGATTGGGGCGAGGATCAGGAGATATCATTTCAGTTATTAAAGCACAAACTGTGCAGCGCGCCTATTTTGTCCCTACCCGAGAGAAGCAAGAAATTTGTAGACTACTGTGACGTTTCACACAATGGGTCGATGTAGAAAGATAAGGACATAGCTTATGCTTCGCAACAACTTAAGGTTCACGAGGTGAATTACACAATGCATGATTTAGAGCTAGGAGCAGTATTCTTTGTCCTTAAAACTTGGATACATTAGTTTTACGGTACGAAGTGTACTGTATTCACAAACCATAAGAACCTCCAACACATCTTGAACCAGAAAATGTTGAATATGAGGTAGCGTTGTTGGATGGAGCAATTAAGTGATTACAACTGTGAAATTCGTTATCACCCGGGGAAAGCTAATGTTGTTGCAGTCGCTCAGAGCTGAAAGGAACGAGCTAAGCTGTTAAGAGTACGAGCCCTAAGTTATGACCATTCAACCAAAACCTTCCTTCCTTATTTCATGATGCCCAAGTAGAAACTGTTAAGGAGGAAAATATGAAAAATGAAGCCCTGCACGGAATGGATAAATAGTTTGGGATAAGGGCTAATGGAAATCAATACTTCATGAATAGAGTCTGGTTACCCTGTTTTGGTGGAGTAAGAAAGCCGATTATAGATGATGGACACAAATCAAGATATGTCGTCCACCCCAGATCCGATATAATGTACCATGACCTCAAGGAGCTATACTGGTGGCCTAACATGAAGGCTGACATTGCCACATATGTCAACAAATTCCTAACATGCTCCAAAGTTAAGACAAACATAAGAAACCATTTGAGTAATAGTCGGCCGCCTAACAAAATCCGCGCATTCCTACCAATCAAGGAGAACAACAGGATGAATAAGCTAGTCTAAACGTACCTCAATGAAGTCGTCTCCGGACACCGAGTGCCTCTTATAATCATTTTAGATACGGATAGCAGATCCACATCTAGGCAATTATTACAGCAAGCTTTGGATAAAAACTTGGACATGAGTACCACATATCACCCTTAGACCGGTGATCAGAATAATAGAACGATCCAAACCCTAGAACGTACATTAAGAGCCTGTGTGATGGATACTCAATTGCCTTAGTGGAATTATTGTACTACAATAGCTATCACTCAAGTATTAAAGCTGCTCCGTTTGAGGCCTCTACGGGCGAAAGTGTCGATCGCCGATTTGTTGGGAAGAAGTAGGAGATAGCCAAATCACTGGCCTTAAGATCATTCACGAAACTACCAAAAGGATAGTACAGATATAGAACTGACTAAAAGTTGCCCGCAATTGTCAGAAAGTTATGCAGATATAGGAAGAAAATCCCTTGAGTTCTAATTAGGAGAATGAGTACCGATGAAAGTCTCGCCATGGAAGGGTGTGATACGATTTGGGGAAAACAAGGATAACCGAATCCTCGTTACATTGGACAATGCAAAGTCTTAAAGGGAATTGGACTCGTAGCTTATCGTTTAGAGCTACCACCAGAGCTTAGCAGCATGCACAATACCTTCCATGTATCTAATCTGAAGAAGCGTTTGTTAGAGGAGACACTTGTTACTCCCTTGGAAGAGATCCAGCTAACTGATAAACTTCGCTTCATCAAAGAGCCGGTTGAAATCATGGACCGTAAGGTCAAAGGATTGAAGCACAGTTGTATACCCATCTTCAAGGTCAGATGGAATTTTAGACATGGACCAGAATTCACTTCGGCATGCAAAGGCCAGTTTAACCAAAGATACCTCACCTAATCCTAAGTAACAAGACCTCTGAGGAAACAAGATAAAATTTCGGGACGAAATTCCCTTAACAGGGGGAGACTGTAACATCCGGCACTAAACCAGGTTAGCAACTATGACCTAATCAGTGTTTATTAGCAATTTATAACCTAATCAATGGTCATTAGCAATTAATCAAGGTGATTCACAATGTTCATAAGGAAATTCAACTCAATTGGAATCAATTTCATCGGTGCTATGAATCGGCAAATCAGTTAATTCGATCGATTTACGATATGATGGATTAATTCAACTAAGTACATAATTAAATTATGATTAGTGACACTAATCATACATTGATACACTTACTTAACATTAATTATGCAAGACTAAAACAATTCATTAAACAAATACATTCAAAAGTACATATGAATTTACAAAAAAAAAAAAGGAAAATACAACAATACGTTCTAAATACTTTTATACAAAAAAATAAAAAAACCAAAATGCATCATTTTTATACAAAAAAAAAAAATCAGCCAACACAAAAGGGGAACACACTTTTGTGTCCCCTTTGACTTTTATTAAAAATATTGAAAAGAATTCCTCACTTTTTCTACTTTTCCAACATGTTGGTAAAGTGTTAAACACCACCTTTTCTTTCATCATTTCCAAGACCAATTCTCTTCTATAAATAGAAGACTCATTTCTCATTTCATTCACACCTTGAAAGAGCAAAATCCTCTCATCTTTTCTCTCAAAAAAATCGGCCAAGAGCAACCAAGAACACCAAAGTTGCATCTTTTTGTTTCTTCAAGTTCTTCAAGTGTTTCTTTGGTGCAACAATTCAAGAACTCAACTCCTACTCATTTGCATTCTTTTAAGACATCAAAGTAAGTAAAAACTACATTATTACTTCTTTTATTTAATTTGTTACAAGTCTTGCATAATGTATAAATCACCAACAACAACAAGTTTCATTAAAACTCAAGTTTATAAATAACTAGTTTTGTTTTAAAGTTTGTTTCTTCAAATGTGTTCATAAATATATAAACACATCATATAAGTGTAAATATTATGAAAACAAGTGATATATATGTGTTTTATAACTTTTATACAAGTAGTCTTTGAATAAACAACAAGTTTTCCGTATACTCCACACGTACCCAAGGTACGCAAACCCGAGCCACAGCTCCTTCGAGCTGACACTCGGCAGAAGAAAACCAACCATCTGAGGCAGACATTACATCGGGGATGACTTATTGTCTATCCTGACCATAGAGGTGTCAAACTCTTGGTCATATAGCACAGTAACATCAGAGTTCAGATGCGACCACGCAGGTCCATCAAAAGGATGCACAACAAATGAACGGACATGCAACAAGTATGAATGTGCATCAACATATACGCATGTTAGTAGAGTGCCAAACGAATATGAAACAACATGCCTCAGCAGGCAATGCAAACATAAAGCAGATGCAGCAATGTTAAAATCAAAGGTACTCACAGTGGGTGCGTTATTAACTTTATCCAAATTTTATTTCTCCTCGGGCTTCCAACCGGATCACAAAGTACCCCACTGTGGGTTAAACAACACCACAAGGGACCTGTAAAGTCAGTTGCAACAATACCTCGTGTCAATAATTGTTTACTCCATAAAACCTAGTTTTTATAAGTTTTGCAATATTTCTCCCCTATTTCAGATCCATGTCCAAATTCGAACCATAACTAAGTTTGAACCCATATTCAGGTTCACACCTTATCCTTTGAATAACTTTTGTTATTTTATGTGTTGTTTACGTGTTTCATTCAAAATATTCGAGTTTAGAAAGTGGGTTTCAATTTTGGGTATCAAATTCGAATCTATGGGGCTAAATTCGAATCCCTATTCGAATTTGAGGGACTAAACTCGAACCCCATTCGAGTTTGAGGGTTAAATTCGAACCCATATTCGAATTTGAGGGTTAAACTCGAATACATACTCGAATCTAGTACCAAAATCGAGTTTGTTCTTGCATTTCGACTTTGTTCTTGGTATTCTCGAGTTTGTTCATCTTTAAAGCTTTAAAACATGCATTTCTAAGCCTAAAATCACTGATACGTTAAGTATCAAGCCTAGATTTGATTATATTACGCATACTCTATCATATTCTAGCTAAAACTCAAGCTAAATCAGCTTTATTCATGTAAGAAATGACAAACTCGAATTTCATGTCTTCAAAACCGAAATATATAAACTTAAAAGGGTCGATTCTTACCTCAATTCGTACGAAATCAAGAATCCAACCGTAGATTGTTGTAGTATTCCTCGAGATCTTTCCGATGACGTGCAAATCTCGATAATCGGCCGGTCGGTTTGGGAGAAATTCTAGAGAGAAGGTAGAGAGAGTATAGAGAGAGAGTCTAGAGAGAGAGTAAAATGTGAAAATGAAAGGCATTTAGCCTTTTTATTCTCATCTTTCCCATTTTGCACATTTCACCCCTCAACTTAACCGGTTTCATAAAATACTGATTTTATTCTTAGTTTTATCATCACTAACTTTTATAATTCATAATACTCCATAATAATAATTCAGAGTTCTCAATTTTCTTAAAATAACAACAAACTTTTAAATATCCCAAACACATAATCATTGCTCATAATTCAACTTAATTATAAATTTCCGTCTAAATAAATCCTAAATTACAGTAATTGAATTCGAGGATGTTACACATACTAAACTTTCTCACTCAAGATTAAATTAAATTAAATCGACTTCAGAGGGACGATGATGTCTTCAAGTTTGTCCACCGCCAACTAGAGATTTGTTTTCCAATCAGACTGAACTTTGAAAAATTGATCATTTTTCTTCTGATTTGCTCGTTGTGCCTCAATGCCCTGAGTAGAAATTGTTCATGTTGACAAGACCTCCCATGACATCTCCCAGGATTTCGATCTGTGTTACTAGTAAGTCTAGGGTCGGAGCTTTCTTTCGTGGCCTTTCATCCTCCTCATAGACTTCCATCTTAGCCTTTCCCATATTGTTTGGTTTCTCATCTGGGTCATCGAGTTTAACAAATGGGATTCGTGTGACTTTGGTGGATTTAGGGCTACGTATTTGGTAACCTAACTCGGTCTTCTCAAAAACTAACCCTAACATTGTGATCCTAGTGAACCATATCTCATTTGGATTGAGATATTTAATTGGTAACTCCTTCGACATTGCTTACTCTATACAAATAGTTCAGTCAGCATTCTGCAATGCGAATAATTCGTACCCTGGCCCATCACGTTACACTCCCATAAATTCTCCAAAATTATGTACCCTAATGATATGGTTGGATAGCCCGTCATAAGTGCATGGATCAGTAAAATTTCCTGAGGTCTAACAATGGTTGTGTCCTGGTATCGTGGAACTAAGTTAAAAATAACAAACTTCCACAGGACATTAGCTAAAGGGCACAGGTCACCTCTAGTAGCTAGTGTAGGTTTTGTGCATCATCTAATGTCATCCCAAACACTGTGGCTACCATACTCACCCAACGCTTAGCCTAACCATTCACACTACGAATTCTACCCCCTGAATGTCCCGTGATGACCAAAATTCCCTAGGACGTGGCACTTTGGTATCTATGTGAAACTCCTCACAGATTATATTCCTAGAGACTGCCACCTTTTTATTCCCCACCATCCCCACTAACTCAAAATCATATTAATTATATTTGATAACTCTCTGCATAGTGGCGAACCACTGTTGGATCAAGCTAGTGTGGATATAGGGTAACTCCCACTAGATAGCTTAGCCTATCCTAACCTTTTAAAACACTCTAAAATTTTGAAAGCCTCAAAGTCGGGTTCTTTCAAGGTTCGCTCTAGGTGAAAACGGGGTGGTATACCATTATTGGTATTAGGTGGAATGACTGGAAATTCCGCATTGAGTGGGACCTCAATGCGGACGGTTTCAGGATTAGGGACTCTCATGCGTGGGGTATGGGTAAATCGGATGTTGGAACCACGACCTCTATTAGCTTGAAATTGGATCGACGTCTACAATTAAAATATGCAGGAAATAGGTTATTTAATAGTTTTCGAGTAGGGTTTCCTATATGAGTAATGCACGATTTGTAAAACCCCTTTTTCCTATTAAACAATGCATATCATATTTCTCACCAACAATGTGAGTCAATACTAACCCTAAAAATGTGTGACACCTTGCCACAATAACCACCATTACATCACCCAGGATTAAACACAACACATAATCAACCATTGATCTGAATTACTTAGTACATTACAGGAAATTGAAAATACGTAATTAAAAATGGGAGTCAAACACCCTATGGTTCTACAAGGTTCCAATCTAGTTTCTACATACTCAATATATATTACAAACCATCCCAAATAGTACAATGATGTCCCCATATATCAGTTACTGATTGAGTAGTAGAGCATCTACCAATACTTCAAAATATGACCTAACTAGAAGGTCCAGCAGCGGA
Organism: Centrapalus pauciflorus; assembly: GCA_020465985.1. Taxonomy (NCBI): domain Eukaryota; kingdom Viridiplantae; phylum Streptophyta; class Magnoliopsida; order Asterales; family Asteraceae; genus Centrapalus; species Centrapalus pauciflorus. The sequence continues at coordinate 23,143 of JAANYP010001885.1, read as the reverse complement.
TTTACCCTTTCCTGAAAAATGTAAACAACTAAGGGATAAGCAAAGCTTAGTGAGTACAAAGATTATGTATTCTACAAGTCTTTATGCAGCACACAAGAGTAACACCGGCGACAAACGCCGTATACTCTCTTTGTACACGAAGTACGGATTCACATGAGCCGCAGCTCCTTCGTGCCATTGCACGGCATAAACACATCGTCTTAGGCGAATTTATCATCGGGTATGTTACACTGCTCTTCGGGAGCTCAGAGTGATCGGCTCCAGGTCATATAGCCTCGGTAACACCAGATTAGCAGTTTTGGCTCGCAACCCCATCACGTTGATGCACAACAAAGAAAACGGAACATGTGAAACATGTATACAAGCAACAACGTGCACCAATATACACGCAAGTTAGTAGATTGCCAAATGAATAGAAACAACATGCCTCAAAGGACAACAACTAACATAAAACAAATGTAGACATATACAATCATAAGTACTCACAATGGGTGCATTTAATAACTTCAAATAATATTATTTCTCATCGGACTTTCAACCGGAATTAAAAAGTACCCCACTGTGTGTTTAACAACACCACAAGGGACCTGTTACATTTTCATAAGAAAAATTACCATCAATGTTCGTTCATCAAAAATTTTCATTAAATCTCACAAGTTGGAGTGTTAAATCTTCGGATTCGCCATCCGAAATTCATATCTAAAACCAAGGTTCGGGTTGTTATTAAGTCCAAAGTACCCATCAATAAATGCCCTATTATAATGTTCAAGTTATCTCAAAATCTGATTTTTAGTCCAAAAGTTCGGGTCCCTTGAACCAGAACCGAATTTCGCTGGAACTGAGGCCGACTCGCCGAGTCGAGGTTGAAATTCGGATCCTCGGCCGAAGTTCGATTATACCCGAGATACTTGACCCGAGATTAAACTCATCTGAAGTTCGGGTCGCCCGAAGTTGGGTCACATCTGAAGTTCGATCCAACCCGAAATTCGAGTCTCAACACTTAGAAAAATTATGACCTTCTTGATGTTCTTGGCGACTTGCCGAGTCACCCACCCAACTCGCCGAGTCGACCTGCTGAACTGCAGGTCGCAATGCTAAAAAATTTGCCAAACATATATTTATCAACATGCAATTCTTACAAACGGTATATTAACCTTTATAGAGTGTTTTTAAACCATTTTCCCTATCTGTTACACTCATTTATACCCAGATTTGACCCAAAAATGGTGAAAAACTTCAATAACACATAAGTTTATAAAAACTCATATTTCTTACATTTACGGTCGATTCAGTGAACGATTTTCGTTTCGGATGCTTTTGAGAACTTCAATAGATGTTTTTCAACTATAATAACATACATGCAACCATAAATTCTCATATTTAAAATCCGAATTTTTTTTTTTGCATTCAAACTCATCCAAGAAATCCCAACTTAAAAATAGCTTTTCTTACCTTAAATCCGATTTGCATCTTGTTATATCAGCTTTAATCCACGAATTTCTTCAATCAATTTCGAATTCCAGCAAATTTGAGAGAGTTTGTGTGTGTGTTTTGAAGGTGAGAAGTTGCAAATGGGGAATTGAAAGACTTAATGAGTCTTTTATTAACCACTTTCGGTTATTGTCACAAGTGGCCCCTCCACTTATTTGATTTCTTTAAATGAAGTTTCAATCTTTATTTTATCATCACCAAAATTTTAAATTTCATCATACTTAATAATAATTTAAAAATTCTAAAAATTCTTAATTACTTATCATAACAACCATCTTTTTAAATTTCCGAATACATTTTTAAAATTATCCAACTTGATTACATTAAATATAAAATTTAAACTAAATATCCTCGATTACAACAATTTAAATCCTAGGATGTTACAAAATGCATGAACTTTTATGACAAGAAACTTTTAAGATTAAACCAAACCTTTATTAGGTTTTTCAATAAAAATGCAATAAAACCTTTAAAACCTTAAAACACACTTATGGTATTACCATTACTGTTTGGAAAAACTGAGATTTGTGAGTAAAAAGATTTGCAACAACGTATGCATTATCGTTCTAATAATGCATGCAATTATATTTAACCCTTTTTTTTAATCAAAAATCAATGCAAACACCCAAAAAGTTCATCTCATGCACGCATGATTAAACTTACTTAAAATCTGACATCGAATGTAACTATGGGCGTTAGGAAAAGTATACCTTACTGATTATTGAGAAGAACTAAGGCAGATATGAAGATTTGACGTGAAAGGGGCATTGTTTGAGAGGGTTTAGGGCTTGAGATCGAAAAACGCCTTTTCCCACCAGTCGAAATTAGGGTTATGACTGTATTGAACGTAGGGTTTCGTCTTTATAAGCGATTTGGGACGACTTGGCGTAGGGCAGGCGTAGCCCTGCGCCTCCCTCTGCGCATTGGGCCTCCAGATTTTAAATCTGGGGCGCACGTGAGCCTCTGAGCATATTTCTCAACTTTCAGAATTTTTAAATAAACTGTCCCCAACTTAAGCTATTAAATTGGGTTAAATAAATTAATGCGCGTGCCTAAAAATTTTGATTTCCTGATGTGATATTTTCTACAAAAACTTGAACCTAAAAACAACTATAGTTGGGTTAGGAATCCTCCCCAACTTAGTTGATTACACTAAACTAAGAAATAAAATAAGAATTAAGCTAATTAAACTAAAGCACGTTTTCGTATGGAATCACGATTGCACTTAGCACGTGCAACAAGCCGTTAAACCCTTCGGTATCCTAAGTGGACGAGTGTTATCTCGTGAGGATTTCCAGAAACATACCCACAAAGTTCTCTAGATTGCCTCCCAGGAAGCGCTAAGTTATACGTCTTCAGCCAAATGTACAGCTCCTATACTAGCCTAACTATGTTTGGGGTCTTTTAACCTAATTAGGTCAGAGACTAGCATATTATTGGTGGCCAATTGTACATATAATTTTATTCTATGTCCGTTAACTTTAATTGGCGTACCACATTTTAGGTCCTGAATTTCAACCGCACAGTGTGGGTAGACTTCGGTTACTACATATGGACCTGTCCATTTACATTTTAATTTACCTGGAAATAATCTAAGTCTTGCATTAAATAGCCAGACTTTATTTCCTTTGGTAAATGTTTTATTTGTCAGCATTCTGCCGTGAAAAGCCTTTGTCTTTTCTTTATAGATTTTCGCACTCTCATAGGCTTCTCTACGAATTTCCTCCATTTTTGTTAACTGTAATTTATAGTCAAGACCGGCGTCATGTAAATTAAAATTAATATTTTTTGATTGCCCACATGGCTCGGTGTTCTAGTTCAACAGGGAGGTGACACAGCTTACCATATACAAGCCGATATGGGGACATACCAATTGGTGTTTTAAATGCGGTACGATATGCCCATAGAGCATCCTCCAGCTTTTGTGACCAATCCTTCGATCTGGTCTCACTGTTTTTTTGAGGATTCTATTGATTTCTCTATTCGAAATCTCAACTTGTCCGCTAGTTTGCGGATGATACGGTGTGGCAATTCGATGAGTGACTCCATATTGTTTAAGGAGTCTTGTGAAATGCTGTTTTAAAGTGTGACCCCCCGTCACTAATTATTGCCCTTGGAATTCTGTGGCGTGCAAATATATTTTTTCTTTACGAATTTGCATACCACTCGATTATCATTGGTTCTCATAGCTTCTGCTTCCACCCATTTGGAAACATAATCCACCGCAACCAAGATGTATTCGTATCCGAAAGACTTAGGGAAGGGACCCATAAAGTCAATCCCCCAGACATCGAATATTTCGACAATTAGTATTGGGGTCATGGGCATTTCATCCCTTTTGTGATGCCGCCTGCTTACTAGCATCTTGTGCATCCTTTGAGAAACTCATATGCATCTTTAAATATTATGGTCCAGAAGAACCCGCACTACAGTATTCGGTGGCTAGTTTTCTTGGCGCTGAAATGACCACCACATGCATATGCATGACAATGTCTAATATCTTCGTGTTTTGAATCAAGGATAGATCGTCTCATGATTTGATCCACACCTATCTTGAATAGATCAGGCTCATCCCATATATATTGTTTTGCCTGAGCATAAAAGTATTTCCTTTGTTAGGAATTACAGTGCTCTGGAAACTTTCTTGATACGAAGTTGTTAACTAAATTCGCAAACCAAGGTATTCTGGAGATTAGTAACAATTGTTCATCAGGGAAGGAGTCCCTAATGTGATCAGTCTAGTCTAATGGAAGAATTGGAAGCCTAGATAAATGGTCGGCAACAACATTTTCCGTGCCTTTCTTGTCCCTAATCTCTAGATTGAATTCTTGTAATAGAAGGATCCACTGAATCAGTCGAGGATTGACATCCTTCTTTGCTAATAAATGTCTTAAGGCACTGTGGTCTGAGTACACGATTACCTTTGCCCCCAAAATATATGATCTAAATTTATCAAGGGCAAACACTACGGCTAAGAATTCTTTTTCTGTAGTGGTGTAGTTCATTTGTGCTTCATTAAATGTCTTACTTGCATAGTAAATGACCACAGGTTTCTTTTCTACTCTCTGGCCGAGCACAACACCCACTGCATAATCACTAGCATCACACATGATCTCAAAGGGTTGAGACCAATTTGGAGACTGTACAATTGGTGCTTTGGTTAACTTCACTTTAAGAATAATTTTTTTCAGTAAGGTAGTATCTAATATTCGAAAGAAGCTAGACTCATTCTGAAACTCCACGATAAAATACAAGTAGCGTCGATAGACGATTAGCTTTTTCTCAAATGCTTGCTTGCATGCTTCGTCGAAGTTAAACTCCATGTCTTTTGCCAGGAGATTGCATAACGGTCTTGAGATCGCACTGAAAGCTAGCGTGACCTAAGAAGGATCTCACTCCATTAACATTGGTGGGGGGTGAAACTGATGATATCAATTGGACTTTTGCTTTGTCCACTTCCATTCCTTTCTCGGACACAATATGTCCTAGGACCACCCCTTCTTTCACCATGAAGTGACTTTTCTTCCAACTTAAAACTAAGTTCGTTTCAGTGCATCTCTCTAGGACTTTTTCTAGATGTCCCAAGAAATCTTCAAATGACTTATCGAATATTGAAAAGTTATCCATAAAAATTTCAAGAGAACCACCCACCATATCTGAAAAGATTTCCATCATACATCGTTGAAGTATGGTGGGTGCATTACATAATCCAAATGGCATCCATCGGTATGCAAAGGTGCCATATGGACATGTAAATGTGGTCTTCTCTTGATCCTTTAGATGGATTGGGATTTGGTTATATCCAGAGTAGCCATCAGGAAACAATAGAAATTCTGTCCTGCTAATTTTTTCACTATTTGATCAATGAATGGTAGTGAAAAATGATCTTTGGAAGTAGCAGTGTTCAGTTTCCTATAGTCTATGCATACTCTCCATCTAGTTACAGAGCGGGTAGTGATATTTCCTCCTTCTTCAGTGTCTATAACTGTGATTCCAGATTTCTTTGGCACAGTTTGGGCTGGGCTGGACTTACGCATTTACTATCAGATATGGGGTAAATTATTCCAGCGTCCAACCATTTTAACACTTCTTTTTTCACTACCTCCCTCAAATTAGGATTCAGCCTCCTTTGTGCATCTCTTACTGGTTTAGCTTCTGGATCAGTAAACATTCTATGCATGCATAAGGTAGGACCGATTCATTTTAAATCTGCTATAGTCTATCCTACTGCCTCTTTGTATTTTACTAGCACTTGCAGTAGGGCTTTTTCTTGTGCCTCGGTCAGATCTGATGAGATAATGACAGGAAGAGTGTCATATTCACCTTAGAAGGCATACTTCAAATGAACAGGCAAAGCTTTCAATTCTAGAATAGGTGGTTGTTCTATTGAAGGTTTTGCGAGGCAAGTCAATAGGCAACTTTTCAGTCTTATGGGTCCACGGTGGTTGTTTTGATTCTAATGTGGATTTCATGACTGCCTCTAGCTCATTACATGCGTGCCAGTTCATCTTAGCAGTGTTATGCTCGGCAAAGAACAACTCAGTGGTCTCTTTAGCATGAATTAACGAACTATGCTACTGCACAAGTTCGTCCACCACATCAATCATATAACACTTTGAGTCAATTGAAGCGGCGGTTGAATCATTGAACACATTTAATCACAATTTGCGGTTTCCAAAAGCAATATCTACGGCTCCCGTTCTATAATTGATTTGGGCATTAATTGTAGCTAAGAATGACCTGCCTAAGATAATGGTTGGTTGGTTCTCTCCAAGGGCACTTTCAGTATCTAAGACTAGGAAGTCGACTTACTAATAAAAGCCTTCCACTTTTACTATTACGTCTGATAAGATACCCCTTGGACATTTGGTTGACCAATCTGCCAGTTATAAGATTATATATGTGGTCTGTAACTGGCCTATGTCATGTTTGTCAAACAAATTTCCAGACAGAATATTTACACTAGCTCCAAGATCGAGTAATGTTTTTTTATTTGCACATTGCCAATCGTCACTGAAATTAGAGGTGATCCAGGATCTTTTAGCTTTGGCGGCAAGGAACTAGAGATCACTGCACTTAACTACTCAGTTAAAGTGATCTGCTTAGGAAGCGAGACCTTAAAGTTTCTTTTCTGTGTGCAAAGATCTTTTAGAAATTTATCTTATAATGACACTTGTTGAATAGCCTTGATCAAAGGGATATTGATCTTGACTTGATTGAACAAATCCCACAAATCCTTAGGTTGTCGGCCTCTTTTGCCATAGGGGGAAGATTTTGGGTTTTCTAAGGCAGCGGAGTAAGGAAGAGGAGCTGTGGTATCCTGATCCTTATCCGCCTCCCCAACTTTGGGAGTTGGAATGTTTGCCTTAATTGGTTCCTTAAAAGTAACCATCTTGGAACCCTCCTTCTTCTTTGGATCTTCATACACGACCTCAGTGTTGGTATCTGATTCTAATTCTTGCTCCTTGGGCATCTCGATCTTGTTGTCTACTTCTCTACCACTTCTCACGGTAGTCACTTTAGACACTTCATTTACCTCATTCACTTCATGCTTCTTCTCTTTTCCATGAGCATGCGAAGGGTTTGGGACAGTGTTGCTCAGAAGTTTTCCCTTTTCTCCTTTTGTGAGCGACTCGGCTAGCTGACCCATTTGGTGACTTAACAGCTCCATGGTCTTCGTGTTGATAGCCGATTGTTGCTTCGTAAACTCTGCGAACTCCTAGAATTGTGAGGAACTCATATTCATTTCTACATGAAAATGAGGTTGATCACGTTGGTTTAAGTTATAGTATCGCTCATCTTTAGCAGCAGAAGTTTAACCATATTGATATTCTCTTCGTGGTGGTTCATACCTTGGTTTAGATTGATGATCGGTAGGCTGATCATTTTTCCATCAAAAATTAGGATGATTTCTCCATCCCAGATTGTAGGTTTCCAAAAATGGGTTATCCTTTTCCCGATGTGCTCTAAATCCATAGACTTCATTAGCATATTCCTCGGTGGGTTGCACTTGGGGACATGCTTCAGAATGATGAGATGGATCTCCGCATATGACACAGTTAAATGATGCACTTGGGTTTTGATTGAAACCCTTCATCAGTTGATCCATTTTCTTACCTAATTTTGAGATTTCTCTCCCATCACTTGAACTCCTATGCTACTCTCAGTATCAGCTTTAACCTTGAGACCCTTACCAAGTTGATTCTGTAACTCCCAAGCCTCATCATCTTTTTTCCCTAGAAATGTGCCACCAGTAGCGGTGATGATCATGTTGCGGCTCTCTTGACTCACACCATCAAAGAAGGTCTTGATAAGCATCCACTTTTGAACTTCATGGTTTGGACAAGCTCTCAACAATTCATTCATCTGATCAAATGCCTCGTAGAATTGTTCACCAGGTTTTTGTTTGAAACCAGTGATTTCTTTTCGTTTCTCAGTGGTTTTACTAATAGGGTAGTACTCATTGAGAATTTCGCGTTCATTTGATCCTAGGTTGTGATGTTATTGGCGGGTAGCGATACGAACCAATTATTGGCTTTCTCTTTTAAAGAGAAAGGAAATATTCGAAGTTTCGAACCGTCGGTGGTTATACCTCGAACATGATTTGCTTTGCAGATAGCCGTAAATTCAGCTAAATTTTCGTAGGGTTCCTTACTCAGCATTCCTCTAAAGATGGGAAGAATTTGGAATCGTTGAGGACGAACTTCGGGTTCGTTCTCATTTTCCGAATACCGGATTGGGGAAAGGTCGGGCACATCACCAGGGCGGTAATGTGATTCAAAGTCTTTCTCAATTGGCCTCCCATTCTAATAACTGGAGGCTCCGGTTCTTCTTCTTCGCGATTTTCTTGGTGAGTTTGGCCCCTCAGAAGTTAGATTCTCTTCCTCTTGCTCATTGTTGTCCTTCGCATACCTCCGATGATTACTTGAACTCTTTGTGGTTACTCCTTGTTGTTTGTGCACCCTAACAGTTTTTTGGTTGGATTTAGCTACTTTTTAGATTTCAGATTCGAATCATAACGGAGATCCTCTACCCGAACGACGCGTGTGCATAAACTACTAAGGAACTTAATTAACTAATTATTTTTTGTGGTAAAAGTAGAGGGCTACAATTACCTTTTTGGGTTTTATGATTTTTTTAGGTGATTTTTAATAATAAGAAATGAAAATGCAAAATAACTAATAAAAGAGCACTAAACTAGCGCTTACCGCTCCCAGGCAACGACACCAAAATCTGACGAGCCGTCGTTGTGGCCCGTAGAAATAATCCAAACTACCTACTAGTATAAGGAAGTAAGGGTCGAATCCGCAGTGAGCTTGTAGGTTTATTAGGGTTAATTTGCTAGTTTATTTATGACTTAAGAAAGCAATTTAAATTGTGAATTGGATTGTTTGGAAAGGTGATTAAAACTGAATTACTACTAAAACAATGGCAAGACGAACTACGATTAATTATAAGATCAAATTGGAAAGATAACCATTTACGAATTCACTACGGCACAAGTTATTACTTAATTGAACAGCATGCAATGGTCACATTGACATAACCAATTACTCAATCATGTTTATCATGAATCTTTTAATCAATAACTCTCGGCATAGCGCATGCAATATTCATTACTTGTCTTAATCCCTAGACTATAGACTCGCCACAAATAATAATACTACGATGAACTATCTTGCTTTTACCAATTAAATCATTCAATCATAATAATAACCAAAAGTACATCATTTGTGTGGCGGGATATATTCAATAATCACAAGACACATCAATACAACTATTAATGTCAAATAAATAAGACTTAGCCGTAGATCCTCTGCAAATGTCCATGAAGCATCTAGCCCTCAATCATGTGTACGTTCTTGACAGGCAATGATTGTGGAAATTAGATATGGCAATGGGCGAGAAAAAACCCGCAACCCGTGGATACCCGTCCGTTATTGGTGGGTAAACCCATGAAAACACCCGTGGACATGGTTATTGGTACAAAATCATACCCGCTGGCGGGTGTCGGGCGGGCACAGGTATAATACATTACCCACAGGTTTTCTTGCCACCCGTATCCGTGAAACCCGTCATGCTCACCCGCGGGTATACCCTCGGTTTTACCCGTTAAACCTGCTATATATAGTCATTATATATATATATATATATATATATATATATATATATATATATATATAGATACACACACACATATATATACATATATATACATACATATATATATATACATATATATACATATCCATACACACACACACACACACATATATATATATGCCTTTTACTAATTTACCTTGAACTTTTCTAATTTACACTGATCATTGTTATAATGTTGTCGAAGTACTTTGAGTTTGGAAACATTAATAATTATTATGTATTTATGTTTGTATGCTTGATATTTTTATTATTTGGATGTGTTTCCAATATCTATATGTTATTTGGATGTGTTTGATAGCTAAAATATGTTTCGTTGTGTTAGATAGTGTTTATAATTATTTTAAAGGTGAAAACCATGGGTTTATCCGTTCCCACGAGTATCCGGGGGTGATGGGCATGGGCGATAATATCTACCCGTTGGCGGTTTTTGGCGGGTGACGGGCAGGCCCGATTGGTGAGAGGGGCAAAATGGGCCACCTCAGAAATTTTTCATGTGTTCATATATAAGTTAGCCCATTATAATTAACCAAGAGCCCAACAAATGAGAAATCTGTTTGAAAGTGTCCAGTATGGCCCAAAGGGCATCCGCAGATCTAAATCAGAATCGCGTGATGAACAAAGCGTCAAACGGCAACAACGACGATTGCGATTTGCAAAGAGTCGGAGACAAGTCAAGGGCGACGATTGGGTTTTTCGTTTTCGAAATCAACGATGGAGTGGCCTGCGATTGGAGGCGCTTTCTGCTGTCAAGCCGTCAAGCAATCTGCACGCCCTCACGGCCGCACAAAAACAGAACGATTGATTTCATTCATTCAATCACCAACGGTCGTGTCAACGGTTTTCTTTGTAAGTTCGATAATCAATATTCAAACATAGATAAATAGATAATAAGATCGAAATTGATTTCTATTTCTATCGACTATCATCTTCCTCTCATCCTCTGATCAAAGAAAAAGAGAAGTGTTGCACAGAAAGAAATTGATTTCTAATTTTCTATAAATATATTAACTGAAATTGTGGCAGTGGCACAAGCACAATTCTGATTCTGAAATATTTTACTCTTGAATCTTGAAGATTGAAGAAACTCAGAAAGGCAGAAACAAAATTTAATTGGAGTCTGTAGAAGCCGAGAAGGTCATAAAGCCAGACACGAAATTGAATTGGAGAAGGTCAGAAAGTCAGAAAACTAAAGTCAGAATCGAAATTGTGGCACAATTCTATATCCACGAATATCAGGATGTGTTCTTCCATTCTTTCGACCTTTCTTTTTTACATAGTAGTCATATAAAAATTTTTGTCTTCTAGGATAAGAAAATTCGAGTCTGGATATGAAAAATGTAAAAATAAAAAACGAATCGAAGAGCTTGTTAAGTCTCAAAGTGGGGCTCTTGATAATTTTTTTAAAAATAAGACTAGCGTTGACACTATGAATTTTAATGATGCTAATATGGCTACTAATGAAACTAATGTTGATGATACTAATAGGGCTACTATTGATACTAATGTTGATGATGTTAACAATGCTAATATGGATACTAATTAAGCTAATGTAAATTTTGATGATACCAATATTGATGATGCTAATGTTGAAATTAATGAAACTAATGCTAATCTTGATGATACCAATATTGATGATGCTGGTATTGAAATTAATGAAACTAATGGAGATGATAGTAATGTTAATATTGATATTGATATATTTGATCCAAGGTGTTGGGATAGCCTAAGTACCGACATGATTAAGGTGTTAGTAGTAGAGGGTCCCAAAAGAGATATGTCTATTGGAAAGGGTCCAAAAGATAAATATTTTAGAAGATTTTCTAGTGCTTTATATACTAGAGTTCTTCCAAATAATGAAAAGTGTGATAGAGAATGGCTTGTATATTCCAAAGATCTTGATAAAGTTTTTTGTTTTTGTTGTAAAATATTTAGAAAAGGTCTTGCAAAAGGTCAATTAGCTAATGAAGGTTTTGGGGATTGGAAACATGTTAGTCATAGACTTAAGGAGCATGAAACAAGTTTAGAACATGTTACAAATATGAGTAATTGGTTTAACATGCGTCAAATATTAAAAAAGAATAAAACAATTGATAAAGTAGCTCAAGAACAATTTGAAAAAGAAAGTGATCATTGGAAAAAAGTACTATTGAGAATTATTTCAATTGTAAAATATCTTGCTAAACATAATTTAGCTTTTCGTGGAACAAATGAGAAGTTGTATCAAAATAGTAATGGAAATTTTTTAGGTTTGATTGAGGCATTGGAAGAATTTGACCCCGTAATTAAAGAGCATGTGCGTCGTATCACAAACAATGAAACTCATATTCATTATCTTGGTCATACCATTCAAAATGAGTTAATACTTTTACTTGCTCATGCTATTAAAACACAAATCATTAGAAAAATAAAGTAAGCAAAATATTTTTCTTTGATACTTGATTGTACACCCGACACTAGTCACCAAGAACAAATGTCATTGATATTAAGATATGTTGATGTTTCCTCCACATGTATTAGTATTGAGGAATCCTTTTTAGGATTTTTAAATGTTGATAATACCACCGGCCAAGGGCTTTTTGATATTAGACAACGAGAATTAAAATCATTAGATCATGATATAGATGATATGTGTGGTCAAGGCTATGACAATGGATCAAATATGAAAGGAAAACATCAATGAGTACAAAAAAGATTATTAGATATAAATCCTAGAGCTTTTTATACTTCATGTGGTTGTCATAGCCTGAATCTTGCATTATGTGACATGGCTAACACTTGTGGTAAGGCTAGAGACTTTTTTGGAATTATACAACACATTTATACAATATTTGCTAATTCTACTAAGAGGTGGAAAATTTTAAAAGATAATGTTAACGGATTAACTCTTAAATCATTATCCACAACACGTTGGGAGAGTCGTGTAGATAGCGTAAAAGCTCTTAGATTTCAACTTTTAGATATAGGAGAAGCTTTCCTTCAAGTTTCAGAAATTGATAATGATCCTAAAATTAAAAGTGAAGCTAAATCCTTAGCAACAAATGAAGTTGGTGATTTTGAGTTTTTAGTAGCAATCGTAATTTGGTACGAAATATTACAAGTAGTAAATTTAGTGAGTAAAAAGTTACAATCAAAAGATATGGTTGTTGATGTTGCTACTATAGAAGTGAAAGGTTTGATTTCTTTTTTTGAAAAGTTTAGAGATACGGGATATTCTAATGCAATTGAAGTTGCTAAACAAATTGCCATTGAAATGGATGTCGATCCTGTGTTTCCCAAAAAGCGTATAATTCGTAGAAAAAAACAATTTGATGAGAATTCACTTAACCAAGAAACTTCATTTTCTGTTGAAGAGTCCTTTGTTAATTATTTCTTATATATTGTTGATCAAGCAATTTCTTCTCTTAAAACAAGATTTAAACAATATCAAAAGTATGAAAAGACTTTTGGTTTCTTGTTTACATCGGATAAATTGAAGTCAATTGTCACACCCCGTAACCCCGGTTGGCAACGAAGCGTGACGTCGTGGAAGCATAACCATAATCATAACGAACGACCACTATATGGACGTTTTCAAAATCACATCGATATGACTTCAATATATAGAAATGTTTTACATAGCCCGAAAATGATAAAGAATAGTTCGCAAGATACGGAGATTTAAATACATGATTAAATTAACCATAAATAATGCAAATAAATCTCCGACGGTTTGAAAATGCATGCGACTCCAAAAGTACGGAAGCTTGAAAATACTTTCAATGCGGTGAACTTGCCTTAATTTCTTGAAAATACACGCTAAAATACGTCGACAAAATTGTTGGTGAGCTCATAGGTTTACACGTAAATATGACTTGTATGGACATCAATAGTTGAGTTTGAATTTATAAAATCATAAATTCCATGTTATGTATTACATAAAAACCATCATGCAACCGAAACTTAATTATAAGTTTGCCATGTGCAGTATTCCCATACGTAATATCGTAATGTTAAATATATATGCATTCCGCCGTTAGCCGGTAAGACTAACCCGAATGGGGGACATGACTCCCAATAGATCTATCCACAATATATTCGCGCTTACAAATAAATGTAACTAACGGTTCATGATTTGAGGGCTGATGGAATCACACATGTAATACATAATAGAAATGAAGCACTTTCCGTGTCCATATGAAAACGTAGTATGTATTTCAACCCCAAAACATAACAGTGTGAAAATAGGAGCTATGAAGACTCACCGAGCGTGTGATGGCAAAATATTTGCGTAAAATGCAAGTTAGGGTAGATTGAAGGGTGATGCACCGGATGTGTTTAATCGAGTCCTAAATGATAATAGAGACTTAATAACTCTCATATATGATAATATGTATATAAATAGGTTTCTATGTCTTAAATCACCCAACATTATAAGTTTATAAATAAAGCCCACTTAAAACGTCAAGTTTATATATATATATATATATATATATATATATATATATATATATATATATATATATATATATATATAGAGAGAGAGAGAGAGAGAGAGAGAGAGATTCAGGTTCAAAAAGGTACCTCTCGAAATCAAGTGCACCCGAAGGTACCAACCTTAAAAAACTTTTTTTAAAATTTTTTTATCATAACCATGTTTAATTTAATGTTATACACATGATATATGAATTTCACATACATTCACACTTTCTGTGTCCTTAAAAATTATGGGAATGTTCAATGTATATTAATGTGAATGGTCATCCATGTCAATGGTCATTTCACACAATGTGAATGGTGTGAATGACCATTCACATGATCTTTTTTTACCATTCACAAGATTTATGATATTACTTCTTTTGAAAAAAAGTCTTATAATGTTGTCTTATATATGTCTATTCAAAAAAAATATATGTGAATGATCATTCACATTAGGGTACGCTGGGTACGCTGTAATCTTATAGGTACGCTGATGAACCTGATTCTATATATATATATATATATATATATATATATATATATATATATATATATATATATATATATATATATATGATTTAGGTTCAAGTGAGTACCACCTCTAATGCAGCGCACCAGAAGGTACCACCCTTAAAAGTAATTTTTTTGAAAAATTTTTTCATGAACATGTTCTAATTAACATTACACAGATCATATGTGAATTTGACGCAAATCCGAACACTCTAAGTGCATGAAAACACACATCACATAAATGCATGTTCACATGTCTTCAAAATTATGTAAGTGTGTGTTCACATCATTTTTTAGGAGCTAGGAGATGTGAATGTATGTGAAATTTACATACGATCTTCATAATGTTAATTAAAACATGTTTATGAAAAAAAAAATTTTAAAAAGTTTTTTTAAGGTGGTACCTTCTGGTGCGCTGCATTTAGGTGGTACTCTCTCGAACCATATTCATATATATATATATATATATATATATATATATATATATATATATATATATATATATATATATATATATATATATATATATATATATATATAATTTTCCAGCTTTTCGATGGTTTTTCGGCCTACTTTGAGGCTGTTTTTGACCAAGCTCCAAAACGATTTAGGCTTTGGTTTTCATGGACATTAAACTACTATATACAAAAAAATTTTAAAGTCAAGAACGGCCATTTTTCGAGGTGTTTAGGTTAGGGAAAAAGCTTGTTGAAAACCCTATGTTTGTCATTTTTGAGCTGTCAAACTTTCGGGTTCCCAAATAATATTTGGGGGTCCTAACCCCATAATAAATTATGAAAACTTCCAGATTTTTAGTTAAGACATAGATCTAACTTCTGAGACAAGAATCAACTCATTTTGTTAAGTTATGAATTAGTTATGATTTTTCAAAGTTGATGCTACTTTTCTACCGAAATTCCGTAGTTCATAAACTTGAAATAACTTGTGATTGTTGTTGTTTATTCATAAGTTACTTGTATAAAAGTTATAAAACACATTTATATAACTTGTTTTCATAATATTTACACTTATATGATGTGTTTATATATTTATAAACACATTTGAAGAAAACAACCTAAAAACAAAAACTAGTGATTTATAAATTTGAGTTTTTATGAAACTTGTTGTTGTTGGTGATTATATATATTATGCAAGACTTATATAAACAAACATGTATGATGAAATAAGTTAGTATTTACTTACTTTGGGGTATTAGAAGAATGAAATCAAGTAGAAGTTGAAACTCTTGGAAGATTTCACCCAAAAACACTTGAAATGTTGCAAGAACACAAAATTGAAATTTTTGGTGTTCTTGGCTCCTCTTGGCCGGATTTCAAAGAGAGAAAGAGAGAGTGATTTTGCTTTGCAAGGTGTGAGAAATAAATTGAAGTTGGGGTCTTATTTATAGAGGAGAAAAAGGTGGTGAAATGATGAAAATAGTGTAAAATCTTGGGTGAATTGAAAGAATGGGATTTGATGGTGAAATGTTGAGTAAAATAAAAAATTTTCAAGTCGTTTTAGTACTCTCTATGGGCCGGCCTAATGCGTTTACTTTTGATGTATTTTCATTTTTTTCTTGTAATAGTATTTAGAAATGTATTCTTGTATTTCCCTTTTCTAGTAATTTCATAAATACTTTTGGATGCATTGTTTTAATGAATTGTTTTAGTCTTGCATAATTAATGTTAAGTAAGTGTATTAGTATATGATTAGTTTCACTAAACATAATTTAATTATGTACTTAGTTGCATTAATCCATCATATCGTAAATCGATCGGATTAATTGAATTCCCGATTCATCGCACCGATGAATTTGATTCTAATTGAGTTGAATTTCTTCATGAACATTGTTAATCACTTTGATTAATTGCTAATGACCACTGATTAGGTTATAATTGGGTATTAATTACTGAGTAGGTCATAGTTGCTAACCTGGTTTAATGCCGGATGTTACAGTCTCCCCCTGTTAATGGAATTCCGTCCCGAAATTAGCTCGTGTTATCCACTGCTTGAGTATTTGAGAACAGATGATGATATCTTTCCGGAACTGGTCTTCGCGTTCCCATGTAAACTCAGGACCTCGCTTAGAGTTCCATCTGACTTTTATTATCGGGATCCGGCTGTGCTTTAGTTTCTTGACTTCTCGGTCCATTATTTCCACGAGTTTTTCAACGAAGTTCAACTTATCGTCTAGTTCCAGCTCGTCCATGGGTATGACAAGTGTTTCATTAGCCAGGCACTTCTTAAGGTTGGATACGTGGAAGGTATTATGAACATTACTAAGCTTTGGGGGCAGATCGAGTCGGTAGGCTACCGGGCCAATCCTTTTGGAAATCTTGAATGGTCCGATATAACGAGGATTGAGTTTTCCTCATTTCCCAAAACGGATTACGCCTTTCCAAGGCGAGACTTTCAGCATTACTTGATCTCCCTCCTGGAACTCCAAATCCTTCCATCGAATATATGCATAGCTTTTCTGTCGATCCCGAGCGATCTTTAATCGCATCCGAATCTGGACTATCTTTTCTGTAGTCTCCTGGATGATCTTGGGTCCAGTGATCTGGCTATCTCCTACCTCAGCCCAACAAAGCGGTGACCGGCACTTTCGCCCATAAAGTGCCTCGAATGGAGCAGTCTTAATACTTGAGTGATAGCTGTTGTTATAGGAAAACTCAACTAATGGCAGGTGTCTATCCTAACTTTTGACAAAGTCGATAACACATGCCCTTAGCATGTCTTCCAATGTCTGAATCGTTCTCTCACTCTGACCATCCGTCTGTGGGTGATAGGTTGTGCTCATGTCCAGGCGTGTACCCAACGCCTCTTGTAACGATTGCCAAAATCTTGATGTGAACCGGCTGTCCCTATCTGATATAATTGATACAGGAACTCCATGCCTTGAGACGACTTCTTTAAGATAGATTCGTGTTAACTTATCCATCTTATCAGTCTCCTTGATTGGCAAGAAGTGTGCAGTCTTTGTGAGTCGATCCACAATCACCCAAATGGTGTCATAACCTCCAGAAGTCTTTGGCAACTTTGTGATGAAGTCCATGGTTATTCGCTCCCACTTCCACTGGGGTATTTCCGGTTGAACCAACAATCCTGATGGCTTCTGGTGCTCAACCTTAACTTTTAAACATGTTAACCATTTGCTGACATACGTAGCAATGTCAGCCTTCATGTTTGGCCACCAGTACATTTCCTTCAGGTCGTGACACATCTTATCTGACCCTGGGTGAATAGCATATCTTGTTTTATGCCCTTCATCCATGACCAGCTTTCTTAACCCTCCGAATTTTGGTAGCCAAATTCTGCTCATGAAGTTCCATCAGTCTTGATTTCATACTGTTTATCCATTCCTCGCAGGGCTTCATCTAGCAGATTTCCCTCTTTGACTGCTTCCTCTTGTGCCTCGCGGATTTGAGAGTTCAAGTTTGACTGTATAGTCATGACCAAAGCTCGGACTCTCAAAGGTTTAACTCGTTCCTTCCGACTCAAGGCATTATCTATAACATTTGCCTTACCCGGATGATATCGGATCTCGCAATCGTAATCGCTGAGCAGCTCAACCCAGCGTCGCTGCCTCAGGTTTAACTCCTTCTGATTCAAAATATGCTGAAGGCTCTTGTGGTCTGTAAATACTGTGCACTTTGTACCGTAAAGGTAGTGTCTCCATATCTTGAGAGCAAATACCACAGCTCCAAGCTCTAGGTCGTGAGTCGTGTAGTTCACCTCATGAACTATAAGTTGTCACGATGCATAAGCGATAACCTTGTCTCTTTGCATTAAAACACAACCCAATCCGTTGTGTGAGGCATCACAATAAACAACAAAATCTTCTGTTCCTTCCGGTAGGGACAGAATTGGTGCACTGCACGATCTTTGCTTCAATAGTCGGAATGTCGTTTCCTGATCTTCACCCCAGTTGTACTTTATGTCCTTTCGAGTCAATTCTGTTAAAGAACCAGCTATCTTCGAGAAGTTTTCTATGAATCGCCTATAATAACCGGCAAGACCTAAGAACTGACGGATTTCAGTGGGAGTCCTAGGAGTTTCCCAGTTCTTAATGGCCTCGATTTTTGATGTGTCTACTTGAATTCCTTGGCTATTGATCACGTCCCTAGGAATTTGACTTCTCGTAGCCAAAATTCACACTTAGAGGCATACAACTGTTCTTTCTCTAGCAGCTCCAAAATCAACTTCAGATGCTGCTCATGCTCTTCCTTATTTCTAGAGTAGATAAGGATATCGTCTATGAACACTATTACGAATTTGTCCAAATATGGTTTACACACTCGATTCATAAGATCCATGAATACGGCTGGTGCGTTGGTCAAACCAAATGGCCTCACCTGAAATTCGTAATGTCCATAACGAGTTCTGAACGCTGTCTTGGGTATATCTTCTTCCCGAAATTTTACTTGGTGATAACCAGATCGCAGATCAATCTTAGAGTAAAAACTAGATCCTTGGAGTTGATCGAATAAATCGTCGATTCTGGGGAGAGGGTACCGGTTTTTGATCGTTAACTTGTTCAGTTCTTGGTAATCGATGCACATCCTAAAGGATCTGTCCTTCTTTTTGACAAATAAGACCGGAGCTCCCTAAGGTGAGGAACTTGGTCGGATGAATCCTTTCTCCAACAGTTCTTGCAACTGATTGGATAACTCTTGCATCTCTGACGGTGCCAATCAGTAGGGTGCTCGGGCGACAGGTGCAGCTCTAGGCACCAAGTCAATCTGAAATTCTACTTGCCTAGTTGGTGGAAGTCCAGGCAAGTCTTCAGGAAAGACTTTTGGGTAGTCACGAACTACTGGGATTTCTTCGAGTCGCTTCTCCTTCGATTCCTTTTCCACTAGCTGAACTAACACTGCTTGACAACCTCTTCGAAGGCATTTCAGCGTTCTTAGACCAGAGATGACGTTCAACTGGCGATTCTTTCTTTCTCCTTGGACTGTGAGGAC
Source organism: Centrapalus pauciflorus (assembly GCA_020465985.1). Lineage (NCBI taxonomy): Eukaryota > Viridiplantae > Streptophyta > Magnoliopsida > Asterales > Asteraceae > Centrapalus > Centrapalus pauciflorus. The sequence goes on along the minus strand of JAANYP010001885.1, from coordinate 3,557 downwards.
TTTCTTTTTCTTAAGTGGTATTCTTACGACTTTCTTACCACATAAGATTTCGGCATGGTTGTCCGACAACCAATCCATACCAACAACTACATCAAAGCTTCCGAGTTCAATAGGCATCAAGTTTATCTTAAAGGGATGATCTGCCAATTTTAGTGTGCACTCCTTAATTATACTATTTGCTTCAATCCACTTTTCGTCCGCTAATTCTACGGCATAAGCATTTTCTAATGGGGAAAGAGTGGCATTTAGTTGTTCACTAAACTTAGCAGATACAAAACTTCTATCAGCCCCAGTATCAAATAGCACATAAGCATACATATCATTAAGAAAGAATGTACCCGTTACTACGTTGGGATCTTGACGAGCGTCACCTGCTCCCAATACAAAAGCTCTCCCTTGAGCTCCACCATTGTTCCTTTTCTTGGGGCAATCGTTCTTGAAATGCCCAGTGTTCCCACATTCGAAGCAGCTCCTTTGTGTGCCGCAGTTGCTTCCGTTGGCGTTGAACTTACAGTCTTGGGTCAGATGACCAAGCTTCTAACACTTCCCGCAAGGGGTTGGACAGGGACCTACGTGATGGTAGGTGCATTGGTTACACCATGGCTTCGTGCCTGTATAGCCCTTCCTAGACTCAGTTCCGGCGACAAAGGCTTTGATGGTTTCGGGATTTTTGGTCTGTGAACCCGAACCTTTCCCTGATCTATCTTCCCACTTCCTCTTGTTCTCCCCAGCTTTGGACTCGTTCCTTCGGTCCACTTGGTCCATCAAGTTATTCGCCATTCGAATGGCGGTGTGGATAGTAGTTGGGTTGGGATGCGGTAACATTTCCTTGGATTTGGGTGGCGAGTCCCCAAATGTAGCGCTCAATTTTCTTGTATTCCGGGGTGACCATCTGTGGGCACAGTAGACTCAGCTCGAGAAAACGATTGGTGTACCCAGCTACATCCGTTCCCTTCATAGCCAGATTCCAAAACTCTGACTTCATCTTTTGTAGTTTGTTCCTAGGACAGTATTCGTCTGTCATCATTTGTTTTAACTCGGTCCAGGCGAGTTGGTAAGCTGTATAGATTCCCACAGATTGAGCATAAGAATTCCACCATGTCAAGGCGCCATCTTGAAGAGTGTGGGTGGCGAACTTGACCTTCTCATCCTCAATGCAACCACTAACACGAAACACCGACTCCAGTTTCTCGAACCAGTGAACTAGTTCGACAGCACCTTCAGTTCCGTTGAAGTATCGAGGCTTACAACTTAAGAATCCTTTGATTCCACACCCTTTCTGGGTTGAATCAGATCCTCCCGTGGTGCGACTAGCACCTCCGTCGCCGTTCGCGATGCTATTTCTGTTAGTTTCATAGGTGGCTATAGCTGCTGCCACTCGTTGTGTGACCAGTTGTTCTATCTCGGCGGTGTTCATAGCTCTCTTTGGCGGCATTATCTTAAAGTTTAAATAAAAGAGCATAGTGTAAGAAGTTGAGTCTTAAATATTTAAATTTTTCTTAAGGCACAGTTCTATAATCATCAAACACAGATTCATAAATAGCTTGCAATTTTCATTAATCATTTATAATTTTCTTACATTGCGGCGGGTTATTACCCGAAAATTTTTAGTCCTACACTATTACATAATAATTTCCTGACATTACAAAGATAGAGGGGGGGGGGGGGTACTAGGTGTGGGAGTGATCGGGGGTCTCTCCCTTTTCCAATGCATTGAGGCACTGAGTCAGCTCCTCATTACGGGCCTCGCTCTCGGCTAATCGTTGCCGAAGCTCATCTAGCCGGCCTGTTGGATAGCGAGGGCGTGCTGGTTGACCCAGTATAGGTTGGAGTTTTGCAACTCCTCCCGCTCTAAACGAGCTGCCATCTCTCCAATGTCTTGGTTAAGCAACCGCACTTGGAGGTCGTGCCTTGAAGACCGTGCTACCAAGAGTGGTATGGTCTGTTTGGCGGGTTCTTGGGTGAGTGGTGGGGTAGGTGCGGAGGATGGTCCTCCGATCTCAAAGTGGGAGGGGATTCCCTCCTCCCGCCTCCACTCTTGGAGGGTCTCGGGCATCCAGCCCCATTTTCGGGCGTTTGCCCGTCGTTGCTGTGGTGGTGGACTTGGTTGGGGAGCCGGGATGGGAATAGTCTCCCGTCTCGGCATGAAAACTCTTTTGCGTGGTGTACACAGCATCTTTGGGCCGTTGGGGTGGTGACGGTACGATGTGAATGATGGAACCTCCGGGTGATATGGGGTGTAGGAGGGGATCACCTAGGATGGTGGATCCTCTCTGGTTTTGTCTTCTCCCATGGGTTCCTCCTCCATGGGCTCCTCTTCAGATTCCTTCATTGGCTCCTCGGAGGGGTCCTCTTCTTCAGACGGATCTTCTTCGGTGAAAACCTCCGTGACTTCGGGACTCATGGGGGTGTACTCATCCTCAGAATCGAACAAGATGATGATGGTGTTGTTCGACATGTTTTCTGCTATCAAGGTCCATTTATAGTCTTTTAGTTAGTTACAAAATATTTTTCAAAAATCAATAAAACTTAAGTGCAGTTATAGTCTAGGGTACTAATGCAACCTAATTCACTATAACTATGGCTCTGATACCAATCTGTCACACCCCGTTACCCCGGTTGGCAACGAAGCGTGACGTCGTGGAAACGTAACCATAATCATAATGAACGACCACTATATGGACGTTTTCAAAAATACATCGATATGACTTCAATATAAATGTTTTACATAGCCTGAAAATGATAAAGAGTAGTTCACAAGATACAGAGATTTAAATACATGATTAAATTAACCAAAAATAATGCAAATAAATCTCTGATGGTTTGAAAATGCATGTGACTCCAAAAGTACGGAAGCTTGAAAATAATTCCGATGCGGTGCACTTGCCTTAATTTCCTGAAAATACACGCTAAAATACGTCAACAAAATTTTTGGTGAGCTCATAGGTTTACACGTAAAAATGACTTGTATGGACATCAATAGTTGAGTTTGAATTTATAAAATCATAAATTCCATGTTATGTATTACATAAAAACCATCATGCAACCGAAACTTAATTATAAGTTTGCCCTGTGCAGTATTCCCATACGTAATACCGTAATGTTAAATATATATATATATGCATTCCTCCGTTAGCCGGTAAGACTAACCCGAATGGGGGACATGACTCCCAATAGATCTATCCACAATATATTCGCGCTTACACATAAATGTAACTAACGGTTCATGATTTGAGGGCTGATGGAACCACACATGTAATACATAATAGAAACGAAGCAGTTTCCGGGTCTATATGAAAACGTAGCATGTATTTCAACCCCAAAACATAACAGTGTGAAAATAGGAGCTATGAAGACTCACCGAGCGTGTGATGGCAAAATATTTGCGTAAAATGCAAGTTAGCGTAGATTGAAGGGTGATGCATCGGATGTGTCCTAAATGATAATAGAGACTTAATAACTCTCATATATGATAATATGTATATATATATATATATATATATATATATATATATATATATATATATATATATATATATATATATATATATATATAT
>JAANYP010001883.1:89817-143741 GCA_020465985.1 Centrapalus pauciflorus | reverse complement strand
TATGTTTCCATACAAGTCAGTAACAATCACCAATAAGTACCGAAACATATGCAAGTAAGTAATGCAATCTGTCACTCACAGCGGTCCTGAGCAATGAAAGTAATCAATGAACATGCAACAACAGTTGTCCAGTTTCAACAATGTCTATCATACGTTCCTAGCATACAATTAAGTAAACAAGGAACATGCAGCAGCAGTTGTCCAGTTTCATCAATGTCTATCATACGTTCCTAACGTACAATTAAGTAATCAAGGAACAGGCATCAGCAGTTGTCCAGTTTCAGTAGTGTCTATTATACGTTCCTAACATACAATTAAGTAATCAAGGAACAGGCAGCAACAGATGTTATCATACAAGTCAGTAACAATCACAAATACGTACCGAAACATATGCAAGCAAGTAATGCTATCTCTCACTCACAGCGGTCCTGAGCAATGCATGTGATCAATAAACATGCAGCAACAGTTGTCCAGTTTCAACAATGTCTATCATACGTTCCTAGAATACAACTAATTAATCATTGAACAAGCAGCAGCAGATGTTTTTATACAAGTCAGTAGCAATCACCAATAAGTACCGAAACATATGCAAGTAAGTAATGCAATCTGTCACTCACAGCGGTCCTGAGCACTGATGAATCAATGAACATGCAACAACAGTTGTCCAGTTTCAACGATGTGTATCATACGTTCTAGCATACAATTAAGTATTCAAGGAACATGCAACAGCAGTTGTCCAGTTTCAGGAGTGTCTATCATACGTTCCTAACATACAATTAAGTAATCAAGGAACAGGCAGCAACAGATGTTTCTATACAAGTCAGTAGCAATCACCAATAAGTACCGAAACATATGCAAGTAAGTAATGCAATCTGTCACTCACATCGGTCCTGAGCAATGCAAGTAATCAAGGAACATGCAGCAACAGTTGTCCAATTTCAGTAGTGTCTATCATACGTTCCTAACATACAATTAAGTAATCAAGGAACAACCAGCAGCAGATATTTCCATACAAGTCAGTAACAATCACCAATAAGTACCGAAACATATGCAAGTAAGAAAGCAATCTGTCACTCACAGCGGTCCTGAGCAATGCAAGTAATCAATGAACATGCAATACAGTTGTCTAGTTTCAACAATGTCTATCATACGTTCCTAGCATACAATTAAGTAATCAAGGAACATGCAGCTGCAGTTGTCCAGTTTCAGTAGTGTCTATCATACATTCCTAACATACAATTAAGTAATCATGGATTAGGCAGCAACAGATCTTACCATACAAGTCAGTAGCAATCACCAATAAGTACCGAAACATATGCAAGTAAGTAAGAAATCTGTCACTCACAGTGGTCCTGAGCAATGCAAGTAATCAAGGAACATGAAGCAGGAGTTGTCCAGATTCATCAATGTCTATCATACGTTCCTAACATACAATTAAGTAATCGAGGAACATGCAGCAGCAGATGTTTCCATACAAGTCAGTAACAATCACCAATAAGTACCGAAACATATGCAAGTAACAAATGCAATCTGTCACTCACAGCGGTCCTGAGCAATGCAAGTAATCAAGGAACATGCAGTAGCAGTTGCCAGTTTCAGCAGTGTCTATCATACGTTCCTAACATACAATTAAGTAATCAAGTAACAGGCAGCAACAGATGTTTCCATACAAGTCAGTAACAATCACCAATAAGTACCGAAACATATGCAAGTAAGTAATGCAATCTGTCACTCACAGCGGTCCTGAACAATGCAAGTAATCAATGAACATTCACCAACATTTGTCTAGTTTCAGTAGTGTCTATCATACGTTCGTAGCATACAATTAAGTAATCAAGGAACATGCAGCAGCAGTTCTCCAGTTTCAGTAGTGTCTATTATACGTTCCTAACATACAATTAAGTAATCAAGGAACAGGCAGCAACAGATGTTTCCATACAAGTCAGTAACAATCACCAATAAGTACCGAAACATGTGCAAGTAAGTAATGCAATCTGTCACTCACAGCGGTCCTGAGCAATGCAAGTAATCAATGAACATGCAGCAGCAGTTGCCCAGTTTCAGCAGTGGCTATCATACGTTCCTAACATACAATTAAGTAATCAAGTAACAGGCAGCAACAGATGTTTCCATACAAGTCAGTAACAATCATCAATAAGTACCGAGACATATGCAAGTAAGTAATGCAATCTGTCACTCACAGCGGTCCTGAGCAATGCAAGTAATCAATGAACATGCAGCAACATTTGTCTAGTTTCAGTAGTGTCTATCATACGTTCCTAACATACAATTAAGTAATCAAGTAACAAGCAGCAACAGATGTTTCCATACAAGTCAGTAACAATCACCAATAAGTACCGAAACATATGCAAGTAAGTAATGCAATCTGTCACTCACATCGGTCCTGAGCAATGCAAGTAATCAAGGAACATGCAGCAGCAGTTGTCAAGTTTCAACAATGTCTATCATACGTTCCTAGCATACAATTAAGTAATCAAGGAACATGCAGCAGCAGTTTTCCAGTTTCAGTAGTGTCTATCATACGTTCCTAGCATACAATTAAGTAATCAAGGAACAGGCCGCGACAGATGTTTCCATACAAGTCAGTAACAATCACCAATACGTACCGAAACATATGCAAGTAAGCTATGCAATCTGTCACTCACAGCGATCCTGAGCAATGCAAGCAATCAATGAACATGCAACAACAGTTGTCCAGTTTCAACAATGTCTATCATACGTTCCTAGCATACTATTAAGTAATCAAGGAACATGCAGCAGTTTTCCAGTTTCAGTAGGATTAAAGCAGGTAAATAGTTGACAAGAAATGTACCGGTGACGACATCAACAGTTTCTTTTGCCTCTTCGGCTGTCATCTGAAAAGACCTTGGTTGGTTCCTCGGAGCAGAAGAACCCTTGACTGATTGCTGGGGTGAGGATGCAGGCGGAGGAACAAATCGGGGCTGAGTACAATCTTTAGCATGATGCCCCAAAGTGATACAGTTACGGCAAGCCTCACTACGCTTGGGACATTCCGACCTGTCATGACCATTCTGTCTACAACAGTAACACTTGACGAATGCAGGATCACATTTTCCCTCATGAATTTGCTTGCAGCGAGGACAAGCAGACCTTGGCGCTGAGGTCACAGCATATGATTTAGCCTTCTTAGAAGACTGCTTATCTCCTTTCCTTGAACTTTCATTCTTCTTTTCCACCATCTCCTTCCCAGATTTTTCTTTCTTACTAGATTTAGCAATAAAAGGACATGCTCGCTCAGGATAGATTTCAAGCTCACCTACCCTAGCAATTTCAACCGCCTCTATATAACTTCTCGGTCTACCGGATTTCACAAACTTCCGTATTTCTCTATCCAGACCATCCACAAGTAGATCCCTTCGCCTTTCATCAGTATCGACAGGATGATCAGATAATAATGAGAGCCTGGTAAATTCCAGCTCATAATCTGTTACGGATCTTGTATCTTGCTGAAAGGATAGCAGAGTTTTCTCCATTTGGCGTTTAACATCCTGGGGGCAGTATTTCTCTTTCAGATGAATTTTGAATTGATCCCAAGTAATGGATTTCTCCATTGCATCAGACATGAGATTCGTAATTGACTTCCACCATCGTCCAGCTCCATCCTCTAACATTCCCGTTGCAAACGTAACCTTGTCTTCTTCATTACACTTGGAGAGTTTAAACGCTTTCTCCACATTGGCAATCCAATCCATTGCTTTTACTGGATCTGATGTCCCAGCAAACGTACGAGCCCCCCATTTCTTAAAATCAACAAATGAACACTCTCGTCCCACCTTAACGTGATGGTCAGAGGAATCAGTCTCGCTTTCATCAGAGGACACATGCCTATGTTTCCTCTTTCGGTCTTTCTTTGGTTTTGCTAACATCTCTTCCCTATGTTTCAGTTCCAGCTCCTGTAACTTAAGTTCTCGCAACCTAAGTTCTTCCTCACGGCGCCTAAAGTCAATTTCACGCTGGTTTTCCTCATCAGATTGCACAACCGCTTTACCCTTAGTAAGCAAGTCCTTGATTTCCTTAAATCGGTCTTCAACCGACATATCAGTCTGCAGTCGATTCCTATCCAACATAAGCTGCATTTGTCTACAATTATCCTCATTCAACTTGTGAACGAGATCAATTAATTGAGCCTGCTGAGGAGGCACAGGCGTGGCAGTACTACTTGAGTCATTAGCACTATTTTCAGGGTCAGTGCCTAAGTCTTCTACATGAACAGACTCCTTATGTTGATCAGTCGCAGCATCAGCAGCTTTACCAACAATCGAGGTACCAGCAACAGTCGGATTCTTATCAGCCATTGGCTGAAAGTATAAAGGAAATAACTATTATTTCCTGATTCAAATATGCACAATGCGTATCATAATGCCTACGTCAGATAATCACATATAATTACATTATCATGAAAGCAGCCAGTCAGGCTGACACAAAGTCAAGTCAGTATCAAGCAGTCAGTCTTTCCCCCGTCCTATAAGTCATCAATTGCCTATCTTAGGTCAAGTTGTGTGGGTAGTCCTTTACTAATTAGGTTACCCTAGGCCTCGGTGACTTGTTCGGGAATTCAGAGTCACATAGTCCATACCATACCAGTAGTTTAAGTATCGGGTGGCCAATCCGATGATTAAACTGCTGCTCTGATACCAACATTGTAACACCCAAGTTACCACAAACAGTACACGTCATAATTTCTTAAAATACATTTCATTAAGTAGTAAATATTACTATTGTCTGATACCACAGGTCCAAATACCTGATTCAAGTTGCTTTACGATACTTAGTTACAAAATATATTAAAGATATGATGGTGGTCTAATCTAGCTTCTTAAATCTTCAATCAGAGTGCGGAAGATTGAACAAGCTACCCGAGACCGCAATAATCTTTACAAAATAGGCATCAGCAATAAGTCCAAAAGTCTGCAATCATCAAGAATCCAAATTCACTTAGCCTGGGACGAACTAACTGCTATGGTCTTGCCCATATCAGCTTTTCCTGTAAAGAGAGATGTCATGACAGAGTAAGCTAACATCGCTTAGTGAGTTAACAGAGTTCCATTAGCTTCCACACATATATATAATACTATCAGTTTATGTCGGCAAGTCAACACGTGTAACATCCAAGTTACCACAAACAGTACACGACATAAAATTTCATTTCATTAAGTAATAAATATTACTAATTGTTTGATACCACTGGTCCATCTGCCTGAATACTAGGCGTCAACAAAAGTCCAAAAGTCTGCTATTCATCAATGTCCAGATTCACTTAGCCTGGGACGGACTACCTGCTATGGTCTTGCCCTTATCAGCTTTTCCTGAAAAAGAGTTGTCATGACAGAGTAAGCTAACATTGCTTAGTGAGTTAACAGAGTTCCATTAGTTACCACACATATATAACATACAATCAGCTCCTGTCGGCAAGTCAATACGTCAGAGACGGCAAAAGGTTGGGAGGCAACCCAGTCAGTATTCCCATGTGTAAGGCCGAAGCCCTACGGGAAGTGTATGGAAACAAGTCATATAGGAAAGGAATCTGCAGAATTCCCTCCTGTGAATGGAGATCTCACATTCGGTCCTGTCGGATAATGCAGTATACAGCGGCAAATATATGAACAGTCAAGTAAGCAGTAAGCATGATAAGTGTTTACATAAAATGTAAAAATGAACATGCAATCAAGGCAATTCAAGTGTCAAGCTTCAGAAATGTCAAAATACGTTTCTATGATACAATATAGTATTAAAGAAACATGCAGCATCAATCGGAAGTTTCCATACAGTCAATGACATTCACGAATAAGTATCGAAACATATGCAAGTAATCAATGAAATCTGTCACTCACAGTAGTCCGTAGTCAGATAATGCTTAACGAATTAAGCTGTTCAGTTTACTCTGTCAAATCGGCGGTTTCCTGCAGTTCAGTTTCAAGTGTGGCATATTAATGTCAAGTCTGTGTCATAGTCTATATAACCCTAGCTATATATTCAGGTTATTGTCAATTCTGGCTGTCGAGTCTGAGGTAGTTCCTATCGTCCTAAAGTGAGTCTATTCTTAACAGATTAATACGATCCCTAATTACACATATATGTGGCCTTGAAATGAGGCCAATCATATTACTAGCTAGGTGAATCATGACATACGATTTCTAAGAGTTCATTCAGTGTCTGTTAATTTATTTGTGCATAAAAATAGTTTATGCATCTTGAAACTTATGATTTTTATCATAATTAAACGATATTTTCAATTTCATTAGGTTGTTTAATAACTTATTCTGATTTAGGAATTTAACTTTGGCTAGGAACAAAATCAGATTCGAATTAAGGGAGCTAGATTCGAACAATACACAATTCGAATCTATAGATTCGAAACACACACATAGAATCGAAGGCATTCATAGATTCGAAATACATGCATAGACTCGAAGGCTCACATAGATTCGAAGCACACAAATACATTCGAAGCATCATCTCGAGTCTAGGGGGGTTAGGTTCGAAATCACCATTTTCGAATCTAAATATGACTTCTTCGAGTCTGTTCTACATATTCATCGATTTTCCAGGTTTTTTTACATCTAAACTTGAACATAAATGAGGGAAAAATAGTTACTAACCTTCGTCCAAGCTATAACCTTCGACTATAGATGATTTCCAAGCAAAAACAAGTCCTAAACGAGAGCAAATTAGCTTCAAGTGAAGGGAATATGAGCAAACTCGAATTTGCTCTTCAAAACCGAACTAAAAGTCAGAAAAAAGGGCGATTTTACCTTAAATCCGGACGAAATCAAACATGCAATGGTAGATTCGTGTAGAGCTCGACGATATCTAACCGATGGCGTATAAATCACGAGAATCCGACGGTTCGTTTAGGAGAAATGCTAGAGAGAAGGTGAAGTCTTAGAGAGAGAAGGAGGGAGTTCAAGCTTCCAAACTCAAGAAATGAGGAGGAGTGCTCTATTTATAAGGAAATAGGGAAAAATCAGATTTTCTACTGAATTTCCGGAATCGACCAACTTTTATTCCCATCAATCTGATTTGCATTTCAGATGCAAATAATAGCAAAGGAGTTCTAGATTTGCTATAATTGTCTTTTAGTCATATTTTTATTCATTTTAGTCCGTTTCGTCATTTTCAGTCTTTAATTTGTCATTTAGCTGAATTTTGATTATTAACTTAATTTCAGCTAATTTTGGGCAACTTTTCATAATTAATTATAACTTAATATAATTAACTATTACAGATTCATATTTTCAGTTATTTACTAATATTTGGATTAAAAAATGCTTTATTATCCAAAGTCTGCTGCTGTAATTTATATTTAATAAATTACGGGCTGTTACAATCTTTCCCCGTTAAATTGATTCCGTCCTCGGAATCGACTAAGACAGGAATAACTTCGGATACTTCTGCCTAATCTCGTCTTCTCGTTCCCAAGTTTGCGCAGATCCCTTATGATATTTCCATTGAACTAACACAATTGGGATTTCCTTGTTGCGCAAATTCGAAACTTTATGGTCGATTACACGCTCGGGCTCTTCTTCGAATCGCAACTGCTCGTCAATTTGCACTTCTTTCCAAGGAATCGCAGCTTCAGCATCAACTAAACACTTTCGCAGATTACTCACGTGAAATACATCATGAATCCCAGACATTTCGGCAGGCAACTTCAATCTGTAGGCTTGCAGCCCCACACGCTCGAGAATTTCGAAAGGACCAACAAATCGAGGACTTAACTTCCCCCGTTTGCCGAACCTTACTATCCCTTTTCTTGGCGAAACCTTCAGCAACACTTTATCTCCAACTTCAAACGCAATTGGCTTACGTCTTCTATCGTGATACTTCTTTTGTCTATCCTGAGAGGTATGAATCCGCTGTCGAATCAACTGTAGTTGGTCATGGGCTTCTTGCAAAATCGTTGGTCCAGAGATCGGGCGTTCACCTGTTTCCCTCCAACAGGTTGGAGTTCGGCATCGACGTCCATACAAAAGCTGATAGGGAGGCATACCAATAGTCGACTGATAACTATTGTTATAAGCAAACTCCACAAACGGCAGGTGAGTATCCCAACTTCCACCGAGATCAATCACACAGGCACGTAACATATCTTCCAAGGTCAAAATCGTTCTCTCACTTTGCCCGTCCGTTTCAGGATGATAAGCGGTGCTCATCTTAAGTTCGGTACCTAGTCCATTCTGAAAAGCCTTCTAAAAACGAGAAGTAAATCTGCTGTCACGGTCAGATACTATAGACAATAGCACACCATGTCTAGTCACGATTTCCTTCATGTACAATTCAACTAACTTTTCGAGGCGTTCATCTTCACGTATAGGTAGAAAATGGGCTGACTTAGTTAGTCGATCCACTATTACCCATATAGAGTCATGATTTCGTTTAGTCTTGGGCAGCTTCGTCACAAAGTCCATGGTTATGTGGTCCCACTTCCATTCCGGGATTGGCAATGGTTGTAGTTCCCCATACGGCTTCTGATGTTCCGATTTGACTTGTAAACAAGTCATGCAATTTTCTACATATCGTCCTACGTCTTTCTTCATTCCAGGCCACCAATATTCCGTCCTCAAGTCTTGATACATTTTAGTAGATCCAGGATGTATCGAAAATTTTGACATATGAGCCTCCGAGAGAATTTGATTACGAATACCTCCTAGTCTGGGAACCCATATTCTATCCATGAACCGTCTAAGACCACGATTATCAAGGGTCAGCTGGTTCACATATGTAACCATACGTTCAGATTTCAAGTTCTCATCCCGAATGGCTTCGGTTTGAGCGGCAATAATCGACTCAGGCAAGGCAGAATCCAAAACAACTGAAGTCAAAGCATAACATCGGGTATAATGGTCTTGTCCGGTTTTGCGGCTTAGGGCATCTGCTACAATGTTTGCTTTACCTGGATGGTAAAGGATCTCACAGTCATAGTCTTTAATCAATTCCATAGATCGCCTTTGACGCATATTCAGCTCTTTTTGGTCAAATATATACTTCAGACTTTTGTGATCTGTATATAACTTGCATATAGTCCCATACAGATAATGCCGCCAAATCTTCAATGCAAAGGTCACGGCTGCAAGTTCTAAATCATGCGTCGGATAATTCTTCTCATGCGCCTTTAGCTGCCTTGATGCGTAGGCAATTACTTTATCCCTTTGCATCAACACACAGCCTAATCCCATCTTAGAAGCATCACTATAGACTACAAAATCATCATTACCCTCAGGTAAGGCCAGAATCGGTGCTCCTATTAGCTTACGTTTCAGAGTCTCAAAGGCTCGATCTTGAGATTCATTCCATTCAAACTTAACTTCTTTCTTCGTCAGACTGGTTAAAGGCACCGCAATCTTGGAGAAATCACGGATAAATCTTCGGTAATAGCCCGCTAAACCCAAGAAACTTCAAACTTCAGATACGTTTTTCGGTGCTTCCCACTTCTGAACCGCAACTACCTTCGATGGATCCACGGCTATTCCCTCACCCGAGACAATATGTCCTAAAAATTGCACCTGGCGTAACCAGAATTCACATTTGGAGAATTTTGCATAGAGTCGCTCCTTTCGTAATTCTAGCAATTCTCGCAAATGCATCGCATGATCAGATTCAGACTTAGAGTAAATCAAGATGTCATCAATGAAGACTATCACTGATTTATCCAGCATTGGTCTACATACCCTATTCATGAGGTCCATAAATGCTGCCGGGGCATTTGTGAGACCGAACGGCATTACTAGGAATTCAAAATGGCCATATCGAGTACGAAATGCAGTCTTCGGTACGTCAGACTCAAATACCTTGAGTTGATGATATCCAGATCGAAGATCAATCTTCGAGAAGTAGCTAGCCCCTTGCAGTTGATCAAACAAGTCATCAATTCTAGGCAGAGGGTATCGGTTCTTAATAGTTACTTTATTTAGCTCCCTATAATCGATACACATGCGAAAGATTCCATCCTTCTTCTTAACAAAAAGAACCGGAGCACCCCAAGGAGAAGTACTCGGACGAATAAACCCTTTTTCCCATAATTCCTGCAACTGACTCATCATTTCCTTCATTTCATTCGGAGCAAGACGGTAAGGAGCTTTTGCGATAGGAGCAGCACCCGGTACAAGGTCAATGTGAAATTCAATTTGACGATCTGGTGGCAATCCAGAGATGTCATCCGGGAATACATCATGGAATTCTTGAACTACGGGTACTTCAGACAAGGTCTTTTTAACTTCCTTAGCATCTATGGCATATGCTAAATAGGCGGAACAACCTTTGGTTACGCATTTTCGGGCTTTCATTACAGAAATGAGACCTAAATCCCGAGTCTTTCTATCACCATAAACATAACGTTCACTTCCTTCGGGGTTTCTAATTCTAATTATCCTTTTAGCACAAAGGATTTCAGCATTGTTCGTCATGAGCCAGTCCATTCCTATAATAACATCGAATTCTCTAATCCACATCGGTATCAGGTCAACGTCCGAGGAGAGATCATCAATCACTAGCTTACAGGAACGAAAGACTCTATTCACAGTCACAAAATTCGAGCTAGCAGTTTCTATGTCTAAGGGTGCAGGTAACATTACAGGGGCAAAATCAAACTGTTTAGCAAACTTTTCAGACACATATGACAGATTAGAACCAGAGTCGAATAGGATTAAAGCAGGCATAGAGTTAACAAGAAATGTACCCATGACGACATCAGCAGTCTCTTTTGCCTCTTCGGCTGTCATCTGGAAAGATCTTGGCTGATTCCTCGGGGCAGAAGAACCTTTGACTGATTGCTGAAGTGAAGATGCAGGCGGAGGAACAAATCGAGGTCGGGTACAGTCTTTAGCATGGTGCCCCAACGTGATGCAGTTACGACAAGCCTCACTGCGCTTGGGACATTCTGACCTATCGTGACCGTTCTGTCTGCAGTAGTAACACTTAACGAAAGCAGGATCGCATTTCCCTTCATGAATTTGCTTGCAGCGAGGACAAGCAGGCTTTGGCGCCGAGGTCACAGCATATGACTTAGCTTTCTTGGAAGACTGCTTATCTCCCTTCTTCGAACTTTCATTCTTCCTTTCAGCTCTCTCAGATTTTTCCTTCTTATTAGATTTAGCAATAAAAGGACATGCTCGCTCAGGATAGATTTCAAGCTCACCTACCCTAGCAATTTCAACTGCCTCAATATAACTTCTCGGTCTGCCAGATTTCACAAACTTTCGAATTTCTCTATCCAAACCATCCACAAAAAGATCCCTTCGCCTTTCATCAGTATCGACAGAGTGATCAGATAATAGCGAGAGCCTGGTAAATTCCAGCTCATAATCTGTTACGGACTTTGTACCTTGCTGAAAAGATAGCAGGGTTTTCTCCATTTGGCGTTTAACATCCTGAGGGCAGTATTTCTCCTTCAGATGAATATTAAATTGATCCCAAGTAATGGATTTCTCCATTGCATCAGACATGGGATTTGTAATAGACTTCGACCATCGACCAGCTCCATCTTCTAACATCCCTGCTGCAAACGTGACCTTGTCTTCTTCATTACACTTAGAGAGTTTAAACGCTTTCTCCACATTAGCAACCCAGTCCATAGCTTTTACAGGATCCGATGACCCAGCAAACGTACGAGCTCCACATTTCTTAAAATCAACAAATGTACACTCACGTCCTACCTTAACGTGATGGTCGGAAGAGTCAGTCTCACTTTCATCAGATGACACATGCCTATGTTTCCTCTTTCGGTCTTTCTTGGGCTTCGCTAACATCTCTTCCCTATACTTCAGTTCTAACTCCTTCAACTTAAGTTCTCGCAACCTAAGTTCTTCTTCACGGCGCTTAAAGTCAATTTCTCGCTGGTCTTCCTCACCAGATTGCATCACCGCTTTACCCTTAGTAAGCGAGTCTCTAATTTCTTTAAATCGGTCTTCAACCGCCATATCGGTCTGTAATCGATTCCTATCCATCATAAGCTGCATCTGTCTACGATTATCCTCATTCAACTTATGAACGAGATCTATCAACTGAGCCTGCTGAGGAGGCACAGGGGTGGCAGTACTGCTTGAGTCATTAGCAGTATTTTCAGGGTCAGTGCCTAAGTCTTCTACATGAACAGACTCCTTATGTTGATCAGCCGCAGCATCAGCAGCTTTATCAACCCTTGAGGAACCGGCAACAGTCGGATTCTTATCAGCCATTGGCTGAAAATATAAAGGAAATAACTATTATTTCCTGATTCAAATAAGCACAGTTCGAGTCATAATACTTACGTCAGATAATCACATCTCAATTCATTATTATGAATGCAGTCAGTCAGGCTGACACCAAGTCAAGTCAGTATTAAGCAGACAGTCCTTCCCCCGTCCTATCAGTCATCAATTGCCTATCTTAGGTCAAATGGTGTGGGTAGTCCTTTACTAATTAGGTTACCCTAGGCCTCGGTGACTTTTTCGGGAATTCAGAGTCACATAGTCCATACCATACCAGTAGTTTAAGTATCGGGTGGCCAGTCCGATAATTAAACCGCTGCTCTGATACCAACTTTGTAACATCCAAGTTACCACAAACAGTACACGACATAAAATTTCATTTCATTAAGTAATAAATATTACTAATTGTTTGATACCACAGGTCCTTCTGCCTGAATACTTAATTACAACAATACTTTAAAGATCAAATGGTGGTCTAACTAGCTTCTAAATTTTCAATCAGAGTGCGGAAGACTGAACAAGCTACCCGAGACCGCATCATCTTTTCAAACTAGGCGTCAACAAAAGTCCAAAAGTCTGCTATTCATCAATGTCCAGATTCACTTAGCCTGGGACGGACTACCTGCTATGGTCTTGCCCTTATCAGCTTTTCCTGAAAAAGAGTTGTCATGACAGAGTAAGCTAACATTGCTTAGTGAGTTAACAGAGTTCCATTAGTTA
The DNA here is from genome assembly GCA_020465985.1 of Centrapalus pauciflorus. Classification (NCBI taxonomy): domain Eukaryota; kingdom Viridiplantae; phylum Streptophyta; class Magnoliopsida; order Asterales; family Asteraceae; genus Centrapalus; species Centrapalus pauciflorus. The sequence continues at coordinate 130,794 of JAANYP010001883.1, read as the reverse complement.
CCACACATATATAACATACAATCAGCTCCTGTCGGCAAGTCAAAACGTCAGAGACGGCAAAAGGTTGGGAGGCAACCCAGTCAGTATTCCCATGTGTAAGGCCGAAGCCCTCGGGAAGTGTATGAAAACAAGTCATATAGGAAAGGAATCTGCAGGATTCCCTCCTGTGAATGGAGATCATCACATTCGGTCCTGTCGGATAATGCAGTATGCAGCGGCAAATATATAAACAGTCAAATAAGCAGTAAGCATGATAAGTATTTACATAAAATGTAAAAGTGAACATGCAATCAAGGTAATTCAAGTGTCTAGCTTCAGAAATGTCAAAAGTACGTTTCTATGATACAATAAGGTATTAAAGAAACATGCAGCAACAAACGGAAGTTTCCATACAGTCGATGACATTCACCAATAAGTATCGAAACATATGCAAGTAATTAATGAAATCTGTCACTCAACATATCCGTAGCAGATAATGCTTAAACGAATGAAGCTGATCAGATTTACTCTGTCAAATCGGCGGGTTTCCTGCAGTTCAGTTTCAAGTCTGGCATATTAATGTCAAGTCTGTGTCATAATCAATAACCCTAAGTTATATATTCAGTTATTGTCAATTCTGGTTATCGAGTCTGAGGTAGTTCCTATCGTCCCAATGTGAGTCTTCTTAAATCAGATTAATAACGATCCATCTAATTACAGATGTGTGGCCTTGAAACAAGGCCAATCGTATTTCTAGCAAGGTGTAACATGCCATACACATTCTAAAGGTTCATACAGAGTCGGTTAATTTATTTGTGCATATAATAAATATGCATCTTGACTTGTGAGTTTTATCATAATCATATTATACTTTTAATTATAATATGTTGTTTAAATAACTTAATCTGATTTAGGAATTAATCTTTGGCTAGGAACATGATCAAATTCGAATAAAAGGGAATAGATTCGAGCAAGTTAAAATTCATATATGGATAGTCAGATTCGAAATAGGCCTTCGAATCTAATGGATAGATTCGAGACACACACATGGAGATTAGGTTCGAACTAAGGATACAAACTCGAAACACCTACTAGATTCGAAGCAGCCACCTAGATTCGAAGCACACTACTTAGATTCGAAGGTAGTACATTCGAAATGCTTAGATTCGAATCAAATAGATTCGAAATGAGATGGTTTTGAAAGGAGATAGATTCGAGACTCATATACATTCGAATCACATGAATAACTCGAGTTTGTTCTACTTGTTCAACGGTTTTCCAGGTTTTATCATCTTAATATGAACATAAATGATGGAAAAGTAGTTACTAACCTTCGTCCAAGCTATATCCTTCGACTATAGACGATTTCCAAGCAAAAACAAGTCCTAAACGAGGGCAAATCAGCAAGAAATGAAGGGGATATGAGCAAACTCGACTTTGCTCAACAAAACCGAAATAAAAGTCAGAAAAAAAATGGTCGATTTTACCTTAAATCCGGACGAAATCAAACATGCAATGGTAGATTCGTGTAGAGCTCGACGATCTCTAACCGATGGCGTATAAATCACGAGAATCCGACGGTTCGTTTAGGAGAAATTCTAGAGAGAAGGAGAAGTCTTAGAGAGAGAAGGAGAGAGTTTCTAGTTTCCAAACTTAAGAAATGAGGAGGAATGCCCTATTTATAGGGAAATAGGGAAAATCAGATCTTCTACTGAATTTTTTTTTTTTTTTCCGGAATTGACCAACTTTTATTCCCAACACTCCGATTTGCATTTCAGATGCAAATAATAGCAAAGAAGCTCTAGATTTGCTATAATTGTCTTTTAGTCATATTTTTTATTCATTTTAGTCCGTTTCGTCATTTTCAGTCTTTAATTTGTCATTTAGCTGAATTTTAATTATTAATTTTATTTCAGCTAATTTTGGGCAACTTTTCATAATTAATTATAACTTAATATAATTAACTATTTAAGATTCATGTTTTCAGTTAATTACTAATATTTGGATAAAATTGCTTTATTATCCAAAGTCTGATGCTGCAATTTATATTTAATAAATTACGGGCTGTTACAATCTCCCCCCGTTAAATTGATTCCGTCCTCGGAATCGACTAAAACAGGAATAATTTCGGATACTTCTTCCTAATCTCGTCTTCTCGTTCCCAAGTTTGCGCAGATCCCTTATGGTATTTCCATTGAACTAACATCATTGGAATTTCCTTGCTGCGCAATTTCGAAACCTTATGATCGATTATACGCTCAGGCTCTTCTTCGTATCGCAACTGCTCGTCAATTTGCACTTCTTTCCATGGAATCGCAGCTTCAGCATCAACTAAACACTTTCGAAGATTACTCACATGAAATACATCATGAATCCCAGTCATTTCGGCAGGCAGCTTTAATCTGTAGGCTTGCAATTCTACACGCTCGAGAATTTCAAAAGGACCCACAAATCGAGGGCTCAACTTCCCCCGTTTGCCGAACCTTACTATTCCTTTTCTTGGCGAGACCTTCAGCAACACTTTATCTCCAACTTCAAACGCGATTGGTTTCCGTCTTTTATCATGATACTTCTTTTGTCTGTCTTGAGAAGTCTGAATCCGCTGTCGAATCAACTGTAGTTGGTCATGGGCTTCTTGCAAAATCGCTGGTCCAGAGATCGGGCGTTCACCTGTTTCCCTCCAACAGGTTGGAGTTCGGCATCGACGTCCATACAAAAGCTGATAGGGAGGCATACCAATAGTCGAATGATAACTATTGTTATAAGCAAACTCCACAAACGGCAGGTGAGTATCCCAATTTCCTCCGAGATCAATCACACAGGCACGTAACATATCTTCTAAGGTTAAAATCGTTCTCTCGCTTTGCCCGTCAGTTTCAGGATGATAGGCGGTGCTCATCTTAAGTTCGGTACCTAGTCCATTCTGAAAAGCCTTCCAAAAACGAGAAGTAAATCTGCTGTCACGGTCCGATACTATAGACAATGGCACACCATGTCTAGTCACGATTTCCTTTACGTACAATTCAGCTAACTTTTCGAGGCGTTCATCTTCACGTATGGGTAGGAAATGGGCTGACTTAGTAAGTCGATCCACTATTACCCATATAGAGTCATGATTCCGCTTAGTCCTGGGCAGCTTCGTCACAAAGTCCATGGTTATGTGGTCCCACTTCCATTCCGGGATTGGCAATGGTTGTAGTTCCCCATACGGCTTCTGATGTTCCGATTTGACTTGTAAACAAGTCATGCAATTTTCTACATATCGTCCTACGTCCTTCTTCATTCCAGGCCACCAATATTCCATTCTCAAGTCTTGATACATTTTAGTAGAACCAGGGTGTATCGAAAATTTTGACATATGAGCCTCCGACAGAATTTGATCACGAATACCTCCTAGTCTGGGAACCCATATTCTATCCATGAACCGTCTAAGACCACGATTATCAAGAGTCAGCTTGGTCACATAAGTAACCATACGTTCAGATTTCAAGTTCTCATCCCGAATAGCTTCGGTTTGAGAGGCAATAATCGACTCAGGCAAGGCAGACTCCAAAACAACAGAAGTCAAAGCGTAACATCGGGTATAATGGTCTTGTCCGGTTTTGCGGCTTAGGGCATCTGCTACAATGTTTGCTTTACCTGGATGGTAAAGGATCTCACAGTCATAGTCTTTAATCAATTCCATTGATCGCCTTTGTCGCATATTCAGCTCTTTTTTGTCAAATATATACTTCAGACTCTTGTGATCCGTATATAATTTACACCTGGTCCCGTACAGATAATGCCGCCAAATCTTCAATGCAAAAGTCACGGCTGCAAGCTCCAAGTCATGCGTCGGGTAATTCTTTTCATGCGTCTTTAGCTGCCTTGATGCGCAGGCAATTACTTTATCCCTTTGCATCAGCACACAGCCTAATCCCATCTTAGAAGCATCACTATAGACTACAAAATCATCATTACCCTCAGGTAAGGCCAGAATCGGTGCTTCAATTAGCTTACGCTTCAGAGTCTCAAAGGCTCGATCTTGAGATTCATTCCATTCAAACTTAACCTCCTTCTTCGTCAGACTGGTTAAAGGCACTGCAATCTTGGAGAAATCACGAATAAATCTTCGGTAATAGCCTGCTAAACCCAAGAAGCTTCGAACTTCAGATACGTTTTTCGGCGCTTCCCACTTCTGAACCGCATCAACCTTTGATGGATCTACGGCTATTCCCTCACCTGAGACAATATGTCCTAAAAATTGCACCTGGCGTAACCAGAATTCACATTTGGAAAACTTTGCGTAGAGTCGCTCCTTTCGTAACAATTCTAGCAGTTCTCGCAAATGCATCGCATGGTCAGATTCAGACTTAGAGTAAATCAAGATGTCATCAATGAAAACTATCACTGATTTATCCAGCATTGATCTACATACCCTATTCATGAGGTCCATAAATGCGGCCGGGGCATTTGTGAGACCGAACGGCATTACTAGGAATTCAAAATGGCCATATCGAGTACGAAATGCAGTCTTCGGTACGTCAGACTCAAATACTTTGAGTTGATGATATCCAGATCGGAGATCAATCTTTGAAAAATAACTAGCCCCTTGCAGTTGATCAAACAAGTCATCAATTCTAGGCAGAGGGTATCGGTTCTTAATAGTTACCTTATTTAACTCCCGATAATCGATACACATGCGAAAGGTACCATCCTTCTTCTTAACGAAAAGAACCGGAGCACCCCAAGGAGAAGTACTTGGACGAATAAACCCTTTTTCCAATAATTCCTGCAACTGACTCATCATTTCCTTCATTTCATTTGGAGCAAGACGGTAAGGGGCCTTTGCGATAGGAGCTGCACCCGGTACAAGGTCAATATGGAATTCGATTTGACGATCTGGTGGCAATCCAGAGATGTCATCCGGGAATACATCAGGGAATTCTCGAACTACAGGTACAACAGACACGGTCTTTTTAACTTCTTTAGCATCTATGGCATATGCTAAATAGGCGGAACAACCTTTGGTTAGGCATTTTCAGGCTTTCACTACAGAAATGAGACCTAAATCTCGAGTCTTTCTATCGCCATAAACATAACGTTCACTACCTTCGGGGGTTCTAATTCTAATTATCCTTTTAGCACAAAGGATTTCAGCATTATTCGTCATAAGCCAGTCCATTCCTATAATAACATCGAATTCTCTAATCCACATCGGTATCAGGTCAACGTCCGAGGAGAGGTCATCAATCACTAGCTTACAGGAACGAAAGACTCTATTCACAGTCACAAATTTCGAGCTAGCAGTTTCTATGTCTAAGGGTGCAGGTAACANAGAAATAAACAGTTTTGATGTCCATATGAAAAACAGTGCATGTATTTCCACCCAAATAGATAGTGAAAAATAGGGGCTATGAAGACTCACCGAACTTGTGATGGCAAAACGACGCGCAAAAATGCAAAAGTGCGTTGTTTGATGGGTGATGAAACCGGAGGTGTTTAACCGAGTCCTAAATGATGATAAGGACTTAATATCACTAATATATGATAATATGTATATTTATAGATTTTTATGTCTTAAATCACACAACATTACAAGTTTATAAATAAGATTTGCTTAAAACGTCAAGTTTATATATATATAATTTTCCAGCTTTTTCGGAGGTTTTTCGGCCTACTTTGAGGCTGTTTTTAACCAAGCTCCAAAATGTTTTAGACTTTGGTTTTATAGGACATTAAACTACTATATACAAAGGATTTTTAAAATCAAGAATGACCATTTTTCGAGTTGTTTAGGTTGGTGAAAAAGCTCGTTAAAAACGCTATGTTGGCCATTTTTGAGCTGTCAAACTTTCGTTTTCCCAAATGCTTTCTGGAGGTCTTAAACTCCAACATAAACTATGAAAAATTGCAGATCTATAGTCAAGACATAGATCTAACTTTTGAGACAAGAATCAACTCATTTCGTTGAGTTATGAATTAGTTATGATTTTTCAAAGTCGATATAAGTTTTCTGCCGAAAATCCGTAGTTCATAAACTTACAACAACTTATGATTCTTGTTGTTTATTCAAAGACTACTTGTATAAAAGTCATAATAGTTATAAAAACACATATATATCACATGTTTTTATAATATTAACACTTTTATAATGTGTTCATATATTCATAAACACCTTTAAAGAAACAACACAAAAATAAAAACTAGAAACTTATAAACTTGAGTTTTTATGAAACTTGTTGTTGTAGGTGATTATATATATTATGCAAGAGTTATATAAACATAAATATAAGATGAAATAAGTTAGTGTTTACTTACTTTGATGTTTTATAAGAATGCAAATGAGAAGAAGTTAAAACTCTTGCAAAAGTTGCACCAAGAACACTTCAAAATATGAAGAACACTTGAAATACTTCAAGAACACTAAAAAGTGAAGGTTTTTGGCTTTGGGAGGGCTTATGGCCGGTTTTTGAAGAGAGAAAAGAGGGGTTTTGGTGTGTTTAAAATGAATGGAAATGTTCTCTATTTATAGGAAAAATTGGATCTTGAAAAGATAGTGAAATGATGAAGAATAGTGCAAATCTTGGATGAATTGAAATAAAGAGGATTTGATTTTGATATGTTGAGTAAAATAAATTATTTCAAGGTCCTTTTGTCCTTCCTATTGGCTGGCCTAAGGGAGGTATTTTGGTGTATTTTCATTTATTTTTTTTTGTATAAAAGTATTTAGAAATGTATTCTTGTATTTCCCTTTTTTGTAAATTCATAAATACTTTTGGATGCATTGTTTTAATTAATTGTTTTAGTCTTGCATAATTAAGGTTAAGTAATTGTATTAGTGTATGATTAGTGTCACTAATCATGATTTAATTATGTACTTAGTTGAATTAATCCCTCATATCGTAAATTGATCGGATTAATTGATTTCCCGATTCATCGCACCGATGAATTTGATTCTAATTGAGTTGAATTTTCTAATAAGCCTTGTTAATCACTTGATTAATTTCTAATGACCATTGATTAGGCTATAATTGACTATTAAATGTAGATTAGGGTTTTGTTGCTAACCTGGTTTAGTGCCGGATGTTACATTACTGAAGCTAGACACTTGAATTGCCTTGATTGCATGTTCACTTTTACATTTTATGTAAATACTTATCATGCTTACTGCTTACTTGACTGTTGATATACTTGCCGCTGCATACTGCATTATCCGACAGGACCGAATGTGAGATCTCCATTCACAGGAGGGAATTCTGCAGATTCCTTTCCTATTTGACTTGTTTCCATACATTTCCCGTAGGGCTTCGGCCTTACACAGGGGAATACTAACTGGGTTGTCTCCCAACCTTTTTGCCGTCTCTGACGTATTGCCGACAGGAACTGATAGTATGTTATATGTGTGTGGTAACTAATGGAACTCTGTTAACTCACTAAGCAATGTTAGCTTACTCTGTCATGACAACTCTTTTTCAGGAAAAGCTGATAAGGGCAACACCATAGCAGGTAGTTCGTCCCGGGCTAAGTGAATCTGGACATTTGATGAATAGCAGACTTTTGGACTTTTGCTGATGCCTATTTTGAAAAGATGATGTGGTCTCGGGTAGCTTGTTCAGTCTTCCGCACTCTGATTGAAGATTTAGAAGCTAGTTTAGACCACCATTTGATCTTAATATATTTTTGTAATTAAGTATTCAGGCAGATGGACCTGTGGTATCAAACAATTAGTAATATTTATTATTGAATGAAATGAAATATTATGACGTGTACTGTTTGTGGTAACTTGGATGTTACAAAGTTGGTATCAGAGCAGCAGTTTAATCATCGGATTGGCCACCCGATACTTAAACTACTGGTATGGTATGGACTATGTGACTCTGAATTCCCGAACAAGTCACCGAGGCCTAGGGTAACTTAATTAGTAAAGGACTACCCACACAACTTGACCTAAGATAGGCAAATGATGACTGATAGGATGGGGGAGGGATTGACTGCTTGATACTGACTTGACCTTGTGCCAGCCTGACTGACTGCCTTCATATCTATGAAATTTTGATGTGATTATCTGACATAGGAATTATGACTCGAATCGTGCTTATTTGAATTAGGAAATAATAGTTATTTCCTTTATATTTTCAGCCAATGGCTGATAAGAATCCAAATGTTGCTGGTACCTCGACTGTTGGTAAAGCTGCTGATGCTGCAGCTGATCAACACAAAGAATCTGTTCATGTAGAGGATTTAGGCACTGACCCTGAAAATACTGCTAATGACTCAAGCAGTACTGCTACGCCTGTGCCTCCCCAGCAGGCTCAATTATTTGATCTCATTCACAAGCTGAATGAGGATAATCGTAGGCAAATACAGCTTATGATGGATAGGAATCGACTGCAGACTGATATGTCGGTTGAGGACCGATTTAAGGAAATTAAGGACTTGCTGACTAAGGGTAAAGCGGTTGTGCAAACTGACGAAGAAATCCAGCGTGAAATTGACTTTAAGCGCCGTGAAGAAGAACTTAGGTTGCGAGAACTTAAGTTACGAGAGTTATAATTGAAGTATAGAGAAGAGATGTTAGCAAAGCCCAAGAAGGATCGAAAAAGGAAACTTAGGCATGAGCCCTCTGAGGGACGACGAAGGGATCTTTTTGTGAATTCTGGCAGACCAAGAAGTGATATGGAAGTAGTTGAAGTTGCTAAGGTAGGGGAACTTGAAATCTATCCGGAGCGAGCGACTCTTTTTATTGCCAAGTCTAGCAAGAAAGAAAAATCTGAGAAATCGGAAAAGGAGAGTGAAAGTTCAAGGCAAGGAGATAAGCAGTCTTTTAAGAAGGCTAAATCTTATGCTGTGACCGCTACGCCAAGGTCTGCTTGTCCTTGCTGCAAGCAGATTCATGAAGGAAAATGTGATCCTGTGTTCGTAAGATGCTACTGCTGTAGTCAGAATGGTCACGTCCGATCGGAATGTCCCAAGCGCAGTAAGGCTTGCCGAAACTGTATTACGTTGGGGCACCATGCTAGAGACTGTACCCGACCCCGATTTGTTCCTCCGCCTGCATTTTCACCCCGGCAATCATTCAAGGGTTCTTCTGCCCCGAGGAATCAACCAAGATCTTTCCAGATGACAGCTGAAGAGGCAAAAGAGACTGCTGACGTCGTCATGGGTACATTTCTTGTTAACTCTATGCCTGCCTTAATCTTATTTGACTCTGGTTCTAATCTGTCATATGTGTCTGAAAAGTTTGCTAAACAGTTTGATTTTGCCCCTGTAATGTTACCTGCACCCTTAGACATAGAAACTGCTAGCTCGAATTTTGTGACTGTGAATAGAGTCTTTCGTTCCTGTAAGCTAGTGATTGATGATCTCTCCTCGGACGTTGACCTGATACCGATGTGGATTAGAGAATTCGATGTTATTATAGGAATGGACTGGCTCATGACGAACAATGCTAAAATCCTTTGTGCCAAAAGGATAATTAGAATTAGAACCCCCAAAGGAAGTGAATGTTATGTTTATGACGATAGAAAGACTCGAGATTTAGGTCTCATTTCGTGCTCGTTACGGCCATTTTGAGTTTCTAGCAATACCGTTCGGTCTCACCAATGCCCCGGCCGCAATTATGGACCTTATGAATAGAGTATGTAGGCCAATGCTGGACAAATAAGTGATAGTCTTTATTGATGACATTTTGATTTACTCTAAGTCTGAATCTGACCATGCGATGCTCTTACGAGAATTGCTAGAATTGCTACGAAAAGAGCGACTCTACGCAAAATTCTCCAAATGTGAGATCCTTTACCATCCAGGTATAGCAAACATTGTTGCAGATGCCCTAAGCCGCAAAACCGGACAAGACCATTATACCCGATGTTATGCTTTGACTTCTGTCGTTTTGAAGTCTGCCTTGCCTGAGTCGATTATTGCCGCTCAAACCGAAGCCATTCGGGATGAGAACTTGAAATCTGAACGTATGGTTACATATGTGACCCAGCTGATCCTTGATAATCGTGGTCTTAGACTGTTCATGGATAGAATATGGGTTCCCAGACTAGGAGGTATTCGTGATCAAATTCTGTCGGAAGCTCATATGTCGAAATTTTCGATACACCCTGGTTCTACTAAAACGTATCAAGACTTGAGGACGGAATATTGGTGGCCTGGAATGACGAAGGACGTGGGACGATATGTGGAAGATTGCATGACTTGCTTACAAGTCAAATCTGAACATCAGAAGCCGTATGGGGAACTACAACCATTGCCAATCCCGGAATGGAAGTGGGACCACATAACTATGGACTTTGTGACGAAGCTGCCAAGGACTAAGCAGAATCATGACTCTATATGGGTAATAGTGGATCGACTTACTAAGTCAGCCCATTTCCTACCCATACGTGAAGATGAACGCCTCGAAAAGTTAGCTGAATTGTACATGAAGGAAATCGTGACTAGACATGGTGTTCCATTGTCTATAGTATCGGACCGTGACAGCAGATTTACTTCTCGTTTTTGGAAGGCTTTTCAGAATGGACTAGGTACTGAACTTAAGATGAGCACCGCTTATCATCCTGAAACGGACGGGCAAAGTGAAAGAACGATTTTGACCTTAGAAGATATGTTACGTGCCTGTGTGATTAATCTTGGTGGAAGTTGGGATACTCACCTGCCGTTTGTGGAGTTTGCTTATAACAATAGTTATCACTCGACTATTGGTATGCCTCCCTATCAGCTTTTGTACGGACGTTGATGCCGAACTCCAACCTGTTGGAGGGAAACAGGTGAACGCCCGATCTCTGGACCAGCGATTTTGCAAGAAGCCCACAACCAACTACAGTTGATTCAACAGCGGATTCAGACCTCTCAGAATAGACAAAAGAAGTATCACGATAGAAGACGTAAACCAATTGCGTTTGAAATTGGAGATAAAGTGTTGCTGAAGGTCTTGCCAAGAAAAGGAATAGTAAGGTTCGGCAAACGGGGGAAGTTGAGTCCTCGATTTGTTGGTCCTCTTGAAATTCTCGAGCGTGCGGGACTGCAAGCCTACAGATTGAAGTTGCCTGCCGAAATGTCTGGGATTCATGATGTATTTCACGTGAGTAATCTGTGAAAGTGTTTAGTTGATACTGAAGCTGCGATTCCATGGAAAGACGTGCAAATTGACGAGCAGTTGCGATACGAAGAAGAGCCTGAGCGTATAATCGACTATAAGGTTTCGAAATTGTGCATCAAGGAAATTCCAATGGTGTTAGTTCAATGGAAATACCATAAGGGATCTGCGCATACTTGGGAACGAGAAGACGAGATTAGGCAGAAGTATCCGAAGTTATTCCTGTCTTAGTCGATCCCGAGGACAGAATCAATTTAACGGGGGAAGATTGTAACAGCCCGTAATTTATTAAATATAAATTACAACATCAGACTATGGATAATTAAGCAAATTTATCCAAATATTAGTAATTAACCGAAAACATGAATCTTAAATAGTTAATTATATTAAGTTATAATTAATTATGAAAAGTTGCCCCAAAATTTGCTGAAATAATGTTGATAATTAAAATTCAGCTAAATGACAAATTAAAGACTGAAAATGACGAAACGGACTAAAATGAATAAAAGTTGGTCGATTCCGGAAATTCAGTAGAAAATCTGATTTTTTCCTATTTTCCTATAAATAGAGCCTTCCCTCCTCATTTTCATGGTTTAGCAAATTGAAACCCTCTCTCCTTCTCTCTCTACACCCTCACCTTCTCTCTAGAATTTCTCCTAAACGAACCGTCGGATTCTCGTGATTTATACGTCAACGGATAGAGATCGTCAAGCTCTACAATATTCTGTCATTGCATGTTCGATTTGGTTCCGATTTGAGGTAAATTCGACCCTTTTTCTGTCTTTTGGTTCGGTTTTGAAGAGCAAACTCGAAATTTCTCAAACTCTCTTCATTCGAAGCTGATTTACTCTCGTTTAGGACCTGTTTTTGCTTGGAAAACGTCTACAATCGACTGCTATAGCTTGGACTAAGGTTAGTGACTATTTCTCCCTTAATTTTGTTGAGTTTCATAGTTAAAAACCTGGAAATCGTTGAACAAGAAGAACAAACTCGAGAAATTCATGTATAAACTCGAATGTTGCTGTTTCGAATCTAACCCCCTTCCCTAGACTCGAATGTAGGCCTTCGATTCTATGTGCTGTCTTCGAATCTATGAATTGATTTCGAATCTATGTAAGGTCTTCGAATCTAGGTGTTGTCTTCGAATCTATGTAAGGTCTTCGAATCTAGGTGTTGTCTTCGAATGTATGTATGGACTTCGAATCTATCTCAGCTAGATTCGAATTGAGGCTATTCGAATCTGTCTCCATAAATTCAAATTGGCTATATTCGAATCTAATTTAGTTCCAAGCCAAAGTTAAATTCCTAAAATCAGATTAAGTGATTAATCAACCTATTGTAATTAAAAGTATAATATGATTATGATAAAACTCACAAATTCTAGTTGCACATCTATTTTATGCACAAATGAGTTAACAGACACTGAATGAACTCTTAGAAATCGTATGTCATGATGCACCTAGCTAGTAATATGATTGGCTTTATTTCAAGGCCACACATATGTAATTAGATGAATCGTACTAATCTGATAAGAATAAACTCACCTTGGGACGATAGGAACTACCTCAGACTCGACAGCCAGAATTGACAATAACCTGAATATGTAACTAGGGTTATATAGATTATGTCACAGACTTGACATTAATATGCCAGACTTGAAACTGAAATGCAGGAACCCGTCGATTTGACAGAGTAAACTGAACCGCTTAATTCGTTAAGCATTATCTGACTACGGACCACTGTGAGTGACAGATTTCATTAATTACTTGCATATATTTCGATACTTATTGGTGAATGTATTGACTGTATGGAAACTTCCGATTGTTGCTGCATGTTTCTTTAATACTATATTGTATCATAGAAACGTACTTTTGACATTACTGAAGCTAGACACTTGAATTGCCTTGATTGCATGTTCACTTTTACATTTTATGTAAATACTTATCATGCTTACTGCTTACTTGACTGTTGATATACTTGCCGCTGCATACTGCATTATCCGACAGGACCGAATGTGAGATCTCCATTCACAGGAGGGAATTCTGCAGATTCCTTTCCTATTTGACTTGTTTCCATACATTTCCCGTAGGGCTTCGGCCTTACACAGGGGAATACAAACTGGGTTGTCTCCCAACCTTTTTGCCGTCTCTGACGTATTGCCGACAGGAACTGATAGTATGTTATATGTGTGTGGTAACTAATGGAACTCTGTTAACTCACTAAGCAATGTTAGCTTACTCTGTCATGACAACTCTTTTTCAGGAAAAGCTGATAAGGGCAACACCATAGCAGGTAGTTCGTCCCGGGCTAAGTGAATCTGGACATTTGATGAATAGCAGACTTTTGGACTTTTGCTGATGCCTATTTTGAAAAGATGATGTGGTCTCGGGTAGCTTGTTCAGTCTTCCGCACTCTGATTGAAGATTTAGAAGCTAGTTTAGACCACCATTTGATCTTAATATATTTTTGTAATTAAGTATTCAGGCAGATGGACCTGTGGTATCAAACAATTAGTAATATTTATTATTGAATGAAATGAAATATTATGACGTGTACTGTTTGTGGTAACTTGGATGTTACATTATCCGACAGGACCGAATGTGAGATCTCCATTCACAGGAGGGAATTCTGCAGATTCCTTTCCTATATGACTTGTTTCCATACACTTCCCGTAGGGCTTCGACCTTACACATGGGAATACTGAGTGGGTTGCCTCCCAACCATTTGCCGTCCCTGACGTATTGACTTGCCGACAGGAGCTGATTGTATGTTATATATGTGTGGTAGCTAATGGAACTCTGTTAACTCACTAAGCTATGTTAGCTTACTCTGTCATGACAACTCTTTTACAGGAAAAGCTGATAAAGGCAAGACCATAGCAGGTAGTTCGTCCCAAGCTAAGTGATTCTGGACATTTGATAAATAGCAGACTTTTGGACTTTTGCTGACGCCTATTTTGAAAAGATGATGCGGTCTCGGGTAGCTTGTTCAGTCTTCCGCACTCTGATTGAAGATTTAGAAGCTAGATTAGACCACCATTTGATCTTTAACTTATTGTTGTAATTAAGTATTCAGGCTGATGGACCTGTGGTATCAAACAATTAGTAATATTTATTACTTAATGAAATCAAATATTATGACGTGTACTGTTTGTGGCAACTTGGATGTTACAAAGTTGGTATCAGAGCAGCAGTTTAATCATCGGATTGGCCACCCGATACTTAAACTACTGGTATGGTATGGACTATGTGACTCTGAATTCCCGAACAAGTCACCGAGACCTAGGGTAACTTAATTAGTAAAGGACTACCCACACAACTTGACCTAAGATAGGCAAATGATGACTGATAGGATGGGGGAGGGATTCACTGCTTGATACTGACTTGACTTTGACTTGACTTTGTGCCAGCCTGACTGACTGCCTTCATATCTATGAACTTAGATGTGATTATTTGACGTAGGAATTATGACTCGAATCGTGCTTATTTGAATCAGGAAATAATAGTTATTTCCTTTATATTTTCAGCCAATGGCTGATAAGAATCCAAATGTTGCTGGTACCTCGACTGTTGGTAAAGCTGCTGATACTGCAGCTGATCAACACAAAGAATCTGTTCATGTAGAGGACTTAGGCACTGACCCTGAAAATACTGCTAATGACTCAAGCAGTACTGCTACGCCTGTGCCTCCCCAGCAGGCTCAATTGATTGACCTCGTTCATAAGTTGAATGAGGATAACCGTAGGCAAATGCAGCTTATGATGGATAGGAACCGACTGCAGACTGATATGGCAGTTGAAGACCGATTTAAGGAAATTAAGGACTTGCTGACTAAGGGTAAAGCAGTGATGCAGACTGATGAGGAGAACCAGCGTGAAATTGAATTTAAGCGCCGGGAAGAAGAACTTAGGTTGCGGGAACTTAAGTTACAGGAGCTAGAGTTGAAATATAGGGAAGAGATGTTGGCGATGCCCAAAAAGGATCGGAAGAGGAAACATAGACAGGAGCCCTCTGATGACAGTGAGACTGATTCCTCTGACCATCACGTTAAGGTGGGACGAGAGTGTACGTTCGTAGACTTTAAGAAATGTGGGGCTCGTACGTTTGCGGGGTCATCTAATCCTGTTAAAGCTATGGACTGGGTTGCGAATGTGGAGAAAGCGTTTAAACTCTCCAAGTGTGGTGAAAAAGACAAGGTCACATTTGCGACGGGAATGTTGGAAGATGGAGCTGGCCGTTGGTGGAAGTCTATTGCAAATCCCATGTCTGATGCAATGGAGAAATCCATTACTTGGGATCAATTCAAGATTCATCTGAAGGAGAAATACTGCCCTCAGGATGTTAAGCGCCAGATGGAGAAAACCCTGCTATCGTTTCAGCAAGGTACAAGATCTGTAACAGACTATGAGCTGGAATTTACCAGGCTCTCGCTGTTATCTGATCATCCTGTGGACACTGATGAAAGGAGAAGGGATTTGTTTGTGGATGGTCAGTAACAATCACCAATAAGTACCAAAACATATGCAAGTAAGCAATGCAATCTGTCACTCACAGCGGTCCGGAGCAATGCAAGTAATCAAGGAACATGAAGCAACAGTTGTCCAGTTTCAGCTGTGTCTATCATGCGTTCCTAACATACAATTAAGTAATAAAGGATTAAGAAGCATTAGATGTTTCCATACAAGTCAGTAACAATCTCCAATAAGTACCGAAACATATGGAAGTAAGTAATGCAATCTGTCACTCACAGCGGTCCTAAGCAATGCAAGTAATCAAGGAACATGCAGCAGCAGTTGTTCAATTTCCGAAGTGTCTATCATACGTTCCTAACATATAATTAAGTAATCAAGGAACAAGCAGCTGCAGATGTTTCCATAAAAGTTAGTAACAATCACCAATAAGTACCGAAACATATGCAAGTAAGTAATGCAATCTGTCACTCACAGCGGTCCTAAGCAATTCAAGTAATCAAGGAACATGCAGCAGCAGTTGTTCAGTTTCAGAAGTGTCTATCATACATTCCTAACATACAATTAAGTAATCAAGGAACAAGTTGCATCAGATGTTTCCATACAAGTCAGTAACAATCACCAATAAGTACCGAAACATATGCAAGTATGTAATGCAATCTGTCACTCACAGCGGTCCTAAGCAATGCAAGTAATCAAGGAACATGCAACAGGAGTTGTCCAGTTTCAGCAGTGTCTTTCATATGTTCCTAACATATAATTAAGTAATCAAGGAAAAAGCAGCAGATGTTTCCATACAAGTCAGTAACAATCACCAATAAGTACCAAAACGTATGCAAGTAAGTAATGCAATCTGTCACTCACAGCGGTCCAGTAATCAAGGAACATGAAGCAACAGTTGTCCAGTTTCAGCAGTGTAACATCCAAGTTACCACAAACAGTACACGTCATAAAATTTCATTTCATTAAGTAATAAATATTACTAATTGTTTGATACCACAGGTCCATCAGCCTGAATACTTAATTACAACAATAAGTTAAAGATCAAATGGTGGTCTAAACTAGCTTCTAAATCTTCAATCAGAGTGCGGAAGACTGAACAAGCTACCCGAGACCGCATCATCTTTTCAAAATAGGCGTCATCAAAAGTCCAAAAGTCTGCTATTCATCAAAGTCCAGATTCACTTAGCCTGGGACGAACTACCTGCTATGGTCTTGCCTTTATCAGCTTTTCCTGAAAAAGAGTTGTCATGACAGAGTAAGCTAACAATGCTTAGTGAGTAAACAGAGTTCCATTAGTTACCACACACATATAACATACTATCAGCTCCTGTCGGCAAGTCACTACGTCAGAGACGTCAAAAAGGTTGGGAGACAACCCAGTCGGTATTCCCATGTGTAAGGCCGAAGCCCTACGGGAAGTGTATGGAAACAAGTCAAATAGGAAAGGAATCTGCAGAATTCCCTCCTGTGAATGGAGATCTCACATTTGGTCCTGTCGGATAATGCAGTATGCAGCGACAAGTATATAAACAGTCAAGTAAGCAGTAAGCATGATACGTATTTACATAAAATGTAAAAGTGAACATGCAATCAAGGCAATTCAAGTGTCTAGCTTCAGTAATGTCAAAAGTACGTTTCTATGATACAATATAGTATTAAAGAAACATGCAGCAACAATCGGAAGTTTCCATACAGTCAATACATTCACCAATAAGTATCGAAATATATGCAAGTAATTAATGAAATCTGTCACTCACAGTGGTCCGTAGTCAGATAATGCTTAACGAATTAAGCTGTTCAGTTTACTCTGTCAAATCAGCGGGTTCCTGCAGTTCAGTTTCAAGTCTGGCATATTAATGTCGAGTCTGTGTCATAATCTATATAACCCTAGTTATATATTCAGGTTATTGTCAATTCTGGTTATCGAGTCTGAGGTAGTTCCTATCGTCCCGAGGTGAGTCTATTCTTAACAGATTAATACGATCCATCTAATTACAGATGTATATAGGGCCTTGAAACAAAGCCAAACGTATTACTTAGCAAGGTGAAACAGGACATACACATTCTAAGGGTTCGTACAGAGTCTGTTAATTTATTTGTGCATAAAAATAGTTTATGCATCTTGAAACTTATGATTTTTGTCATAATTAAACGATACTTTCAATTTCATTAGGTTGTTTAACAACTTAATCTGATTTAGGAATTTTACTTTGGCTAGGAACAAAATCAGATTCTAATTAAGGAGATAGATTCGAACACACATACACATTCGAATCTAAAGGATTAGATTCGAACACATACCTTCGAGTTTAGGGTATTAGATTCGAAACACACATTCATTCGAGTTTAGGAGGTCAGATTCGAAGCACACACACAATAGATTCTAGGATAGATTCGAAACTAGCACCCCTTCGAGTCTAGGGGTTAGATTCGAAACCATAACCCTTCGAGTCTAGGGGTTAGATTCGAAAATATCACACATTCGAGTCTAAACAAGGATTTTCGAATCTGTTCTACATGTTCAACGTTTTTTCCAGGTTTTAACTACTAAACATGAACATAAATGACGGAAAAATAGATACTAACCTTCGTCCAAGCTATAACCTTCAACTTTAGATGATTTCCAAGCAAAACAAGTCCTAAACGGGAGCAAATCAGCTTCAAATGAAGGGAATATGAGCAAACTCGAATTTGCTCAACAAAAACCGAAATAAAAGTCGGAAAAATGGTCGATTTTACCTTAAATCCGAACGAAATCTAACATGCAATGATAGATTCGTGTAGAGCTCGACGGTCTCTAACCGATGGCGTATAAATCACGAGAATCCGACGGATCGTTTGGGAGAAATTCTAGAGAGAAGTCAGATTGTAGAGAGAGAGAGAGAGAGAGAGAGTTCTAGTTTTCCAAACCAAGGAAATGAGGAGGTGATGCTCTATTTATAGAAAATAGAGAAAAAATCAGATTTTCTACTGAATTTCCGGAATCGACCAACTTTTATTTCCATCAATCTGATTTGCATTTCAGATGCAAATAATAGCAAAGGAGTTGTAGATTTGCTATAATTGTCTTTTAGTCATATTTTTATTCATTTTAGTCCGTTTCGCCATTTTCAGTCTTTAATTTGTCAAGTAGCTGAATTTTAATTATTAACTTTATTTCAGCTAATTTGGGGCAACTTTTCATAATTAATTATAACTTAAAATAATTAACTATTTAAGATTCATGATTTCGGTTAATTACTAATAATTGGATAAAATTGCTTTATTATCCAAAGTCTGATGCTGTAATTTATATTTAATAAATTACGGGCTGTTACAATCTTCCCCTGCTAAATTGATTCCGTCCTCGGAATCGACTAAAACAGGAATAACTTCGGATACTTCTGCCTAATCTCGTCTTCTCGTTCCCAAGTTTGTGCAGATCCCTTATGGTATTTCCATTGGACTAACACCATTGGAATTTCCTTGCTGCGCAATTTCGAAACCTTATGATCGACTATACGCTCGGGCTCTTCTTCGTATCGCAACTGCTCATCAATTTGCACGTCTTTCCAAGGAATCACAGCTTCAGCGTCAGCTAAACACTTTCGAAGATTACTCACATGAAATACATCATGAATCCCAGTCATTTCGGCAGGCAGCTTTAATCTGTAGGCTTGCAATCCTATACGCTTGAGAATTTCAAAAGGACCCACAAATCGAGGGCTCAACTTCCCCCGTTTGCCGAACCTCACTATCCCTTTTCTTGGCGAGACCTTCAACAACACTTTATCACCCACCTCGGACACAATTGGCTTACGTCTTCGATCATGATATTTCTTTTGTCTATCCTGAGAGGTCTGAATCCGCTGCCGAATCAACTGTAGTTGGTCATGGGCTTCTTGCAAAATCGCTGGTCCAGAGATCGGGCGTTCACCTGTTTCCCTCCAACAGGTTGGAGTTCTACATCGACGTCCGTACAAAAGCTGATATGGAGGCATACCAATAGTCGAGTGATAACTATTGTTGTAAGCAAATTCTACAAACGGAAGGTGAGTATCCCAACTTCCACCGAGATCAATCACACAGGCGCGTAACATATCTTCTAAGGTCAAAATTGTCCTCTCACTTTGCCCGTCAGTTTCAGGATGATAGGCGGTGCTCATCTTAAGTTCAGTTCCTAGTCCATTCTGAAAAGCCTTCCAAAAACGAGAAGTAAATCTGCTGTCACGGTCCGATACTATAGACAATGGCACACCATGTCTAGTCACGATTTCCTTTACGTACAATTCAGCTAACTTTTCGAGGCGTTCATCTTCACGTATGGGTAGGAAATGGGCTGACTTAGTAAGTCGATCCACTATTACCCATATAGAGTCATGATTCCGCTTTGTCCTGGGCAGCTTCGTCACAAAGTCCATGGTTATGTGGTCCCACTTCCATTCCGGGATTGGCAATGGTTGTAGTTCCCCATACGGCTTCTGATGTTCTGATTTGACTTGTAAACAAGTCATGCAATTTTCCACATATCGTCCCACGTCCTTCTTCATTCCAGGCCACCAATATTCCGTCCTCAAGTCTTGATACATTTTAGTAGAACCTGGGTGTATCGAAAATTTCGACATATGAGCTTCCGACAGAATTTGATCACGAATACCTCCTAGTCTGGGAACCCATATTCTATCCATGAACCGTCTAAGACCACGATTATCAAGGGTCAGCTGAGTCACATATGTAACCATACGTTCAGATTTCAAGTTCTCATCCCGAATAGCTTCGGTTTGAGCGGCAATAATCGACTCAGGCAAGGCAGACTCCAAAACAACAGAAGTCAAAGCATAACATCGGGTATAATGGTCTTGTCCGGTTTTGCGGCTTAGGGCATCTGCTACAATGTTTGCTTTACCTGGATGGTAAAGGATCTCACAGTCATAGTCTTTAATCAATTCCATAGATCGCCTTTGTCGCATATTCAGCTCTTTTTGGTCAAATATATACTTCAGACTCTTGTGATCCGTATATAATTTACACCTGGTCCCGTACAGATAATGCCGCCAAATCTTCAATGCAAAAGTCACGGCTGCAAGCTCCAAGTCATGCGTCGGGTAATTCTTCTCATGCGTCTTTAGCTGCCTTGATGCGTAGGCAATTACTTTATCCCTTTGCATCAGCACACAGCCTAATCCCATCTTAGAAGCATCACTATAGACTACAAAATCATCATTACCCTCAGGTAAGGCCAGAATCGGTGCTTCAATTAGCTTACGCTTCAGAGTCTCAAAGGCTCGATCTTGAGATTCATTCCATTCAAACTTAACCTCCTTCTTCGTCAGACTGGTTAAAGGCACCGCAATCTTGGAGAAATCACGGATAAATCTTCTGTAATAGCCCGCTAAACCCAAGAAACTTCGAACTTCAGATACGCTTTTCGGCGCTTCCCACTTCTGAACCGCATCAACCTTTGATGGATCTACGGCTATTCCCTCACCGGAGACAATATGTCCTAAAAACTGCACCTGGCGTAACCAAAATTCACATTTGGAGAATTTTGCGTAGAGTCGCTCCTTTCGTAACAATTCTAGCAATTCTCGCAAATGCATCGCATGATCGGATTCAGACTTAGAGTAAATCAAGATGTCATCAATGAAAACTATCACTGATTTATCCAGCATGGTCTACATACTCTATTCATAAGGTCCATAAATGCGGCCGGGGCATTTGTGAGACCGAACGGCATTACTAGAAACTCAAAATGGCCGTAACGAGTACGAAATGCAGTCTTCGGTACGTCAGACTCAAATACTTTGAGTTGATGATATCCAGATCGGAGATCAATCTTTGAAAAATAACTAGCCCCTTGCAGTTGATCAAACAAGTCATCAATTCTAGGCAGAGGGTATCGGTTCTTAATAGTTACCTTATTTAACTCCCGATAATCGATACACATGCGAAAGGTACCATCCTTCTTCTTAACGAAAAGAACCGGAGCACCCCAAGGAGAAGTACTCGGACGAATAAACCCTTTTTCCAATAACTCCTGCAACTGACTCATCATTTCCTTCATTTCATTTGGAGCAAGACGGTAAGGGGCTTTCGCGATAGGAGCAGCACCCGGTACAAGGTCAATATGGAATTCGATTTGACGATCTGGTGGCAAACCAGAGATGTCATCCGGGAATACGTCAGGGAATTCTTGGACTACAGGTACTTCAGACAAGGTCTTTTTAACTTCCTTAGCATCTATGGCATATGCTAAATAGGCGGAACAACCTTTGGTTAGGCATTTTCGGGCTTTCATTACAGAAATGAGACCTAAATTTCGAGTCTTTCTATCGCCATAAACATAACGTTCACTTCCTTCGGGGGTTCTAATTCTAATTATCCTTTTAGCACAAAGGATTTCAGCATTATTCGTCATAAGCCAGTCCATTCCTATAATAACATCGAATTCTCTAATCCACATCGGTATCAGGTCAACGTCCGAGGAGAGGTCATCAATCACTAGCTTACAGGAACGAAAGACTCTATTCACAGTCACAAAATTCGAGCTAGCAGTTTCTATGTCTAAGGGTGCAGGTAACATCACAGGGGCAAAATCAAACTGTTTAGCAAACTTTTCAGACACATACGACAGATTAGAGCCAGAGTCAAATAAGATTAAGGCAGGCATATCATTAACAAGAAATGTACCCGTGACGACGTCAGCAGTCTCTTTTGCCTCTTCGGCTGTCATCTGAAAGGATCTCGGTTGATTCCTCGGAGCAGAGGAACCCTTGACTGATTGCTGAGGTGAAGATGCAGGCGGAGGAACAAATCGGGGTCGGGTACAGTCTTTAGCATGGTGCCCCAACGTAATGCAGTTTCGAAAAGCCTCACTGCGCCTGGGACATTCTGACCTATCGTGACCGTTCTGTCTACAGCAGTAACATTTAATGAACGCAGGATCGCATTTCCCCTCATGAATTTGCTTGCAGCGAGGACAAGCAGGCTTTGGCGTCGAGGTCACAGCATACGACTTAGCTTTCTTGGAAGACTGCTTATCTCCCTTCTTCGAACTTTCACTCTTCTTTTCAGCTCTCTCAGATTTTTCCTTCTTATTAGATTTAGCAATAAAAGGACATGCGCGCTCAGGATAGATTTCAAGCTCACCTACCCTAGCAATTTCCACTGCCTCAATATAACTTCTCGGTCTGCCAGATTTCACAAACTTTCGAATTTCTCTATCCAAACCATCCACAAAAAGATCTCTTCGCCTTTCATCAGTGTCCACAGGATGATCAGATAACAGCGAGAGCCTGGTAAATTCCAGCTCATAGTCTGTTACAGATCTTGTACCTTGCTGAAACGATAGCAGGGTTTTCTCCATCTGACGCTTAACATCCTGAGGGCAGTATTTCTCCTTCAGATGAATCTTAAATTGATCCCAAGTAATGGATTTTTCCATTGCATCAGACATGGGATTTGTGATAGACTTCCACCAACGGCCGGCTCCATCTTCCAACATTCCCGTCGCAAATGTGACCTTGTCTTTTTCACCACACTTGGAGAGTTTAAACGCTTTCTCCACATTCGCGACCCAGTCCATAGCTTTAACAGGATCAGATGACCCCGCAAACGTACGAGCTCCACACTTCTTGAAATCAACAAATGTACACTCACGTCCTACCTTAACGTGATGGTCAGAAGAGTCAGTCTCACTTTCATCAGAGGACACATGCCTATGTTTCCTCTTTCGGTCTTTCTTTGGCTTCGCTAACATCTCTTCCCTATACTTCAGTTCTAACTCCTGCAACTTAAGTTCTCGCAACCTAAGTTCTTCTTCACGGCGCTTAAATTCAATTTCATGCTGGTTTACTTCGTCAGTCTGCATCACTGCTTTACCCTTGGTCAGCAAGTCCTTAATATCCTTAAATCGGTCTTCAACTGCCAAATCAGTCTGTAATCGATTCCTATCCATCATAAGCTGCATCTGTCTACGATTATCCTCATTCAACTTATGAACGAGATCTATCAACTGAGCCTGCTGAGGAGGCACAGGGGTGGCAGTACTGCTTGAGTCATTAGCAGTATTTTCAGGGTCAGTGCCTAAGTCCTCTACATGAACAGATTCTTTGTGTTGATCAGCTGCAGCATCAGCAACTTTACCAACAGTCGAGGTACCAGCAACATTTGGATTCTTATCAGCCATTGGCTGAAAATATATAAGGGAAATAACTATTATTTCCTAATTCAAAAAAGCACGATTCGAGTCATAATTCCTACGTCAGATAATCACATCTAAATTCATAGATATGAAGGCAGTCAGTCAGGCTCACAAAGTCAAGTCAAAGTCAAGTCAGTATCAAGCAGTCAATCCCTCCCCCATCCTATCAGTCATCATTTGCCTATCTTAGGTCAAGTTGTGTGGGTAGTCCTTTACTAATTAGGTTACCCTAGGCCTCGGTGACTTGTTCGGGAATTCAGAGTCACATAGTCCATACCATACCAGTAGTTTAAGTATCGGGTGGCCAATCCGATAATTAAACCGCTGCTCTGATACCAACTTTGTAACATCCAAGTTACCACAAACAGTACACGTCATAAAATTTCATTTCATTAAGTAATAAATATTACTAATTGTTTGATACCACAGGTCCATCAGCCTGAATACTTAATTACAACAATAAGTTAAAGATCAAATGGTGGTCTAAACTAGCTTCTAAATCTTCAATCAGAGTGCGGAAGACTGAACAAGCTACCCGAGACCGCATCATCTTTTCAAAATAGGCGTCATCAAAAGTCCAAAAGTCTGCTATTCATCAAAGTCCAGATTCACTTAGCCTGGGACGAACTACCTGCTATGGTCTTGCCTTTATCAGCTTTTCCTGAAAAAGAGTTGTCATGACAGAGTAAGCTAACAATGCTTAGTGAGTAAACAGAGTTCCATTAGTTACCACACACATATAACATACTATCAGCTCCTGTCGGCAAGTCACTACGTCAGAGACGTCAAAAAGGTTGGGAGACAACCCAGTCGGTATTCCCATGTGTAAGGCCGAAGCCCTACGGGAAGTGTATGGAAACAAGTCAAATAGGAAAGGAATCTGCAGAATTCCCTCCTGTGAATGGAGATCTCACATTCGGTCCTGTCGGATAATGCAGTATGCAATGACAAGTATATAAACAGTCAAGTAAGCAGTAAGCATGATACGTATTTACATAAAATGTAAAAGTGAACATGCAATCAAGGCAATTCAAGTGTCTAGCTTCAGTAATGTCAAAAGTACGTTTCTATGATACAATATAGTATTAAAGAAACATGCAGCAACAATCGGAAGTTTCCATACAGTCAATACATTCACCAATAAGTATCGAAATATATGCAAGTAATTAATGAAATCTGTCACTCACAGTGGTCCGTAGTCAGATAATGCTTAACGAATTAAGCTGTTCAGTTTACTCTGTCAAATCAGCGGGTTCCTGCAGTTCAGTTTCAAGTCTGGCATATTAATGTCGAGTCTGTGTCATAATCTATATAACCCTAGTTATATATTCAGGTTATTGTCAATTCTGGTTATCGAGTCTGAGGTAGTTCCTATCGTCCCGAGGTGAGTCTATTCTTAACAGATTAATACGATCCATCTAATTACAGATGTATATAGGGCCTTGAAACAAAGCCAAACGTATTACTTAGCAAGGTGAAACAGGACATACACATTCTAAGGGTTCGTACAGAGTCTGTTAATTTATTTGTGCATAAAAATAGTTTATGCATCTTGAAACTTATGATTTTTGTCATAATTAAACGATACTTTCAATTTCATTAGGTTGTTTAACAACTTAATCTGATTTAGGAATTTAACTTTGGCTAGGAACAAAATCAGATTCTAATTAAGGAGATAGATTCGAACACACATACACATTCGAATCTAAAGGATTAGATTCGAACACATACCTTCGAGTTTAGGGTATTAGATTCGAAACACACATTCATTCGAGTTTAGGAGGTCAGATTCGAAGCACACACACAATAGATTCTAGGATAGATTCGAAACTAGCACCCCTTCGAGTCTAGGGGTTAGATTCGAAACCATAACCCTTCGAGTCTAGGGGTTAGATTCGAAAATATCACACATTCGAGTCTAAACAAGGATTTTCGAATCTGTTCTACATGTTCAACGTTTTTTCCAGGTTTTAACTACTAAACATGAACATAAATGACGGAAAAATAGATACTAACCTTCGTCCAAGCTATAACCTTCAACTTTAGATGATTTCCAAGCAAAACAAGTCCTAAACGGGAGCAAATCAGCTTCAAATGAAGGGAATATGAGCAAACTCGAATTTGCTCAACAAAAACCGAAATAAAAGTCGGAAAAATGGTCGATTTTACCTTAAATCCGAACGAAATCTAACATGCAATGATAGATTCGTGTAGAGCTCGACGGTCTCTAACCGATGGCGTATAAATCACGAGAATCCGACGGATCGTTTGGGAGAAATTCTAGAGAGAAGTCAGATTGTAGAGAGAGAGAGAGAGAGAGAGAGAGAGTTCTAGTTTTCCAAACCAAGGAAATGAGGAGGTGATGCTCTATTTATAGAAAATAGAGAAAAAATCAGATTTTCTACTGAATTTCCGGAATCGACCAACTTTTATTTCCATCAATCTGATTTGCATTTCAGATGCAAATAATAGCAAAGGAGTTGTAGATTTGCTATAATTGTCTTTTAGTCATATTTTTATTCATTTTAGTCCGTTTCGCCATTTTCAGTCTTTAATTTGTCAAGTAGCTGAATTTTAATTATTAACTTTATTTCAGCTAATTTGGGGCAACTTTTCATAATTAATTATAACTTAAAATAATTAACTATTTAAGATTCATGATTTCGGTTAATTACTAATAATTGGATAAAATTGCTTTATTATCCAAAGTCTGATGCTGTAATTTATATTTAATAAATTACGGGCTCTTACAAGCAGTGTCTATCATACGTTCCTAACATACAATTAAGTAATAAAGGATTAAGAAGCATCAGATGTTTCTATACAAGTCAGTAAAAATCTCCAATAAGTACCGAAACATATGCAAGTAAGTAATGCAATCTGTCACTCACAGCGGTCCTGTGCAATTCAAGTAATCAAAGAACATGCTACACAAGTTGTCCAGTTTCAGCAGTGTCTATCGTACGTTCCTAACATAGAATTAAGTAATCAAGGAACAAGCAGCTGCTGATGTTTCCATACAAGTCAGTAACAATTACCAATAAGTACCGAAACATATGCAAGTATGTAATGCAATCTGTCACTCACAGCGGTCCTAAGCAATGCAAGTAATCAAGGAACATGCAGCAGCAGTTATCCAGTTTCAGCAATGTCTATCATACGTTCCTAACATACAATTAAGTAATCAAGGAACAAGCAGCAGCAGATGTTTCCATACAAGTCAGTATCAATCACCAATAAGTACCGAAACAAATGCAAGTAAGTAATGCAATCTGTCAATCACAGCAGTCCTGAGCAATGCAAGTAATCAAGGGGAACATGCAGCAACAATTGTCCAGTTTCAGCAGTGTCTATTATACGTTCCTAACATATAATTAAGTAATCATGGAACAAGCAGCTGCAGATGTTTCCATACAAGTTAGTAGCAATCACCAATAAGTACCGAAACAAATGCAAGTAAGTAATGCAATCTGTCACTCACAGCAGTCCTGAGAAATGCAAGTAATCAAGGGGAACATGCAGCAACAATTGTCCAGTTTCAGCAGTGTCTATCATACGTTCCTAACATATAATTAAGTAATCAAGAAACAAGCTGCTGCAGATGTTTCCATACAAGTTAGTAACAATCACCAATAAGTACCGAAACATATGCAAGTAAGTAATGCAATCTGTCACTCACAGCGGTCCTGAGCAATGCAAGTATTTGTCCAGTTTCAGCAGTGTCTATCATACGTTCCTAACATATAATTAAGTAATCAAGGAACAAGCAGCAGTAGATTTTTCCATACAAGTCAGTAACAATCAACAATAACTATCGAAACATATGCAAGTAAGTAACGCAATCTGTCATCATAGCGGTCCTAAGCAATGCAAGTAATCAAGGAACATGCGGCAGCAGTTGTCCAGTTTCAGCAGTGTCTATCATACGTTCCTAACATACAATTAAGTAATCAAGGAACAAGCTGCATCAGATGTTTCCATACAAGTCAGTAACAATCACCAATAAGTACCGAAACATATGCAAGCAAGTAATGCAATCTGTCGCTCACAGCGGTCCTGAGCAATGCAAGTAATCAAGGAACATGCAGCAGCAGTTGTCCAGTATCATACGTTCCTAACATACAATTAAGTAATCAAGGAACAAGCTGCATCAGATGTATCCATACAAGTCAGTAACAATAACCAATAAGTACCGAAACATATGCATGCAAGTAATGCAATCTGTCGCTCACAGCGGTCCTGAGCAATGCAAGTAATCAAGGAACATGCAACAGCAGTTGTCCAGTTTCAGCAGTGTCTATTATACGTTCCTAACATACAATTAAGTAATCAAGAAACAAACTGCATCAGATGTTTCCATACAAGTCAGTAACAATCACCAATAAGTACCGAAACATATGCAAGTATGTAATGCAATCTGTCCCTCACAGCGGTCCTAAGCAATGCAAGTAATCAAGGAACATGCAGCAGCAGTTGTCCAGTTTCAGCAGTGTCTATCATACGTTCCTAACATATAATTAAGTAATCAAGGAACAAGCAGAAGATGTTTCCATACAAGTCAGTAACAATCACCAATAAGTACCAAAACGTATGCAAGTAAGTAATGCAATCTGTCACTCACAGCGGTCCGGAGCAATGCAAGTAATCAAGGAACATGAAGCAACAGTTGTCCAGTTTCAGCAGTGTCTATCATACGTTCCTAACATACAATAAAGTAATAAAGGATTAAGAAGCATCAGATGTTTCTACACAAGTCAGTAACAATCTCCAATAAGTACCGAAACATATGCAAGTAAGTAATGCAATCTGTCACTCACAGCGGTCCTAAGCAATTCAAGTAATCAAGGAACATGAAGCAATTCAGTTGTCCAGTTTCAGCAGTGTCTATCATACGTTCCTAACGTACAATTAAGTAATAAAGGATTAAGAAGCATCAGATGTTTCCATACAAGTCAGTAACAATCTCCAATAAGTACCGAAACATATGCAAGTAAGTAATGCAATCTGTCGCTCACAGCGGTCCTGAGCAATGCAAGTAATCAAAGAACATGCAACAACAGTTGTCCAGTTTCAACAGTGTCTATCATACGTTCCTAACATACAATTAAGTAATCAAGGAACAAACAGCTGCAGATGTTTCCATACAAGTTAGTAAGACTCACCAATAAGTACCGAAACATATGCAATTAAGTAATGCACTCTGTCACTCACAGCGGTCCTAAGCAATGCAAGTAATCAAGGAACATGCAGCAGCAGTTGTTCAATTTCAGAAGTGTTTATCATACGTTCCTAACATATAATTAAGGAATCAAGGAACAAGCAGCAGCAGATGTTTCAATACAAGTCAGTAACAATCACCAATAAGTACCGAAACAAATGCAAGTAAGTAATGCAATCTGTCACTCACAGCAGTCCTGAGCAATGCAAGTCATCAAGGGGAACATGCAGCAACAATTGTCCAGTTTCAGCAGTGTCTATCGTACGTTCCTAACATACAATTAAGTAATCAAGGAATAAGAAGCAGGAGATGTTTCCATACAAGTCAGTAACAATCACAAATAAGTACCGAAACATATGCAAGTAAGTAATGCAATCTGTCACTCACAGCGGTTCTGAGCAATGCAAGTAATCAAGGAACATGCAGCAGCAGTTATCCAGTTTCAGCAGTGTCTATCATACGTTCCTAACATACAATTAAGTAATCAAGGAACAAGCAGCATCAGATGTTTCCATACAAGTCAGTAACAATCACTAATAAGTACCGAAATATATTCAAGTAAGTAATGCAATCTGTCACTCACAGCGGTCCTGAGCAATGCAAGTAATCAAGGAACATGCAGCAGCAGTTGTCCAGTTTCAGCAGTGTCTATCATACGTGCCTAACATACAATTAAGTAATCAAGGAACAAGCAGCAGCAGATGTTTCCATACAAGTCAGTATCAATCACCAATAAGTACCGAAACAAATGCAAGGAAGTAATGCAATCTGTCACTCACAGCAGTCCTGAGCAATGCAAGTAATCAAGGGGAACATGCAGCAGCAATTGTCCAGTTTCAGCAGTGTCTATCATACGTTCCTTACATACAATTAAGTAATCAAGGAACAAGCAGCTGCAGATGTTTCCGTACAAGTTAGTAACAATCACCAATAAGTACCGAAACATATGCAAGTAAGTAATGCAATCTGTCACTCACAGCGGTCCTAAGCAATACAAGTAATCACGGAACATGCAGCAGCAGTTGTTCAATTTCAGAAGTGTCTATCATATGTTCCTAACATATTGTAACACCTAAGTTACCACAAAGAGTACACGTCATAATTTCTTAAAATACATTTCATTAAGTAGTAAATATTACTATTGTCTGATACCACAGGTCCAAATACCTGATTCAAGTTGCTTTACGATACTTAATTACAATATATATATATAAAGATATGATGGTGGTCTAATCTAGCTTCTAAAATCTTCAATCAGATTGCGGAAGATTGAACAAGCTACCCGAGACCGCAATAATCTTTACAAAAATAGGCATCAGCACTAGGTCCAAAAGTCTGCAATTATCAAGTATCCAGGTTCACTTAGCCTGGGACTAACTACCTGCTATGGTGTTGCCCTTATCACCTTTTCCTGTAAAGAAAGTTGTCATGACAGAGTAAGCTAACATTGCTTAGTGAGTTAACAGAGTTCCATTAGCTTCCACACATATATATATAATACTATCAGCTCATGTCGTCAAGTCAACACGTCAGAGACAACAAAAGATTTGGGAGATCAGCCCAATCTGTATTCCCGTGTGTAAGGCCGAAGCGCTACGGGAAACGTATGGAAACGATCACATAGAAAAGGAATCTGGAGAATTCCTTCCTATGAATGGAGATCTCACATTCGGTCAGAACAGTAAATGCAGTATGCAGATGCAAATGTATCAACAACAAGTAATCAGCAAGCATGTTAAGTATTTACATAGAAAGTAAAAGAGAACATGCAGTCCAACGCATATCAGATATCTAATTTCAACAATGTCAAAAGTAAGTTCCTATCATACAATAAAGTATTCAAGAAACATGCAGCAATAGCAGATGTTTCCATACAATTCAGTAACAATCACCAATAAGTATTGAAACATATGCATGTACTTAATGTAATCTGTCACTCACAGTAGTCCTGAGCAATGTAACTTAGTCAATTAGTGCTTAACGAATTATGCCGTCCAATTTACTCTGTCAAACCGGCTCGTTCCTGCTAAAAGTTTCAAGTCTAGCATATTAATGTCAAGTTTATAACATGATCTATATAACCCTAATTATATTATTAGGTTATTATCATGTCTTGTTGTCGAGTCTGTGGTAGTTCCTAATGTCCCAGAGTGAGCCTATTCGTATCATTGGTCAAGTAAATCAACAGGAACTCCTTAGGTCTATACCAGGGTATAACCTTCAGTTCTTATCAAATTACTATGGTTTCATAGGTTTTACAGAGATATGGCCTTAATACAAAGCCAACCACAGTATTAGCAAAGCAAATCATGTTGTACAATTTCTAAGGGTTCATAACATTAAAACATATGTTTTCATGTTTTAAGTTTAGTCCCAAAGTCGAGAGTTCATATAGTGCCTGTTTAATTAATTGAAAATAAAATGGTCATGAATCTAGAAAACTTGTGAATTTTATAGTGATCACAATATGAGTAGGGGTGTTATTCGGGCGGGTTAAATGGGTATCGGGTTATTCGGTTCGGGTTATTCGGGTTTGAGGGTGTGGGTTCTTTGGCCGAACCCGAACCAAATAAGGGAACGGGTTAATCGGTTTCGGGTTAAATGGGTATCGGGTTAATCGGTTTGGGTTAAACGGGTTATTCGGTTTTGATATAAAAAATGAAATATTTTACAAATTAGTTTAAACGAGTTAAATGAGTTTGGTAATTTGGGTACACGTGTTAAATGGTTTGACTATTAAAATTGGGTATGTAAATCTTGACATTATTATATATAAACAATTCTAATTCTAATTAAAATTGAGATTTTAAAAATTAAACGGGTTATTCGGGTTATTTGGGTACCGAATAAGCATGAAGCCTACCCGATACCCGAACCGAAATTGTTATTCGGGTATCATTTAACCCGATTAACAAAACCGAAAACCGAATAACCCGACCCAAATAACCCGTTTAAGATTCGGTTCGGGCGGGTTATTCGGGTTCGGTTATTTTGCACACCCCTAAATATGAGTTGCTTTTCAATTTAAAATCACGCACAAAAACATAAGGCCGATCAAGAACTTGATCTGATTTACAATTTAATGCCTCCCGAACATAGTTAGCTTCGAATTTGGGGTTCAAATTTAGGGAGATTCGAACTTATGCTTCAAATTTAAGGAGAGATTCGAATTTAAGTAGACAAATTCGAATTTAGGGGTTAAATTCGAATTTAAGGTTCTAATTTAGGGGATAAATTCGAATTAGGGTTCGAATTTAGGGAATAATTTCGAATTTAGGGTTCTAATTTAGGGAGGTTTCGAATTTAGTCCCTTTGCATACCAAAAGTCATTAATTTAATCAATTTCGAACCTAATCTGATGATGAATTCGAATTTGTTCATGGTTTTCTCGAATTTGTTCTTCCTGTTCATCATTTAAGCATGCATTTCTAGTTCAAATTTCCTAAAACGTCAAGGAACATTTATAGGTTCATTATAGGTTCATTTCTAACACATTTTCGAGTTTATTACATATCCAACATCAATGTTTCGGGTCTTTATATTCAAAATACAGCAGCAACTAAAATCGAACATAAATAAGGGAGAAATCGTCACTAACCTTTGTCCAAGCTATAGCATACGAGTTTGGATGATTATTCCCGAACAAAATCAAGTCCTAATCGAGAGCAAATCAGTTTCGAATGAAGAAGAATTGAGGAAATTCGAATTTCATCTCCAAACCGGAACAAAAGAGGGAAAAAGGGTCGAACTTACCTCAAATCAGAACAAAATCGAACATGCAATGGCAGATTATGGTAGAGCTCGACGATATCTATCCGATGACATATAAATCACGAGTTTTCGTTGAGCTGATTAGGAGAAAAGTTAGAGAGAGTCGAATTGTAGAGAGAGAGAGAGTCTCAAAAGATGAATTTTGAATTTTGCTAAACTAATTCAAGGAGATGGAATGCTCTATTTATAGGAAATAGAGAAAATCTGATTTTCTACTAAATTTTAGGAATTGACCATTTGTACTCTTAATGAATCTGATTTGCATTTTCAGATGCAATAATAGTAAGAAGGTTTTAGTTTTGCTAGAATTATCTTTTTAGACTAATTTTATTCATTTTAGTCCATTTTGTCATTTTCAAGTCTTTAATTTGTCAATTAGCTAAATTTAATTATTAATTTTATTTCAGCTAATTTGGGCAAGTTTTCATAATTAATTATAACTTAATATAATTAACCATCTATGATGCATGTTTTCAGCTAATTACTAATAATTTAGTCAAAATCATTTAAGTACCCAAGGTTTGATGCTGTATGTAACAGCCCGTAATTTATTAAATATAAATTACAGCACCAAACCCATGGGTATTTAAATGATTTTGACTTAATTATTAGTAATTAGCTAAAAACATGCATTATAGATGGTTAATTATATTAAGTTATAATTAATTATGAAAACTTGCCCAAAATTAGCTGAAATAAATTTAAATAATTAAATTTAGCTAATTAACAAATTAAAGACTTGAAAATGACAAAATGGACTGAAATGAATAAAATTAGTCTAAAAAGATAATTCTAGCAAAACTAGAACCTCCTTGCTATTATTTGCATATGAAAATGCAAATCAGTTTCGTTAAGAGTAAAAATGGTCAATTCCAGAAATTTAGTAGAAAATCAGATTTTTCTCTATTTCCTATAAATAGAGCCTCCCATCTCCTTGAGTTTGTTTAGCAAAAATTCAGAATTTTCTCTTGAGACTCTCTCTCTACAATCTCAACTTCTCTCTAACTTTTCTCCTAAACGGCTCATCGGATTCTCGTGATTTATACGTCATCGGATAGATATCGTCGAGCTCTACCATAATCTGCCATTGCATGTTCGATTTTGTTCTGATTTGAGGTAAGTTCGACCCTTTTTCTTTCTTTTTGTTTCAGTTTTGAAGAGCAAATTCGAATTTGCTCAATTTCTCTTCATTCGAAGTTGATTTGCTCTCGTTTAGGACCTGATTTTGCTTGGAAAACGTCGATAATCGAATGCTATAGCTTGGACAAAGGTTAGTGACTATTTCTCCCTCATTTTTGTTCAATTTTAGTTGCTAAAGACCTGGAATATTGATGAACAAGAAGAACAAATTCGAATTCATCATCAGAATAGGTTCGAAATTGATTAAATTAATGACTTTTGGTATGCAAAGGGACTAAATTCGAAGTTAGTTACCTAAATTCGAATTTAATACCTAAATTCGAACCCTAATTCGAATTTAACTCCTTAAATTTGAATTTAACTCCCTAAATTCGAAATTGGTTGCCTAAATTCGAAATTGATTGCCTAAATTCGAAATTGGTTTCCTAAATTCGAATTTATCCCCTAAATCAACCTTAAATTCGAATTTAACCTCTTAAATTCGAATTTACCTACTTAAATTCGAATCTCCCTAATTTTGAACCCCAAATTCGAAGCTATCTATGTTCGAGAGGCACTAATTGTAAATCAGATCAAGTTCTTGATCGGCCTTATGTTTTGTGCTTAATTTTAAATTGAAAAGCAACTCATATTGTGATCACTATAAAATTCACAAGTTTTATAGATTCATGACCATTTTATGCTCAATTAATTAAACAGGTACTATGTGAACCCTCGACTTTGGGACTAAATCTTAAAACATGAAAATATTTGTTTTAATATTATGAACCCTTAGAATGTGAACAACATGATTTGATTTGCTAATATACTATGTTTGGCTTTGTATTAAGACCATATTTCTGTAAATCATATAAAACTATAGTAATCTAATAAGAACTGAAGGTTATACCCTGGTATAGACCTAAAGAAGTTCTGGTTGACCTAATTGACCAATGATAAGAATAGGCTCACTCTCGGACATTAGGAACTACCACAGACTCGACAACAAGACATGATAATAACCTAAGTATATAATTAGGGTTATATAGATCATGTTATAAACTTGACATTGATATGCCAGACTTGAAACTGAACTGCAGGAACCAGCTGGTTTGACAGAGTAAATTGGATGGCTTAATTCGTTAAGCATTATGTAAATACTTTATTGTATGATAGGAACTTACTTTTGACATTGTTGAAATTAGATATCTGATATGCCTTGAACTGCATGTTCACAATTACTTTCTATGTAAATACTTAGCATGCTTGTTGATTACTTGTTGTTGATTCATTTGCATCTGCATACTGCATTTACTGTTCTGACCGAATGTGAGATCTCCATTCACAGGAAGGAATTCTGCAGATTCCTTTCCTATCTGATCGTTTCCATACGTTTCCCGTAGGGCTTCGGCTTTACACATGGGAATACTGTCTGGGTTAATCTCCCAAATCCCTCGCCGTCTTTGACGTGTTGACTTGCCGACATAAACTGATAGTATTATATATATGTGTGGAAGCTAATGGAACTCTGTTAACTCACTAAGCAATGATAGCTTACTCTGTCATGACATCTCTCTTTACAGGAAAAGCTGATAAGGGCAAGACCATAGCAGTTAGTTCGTCCCAGGCTAAGTGAATTTGGATTCTTGATGATTGCAGACTTTTGGACTTATTGCTGATGCCTATTTTGTAAAGATTATTGCGGTCTCGGGTAGCTTGTTTAATCTTCCGCACTCTGATTGAAGATTTTAGAAGCTAGATTAGACCACCATCATATCTTTAATATATTTTGTAACTAAGTATCGTAAAGCAACTTGAATCAGGTATTTGGACCTGTGGTATCAGACAATAGTAATATTTATTACTTAATGAAATGTACTTTAAGAAATTATGACGTGTACTATTTGTGGTAACTTGGGTGTTACACTGTAATTTATATTTAATAAATTACGGGCTGTTACAAACTTCCCCGTTAAATTGATTCCGCCCTCGGAATCGACTAAGACAGGAATAACTTTGGATATTTTTGCCTAATCTCGTCCTCTCGCTCCCATGTTTGCGCAGATCCCTTATGGTATTTCCATTGAACTAACACCATTGGAATTTCCTTGTTGTGCAACTTCGAAATCTTTTGGTCGATTATACGCTCGGGCTCTTCCTCGTATCGCAGCTTTTCATCAATTTGCACGTCTTTCCAAGAAATCACAGCTTCAGTGTCAATCAAGCACTTTCAAAGATTACTAACATGAAATACGTCATGTATCCCAGACATTTCGGCAAGCAATCTTAATTTGTAGGCTTGCAATCCTACACGCTCGAGAATTTCAAAAGGACCGACAAATCGAGGGCTCAACTTCCCCCGTTTGCCGAACCTTACTACCCCTTTTCTTGGCGAGACTTTCAACAACACTTTATCACCAACCTCGAACACAATTGGTTTACGCCTTCGATCATGATACTTCTTTTGTCTATCTTGAGAGGTCTGTATCCGTTGTCGAATCAACTGTAGCTGGTCGTGGGCTTCTTGCAAGATGGCTGGTCCTGAGATTGGACGTTCACCTGTTTCCCTCCAACAGGTTGGAGTTCGGCATCGTCGTCCGTACAAAAGCTGATATGGAGGCATGCCAATAGTCGAGTGGTAACTATTGTTGTAAGAAAATTCTACAAACAGAGGGTGAGTATCCCAATTTCCACCGAGATCAATTACACAGGCGCGTAGCATATCTTCCAAAGTCAAAATCGTTCTCTCACTTTGCCCGTCAGTTTCTGGATGATAAGCGGTGCTCATCTTGAGTTCAGTACCTAGTTCATTCTGAAAGGCCCTCCAAAAGCGAGGAGTAAATCTGCTGTCACGGTCAGATACAATAGACGATGGAACACCATGTCTAGTCACGATTTCTTTCATGTACAATTCAGCTAGCTTCTCGAGGCGTTCATCTTCACGTATGGGAAGGAAATGTGCTGACTTAGTGAGTCGATCTACTATTACCCATATAGAGTCATGATTCCGTTTAGTCCTGGGCAGCCTCGTCACAAAGTACATGGTTATATGGTCCCACTTCCATTCCAGGATTGGCAATAGTTGTAGTTCCCCATACGGCTTCTGATGTTCAGATTTGACTTGTAAACAAGTCATGCAATTTTCTACATATCGACCTACATCCTTCTTCATTCCAGGCCACCAATATTCCGTCCTCAAATCTTGATACATTTTAGTAGAACCAGGATGTATCGCAAATTTCGACATATGAGCTTCCGACAGAATCTGATCACGAACACCTCCTGAACTAGGAACCCATATTCTATCCATGAACCGTCTAACACCACGATTGTCAAGAGTCAGCTTGGTCACATAATTAACCATGCGTTCGGATTTCTGGTTCTCATCCCGAATGGCCTCGGTTTGAGCGGCAATTATCAACTCAGGCAGAGCAGACTCCAAAACGACAGAAGTCAAGGCATAACATCGAATATAATGGTTTTGTCCGGATTTGCGGCTTAAGGCATCTGCTACTATGTTTGCTTTTCTTGGATGATAGAGGATCTCACAGTCATAGTCTTTAATCAATTCCATGGATCGTCTTTGCCGCATATTCAATTCTTTTTGGTCAAATATATACTTCAAACTTTTGTGATCTGTGTATAATTTGCATCTAGTCCCATACAGATAATGCCGCCAAATCTTCAACGCAAAGGTTACGGCTGCAAGCTCCAAATCATGCGTCGGATAATTCTTTTCATGCGCCTTTAGTTGCCTTGATGCGTAGGCAGTTACTTTATCCCGTTGCATCAGCACACAGCCTAATCCCATCTTTGAAGCATCACTATAGACTACAAAATCGTCATTACCCTCAGGTAAGGCAAGAATTGGTGCTTCAATTAGCTTACGCTTCAGAGTCTTAAAGGCTCGTTCTTGAGATTCATTCCATTCAAACTTAACTTCTTTCTTTGTCAGGCTAGTTAAAGGTATCACAATCTTGGAGAAATCACGGATAAATCTTCGGTAATAACCCGCTAATCCCAAGAAACTTCGAATTTCAGATACGTTTTTCGGTGCTTCCCATTTCTAAACCGCATCTATTGCAAGTAAGTAACGCAATCTGTCACTCATAGCGGTGCTGAGCAAAGCAAGTAATCAAGGAACATGCAGCAGCAATTGTCCAGTTTCAGCAGTGTGTATCATACGTTCCTAACATACAATTAAGTAATCAAGGAACAAGCAGCATCAGATGTTTCCATACAAGTAAGTAACAATCACCAATAAGTATCGAAACATATGCAAGTAAGTAATGCAATCTGTCACTCACAGCGGTCCTAAGCAATGCATTTAATCAAGGAACATGCAGCAGCAGTTGTCCAGTTTTAGCAGTGTCTATCATACGTTCCTAACATACAATTAAATAATCAAGGAACAAGCAGCAGCAGATGTTTCCATACAAGTCAGTATTAATCACCAATAAGTACCGAAACAAATGCAAGTAAGTAATGCAATCTATCAGTCACAACGGTCCTGAGCAATGAAAGTAATCAAGGAACATGCAGCAGCAGTTATCCAGTTTCAGCAGTGTCAATCATACGTTCCTAACAAACAATTAAGTAGTCAAGGAACAAGCAGCAGCAGATGTTTTCATACAAGTCAGTAACAATCACCAATAAGTACCGAAACATATGCAAGTAAGGAATACAATCTGTCACTCA
Source organism: Centrapalus pauciflorus (assembly GCA_020465985.1). Classification (NCBI taxonomy): domain Eukaryota; kingdom Viridiplantae; phylum Streptophyta; class Magnoliopsida; order Asterales; family Asteraceae; genus Centrapalus; species Centrapalus pauciflorus. The sequence goes on along the minus strand of JAANYP010001883.1, from coordinate 92,270 downwards.
CAGCGTTCCTGAGCAATGCAAGTAATCAAGGAACATGCAGCAGCAGTTGTTCAGTTTCAAAAGTGTCTATCATAGGTTCCTAACATATAATTAAGTAATCAAGGAACAAGCAGCAATAGATGTTTCCATGCAAGTCAGTAACAATCAACAATAACTACCGAAACATATGCAAGTAAGTAACGCAATCTGTCACTCATAGCGGTCCTAAGCAATGCAAGTAATCAAGGAACATGAAGCAGCAGTTTTCCAGTTTCAGCAGTGTCTATCATACGTTCCTAACATACAATTAAGTAATCAAGGATTAAGAAGCATCAGATGTTTCCATACAAGTCAGCAACAATCTCCAATAAGTACCTAAACATATGCAAGTAAGTAATGCAATTTGTCACTCACAGCGGTCCTGAACACTGCAAGTAATCAACGAACATGCAGCAGCAGTTGGTCAGTTTCAGAAATGTCTATCATACGTTCCTAACATATAATTAAGTAATCAAGGAACAAGCAGCAGATGTTTCCATACAAGTCAGTAACAATCAACAATAACTACCGAAACATATGCAAGTAAGTAACGCAAACTGTCACTCATAGCGGTCCTTAGCAATGCAATTAATCAAGGAACATGCAGCAACATTTGTCCAGTTTCAGCAGTGTCTATCATATGTTCCTAACATACAATTAAGTAATCAAGGAACATGCAGCATCCGATGTTTCCATACAAGTCAGTAACAATCACCAATAAGTATCGAAACATATGCAAGTAAGTAATGCAATCTGTCACTCACAGCGGTCCAGAGCAAAGCAAGTAATCAAGGAACATGCAGTAGCAGTTATCAAGTTTCAGCAGTGTCTATCATACGTTCCTAACATACAATTAAGTAATCAAGGAACAAGCAGCATCAGATGTTTCCATACAAGTCAGTAACAATCACCAATAAGTACCAAAAGATATGCAAGTAAGTAATGCAATCTGTCACTCACAGCGGTCCTGAGCAATGCTGTAACAGCCCGTAATTTAGTAAATATAAATTACAGCATCAGACTTTGGATAATAAAGCAATTTTATCCAAATATTAGTAATTAACTGAAAACATGAATCTTAAATAGTTAATTATATTAAGTTATATTTAATTATGAAAAGTTGCCCAAAATTAGCTGAAATAAAGTTTATAATTAAAATTCAGCTACTTGACAAATTAAAGACTGAAAATGACGGAACGGACTAAAATGAATAAAAATTTGACTAAAAGACAATTATAGCTAAATCTAGAACTCCCTTGCTATTATTTGCATCTGAAATGCAAATCAGATTGATGGGAATAAAGTTGGTCGATTCCGGAAATTCTGTAGAAAATCTGATCTTTTTCCTATTTTCCTATAAATATGAGCTCCCCTCCTCATTTCTTAAGTTTGGAAACTTGGGCTCTCCTCCTTCTCTCTCTAAGATTACACCTTCTCTCTAGCATTTCTCCTAATCGAACCGTCGGATTCTCGTGATTCATACGCCATCGGTTAGATATCGTCGAGCTCTACACGAATCTACCATTGCATGTTAGATTTCGTTCGGATTTAAGGTAAGATCGGCCCTATTTCTGTCTTTTGGTTCGGTTTTGAAAGAGCAAATTCGAGTTTGCTCATATCCCTTTCATTTGAAGCTGATTTGCTCCCGTTTAGGACTTGTTTTTGCTTGGAAATCATCCATAGTCGAAGGATATATCTTGGACGAAGGTTAGTATCTATTTTTCCCTCATTTATGTTCATGTTTAAGTTGATAAAACCTGGAAAAAACGATGAACAAGAAGAACAAATTCGAGAAATTCATGAATAGATTCGAAGGTGTTGATTTCGAATCTGATCCCCCTAGACTCGAAATTGTTGTTCTCGAATCTGATTAGCTAGATTCGAACCTGTTGACTTCGAATCTATCTTCCCTAGTATAGAATCTATTGATTTCGAATCTGATCCCCCTAGATTCGAGAATGATGTTTGAATCTATTGATGTTCGAATCTAATGCTATTCGAATCTGTACCCTATTCGAATCTGTTGCCTTAATTCGAATCTGATTTTGTTCCTAGCCAAAGTTAAATTCCTAAATCAGATTAAGTTATTAAACAACCTAATGAAATTGAAAGTATCGTTTAATTATGATAAAAATCATAAGTTTCAAGATGCATAAACTATTTTTATGCACAAATAAATTAACAGACACTGAATGAACTCTTAGAAATCGTATGTCATGATTCACCTAGCTAGTAATACGATTGGCTTTGTTTCAAGGCCACACATCTATAATTAGATGAATCGTATTAATCTGATAAGAATAGATTCACCTTGCGACGATAGGAACTACCTCAGACTCGATAACCAGAATTGACAATAACCTGAATATATAACTAGGGTTATAAAGATTATGACACAGACTTGACATTAATATGCCAGACTTGAAACTGAAATG